>VRYO01002772.1:58955238-58978520 GCA_009812075.1 Sialia sialis | reverse complement strand
CTGGGGCTGGGGCTGGGGCTGGGGCTGGGGTGTCGCCTCTCTCAGCGGGCAGCATCTCGCCTCTCCCGCCGCCCGGGGTTTAAGCGGGGTGTGTGCTCCGACAGGGAGCACGCCTTGCCCGGTCCCGCTGTTACGGCTCGGTCCGCGCTGCTCAGTGCGTTTGCCTGAACAATTAGAAAGTGTTTAGCCTAAGGATTTTAGCAGGCAGTCTCTAATTGTGCTAGCGGAGAGGGCGGCGCGCTGGGTGCCGGCGGTGCGGGGCTGCTCCCGAGGGGGCTGGCGCTGCCTCCCGGTGGGACAGAGCCCTGTGGGCCAGCAGCTTGGCTGTGACAGTCCCCACGGGTGCCTGCCTGCCGTCGGGATTCCTGCTACAGCGCGGAGTCCCCTGGGTGCGTGCTTCACTCCAGCAAACCGGGATTAATGGCTGGGGATCTGTGCCCGGGCGAGTCCCGCACCTGGCATCGCAGCGGAGGCACAAAACGCGAGCCCTGTGTCCTGACTGCCTGTATTGATTCTTCCCGCTTGGGTGTTTGTGCTGTTGGTTTTTCGGTTTTGTTTTTTTTTTTAAGAGGAAGTAGAACTAGCTTATTAACCCTTAAAATGATAGGTGGAGACAAACCCTTCCCCACGCTGTTTGCAGAGCTCCTGGAGGACTCAAGCGGGAAAGCATTTAAGCGCTAGATAAAATGTATTTCTTCCTAGCCTCATTTCAAGTTTCACTTCCTAAATATATGACATTGTAGCCTTACTAGGCCTCTTAGGCCTCTCTTCCTCTCTTCTCCAGCGGCCTTCGGGTGGGGGAAGCAGAAACTGAGGTGATAGACTTAATTGATGTGGTTTCAACAAACAAAATCCTCGAACCTTTAGGCCATATTTTACAAATATGGAAAAGAAAATGTGTGAAGTTATTTGAATGTTTAGCTTGCTTGTTTTTTAAACTTGGCCAGGTGCTCTAGGGTGTCTCTTAAGTCTTCCAAGTAGATTAAGACAAGCTTAGATGGAAATGAGCTAGAGGGTGTGCGCATGGCCTGGAGGAATCGGTTCCTAGAGGATAAAGATGAGCAATCTGTGCTGGGCTTATTGCTGTGACTGGATATTTAGGGAGCAGGCAGAGAAGGGGAGAACAGCCTGTCGCTTATATGGAGACTATTCTTACATCGGGAGGGGCTGTAGTGAAGCCGTATTTTAGGGTGACAAAACAAAACTTAGTCTGTCTAAAAGTAAATTACTAAATCAGCCTTTGGAATAACATTTTTAAATTTTAGAGCAAGTTCACCAGTTAAAGCTCAACAGGTACTTCAATACAGCTAACTTTGAAAACTAAAAGAAGGAAAGTCAGGATATAGAAAGACTTGATTCAGAGAATAGCCGGCCTTGTTGCTAAGGAGATGATTGTTGTTAACTTGCTGGAAGTAGGCTCAAGCTAACACATGAAACTGTTACAGCACCAGCAATCTATCTCTGTGGAGTAAAAAACCCACAGTCATGTATTGCATGTAAAACTTCCTCCCTTTCTATAAAAGACTCTTTGAAACCAGAAGAATCGGTGAATTTGGGCTGTGCTAGTGAACTGTGTAAGCCATCAAATTAGCTGATTAATTTTGTACTGTACAGCCTGAAAATGGCTATTTAATGTCTAAGTTAATTTCTCTTGCTCTTTGCAGCCTTATTTTCCATTGGGCTTTTAAGCTGTAAGATTAATACATTAAATCAGGAAAGCACCTGGAGTCACCTTTTCTTAGGTGAAGGAGTGCTCAGCACTTGGTGTGCTAAACTTGTTGATCGCAGTTTGTAATAAGTGATACCTTGTCAGGGTTAATGCTTTAAATGTTGTTTTTGATATCTTGTCCTGCTGTCTATTGCTTTCTCATTTCTGATGCTTCACATATATTTATTTCACGAGTTTGTGTTTGTACACAAAGTTAAATTGAAGTCAGTTGGAAAACTTGTGGCATCAAGACTCCTTTTTTTCATAAAGTGAATCAAATCATATTCTAAACCCTGAAAACCTCAACTCTCTCAACAGGTGTGCTAAGTTTTCTTTTGATGTTTTTTTCACCATTTGGGTTGGGGATGTGTTTCTAATTTTAGGCTCTCCTACTTGGTGAGGCAGTTGTGGTTATATAGTGCAGTTTTACAATCAGGTTTGACAATTGTCTGTAGTTTTTGTAAACTATGCTCTGTATGTTCTTATAGGTGAGTATGTCTTGCTGCTCAGACACTTCAGTTGTCTTCCTGTAAACTAATGCCATGCTGACATGGAAGAAAAATGTAGACACACTTGTGTGCATATTGTATGATTAGGGGTGACTGAACCTGGGGGGTTCCTCTAAAAAAACTATTTCTTCTGCTTCTGAAGGGCATCATTGCTAGTTGAGCCTACTTTAATCATGTTCTGATAGCAAAAAATTATTAGTATTGATACTGTCTGCTAGTGTGGCCCTAGACAAAGAGTAATATGATGATATCTCAGTGACTGTGTAACTATTGTGTAATAGTCCCAAAAATGGACCACGTAGTAGAAAATTCTAAATAGAAAATATTATAAGATGCTGATAGTTGAATTGAAATTAAGGAAAGTATATGAATTTGAGGAGCCTTTTCAGATATCTTATGATTTTAAGTGAGGACAGAAGTTTCAAGGTATGCACAATTTAATCAAATTTAGATTTCATTGTAAATCTGCTGGAGTCTCTGTAATGCTTACTGAGCCTTGGGTTCAGAGAACTAAGTGAAGATTACTTATGGCGCAGTAGAAGAACCAAAGGATGAGATTACCTTGAAAACAGAAAGGAGAAGGATGAGTATTCAGTTTCTTGCTGCTCTGGGATTCTCAGTCCAGGAGTGTAAGTAGAACACAGTTTATTCCAGAGTTTGTTATTGCGTCCTGAGGACTGATTATGTCTCTTGATGTCTTTGGGCTGTCATGAGAGTCTCTTTCTGACCAAGTGTAGGAGAGGAACTTAGTGGTCCTCAGTCCTTCTCAGCCTTCTTCAGCTAGCTTTCCACATGGATTGTGTTCCTTTCCCACTGTATGACTAACAGCAGTAACTGAATGTGGGAATGTACAGACAGGAGCTGGGGCTTTTGTGTCTTTTCTTGTGATGGCAGATACACTCATGACCTCCAGAGGAGAAGAAACAAAATAACTGCATAGTAACTAGGATTAGATTAATTATGATCACAGTGACATTTAGAGCTTTTTTTTTTTTTTTTCTTTTTTTAGGTGGAACAAGTAAAGTTTTGTTTTATGTTGACTGGCTTGCAGCTTAACTGGTTTACTAGAGAGCAAGCATGCAGCTATCATTGTTATTGTGCTATGTAGCTGTATTTAAGCAGTTAAAAAACCTCAAGAGGTTTAACTTTTTGCTGAAATAATAGATAGTCTTTTGTTAGTTACCTTGAGGATTCTTCATGAATGGTCTGAGCTAGTCGGCTATCTTGAATTGTCTAGATCTTGTTTAGGCAGACATTTGGTATTTTATTTTGGAATATTAATGAAATATATTTTTTTCTCTAGATGATGAATTATTTTGTTCTTAAATCCAATGTATCTCTCTTATGCTTCCTGATGCCCCAGAAGAACTACTGCTGTATTTCTCAAAATGCGATCAGATCAACTGAGAAACAGTCAGAAGGTTGATATTAAGCAGTATTTCCAGTTAGATCAAATACATGCCTGTGGCAGGTTTCTTTCTCCTTTCACTTTTTCTATGTGCAGTATTTGGCAGTGGTTTGCTGAATGTGAATAACCATTTTATGCTGTTATGGTCATTGTGGAAAAGCATGAAGATTCCCAGGAGTGGAATGAAATGAGCATTCAGTCTGTTGTATCGGCCACTTTTAAAGTCAAGACGTGCAGGAGATGCTCCAAAATGAAAAGCTGTTTGCTAGTGACAGGAACCTATGCTACTCCTACCACCTTTTCTTGCGCAAGAATCTTGAAATCTGCCAGTGGCTGAGTAACTTCGACAAGCAATCTCCAGAGGATGTTGCAACTCATTACTTGAGGGCACCAAACCCATGCAAGTATGAATATGCAGAAGTGTCTAGGCCTGGGAATGCACTTTTCTTTCTTATTTCCCTAATGTTAATTCCCCTGCTGACAAAAATAGTGCTTAAAGCTTCTTAAGTTGATATGCCTACCCTATAGCTGCAGCTTTTAATGTCACTGGGTCAGCAGACAACTTTTGCATGTCATCAGCTATATATAAGTTCATTTTTGGAATGCCATCTTTAGTAACTGAGAGGATGATTTTTGAGCATTATATTTAAAAGAGAAGATCTTAGTGTAAGTGATTTAGAAACACTTTACAAATTGTTTGCTCAGCAGCTTAGACATGGGTAACTGGAGGAGAACTCTAACTTATTAAGAACAGCAGTAACTTCTCATATTTTTAGGGGCACGTCACTGTTGTCTGAAATTCCTTCCCTGATGGACCCTGTGAAAAAGTCTTGCTAAGACATGAACTCATACCAGAAACACTTCAAGATGTTGAGATCCTTTATGATTCTAGGTACAGTTATCACTAATCACTGTGAAGGTCTAGTCTTCTTCCAAATGGGAGCTGCCCGGTTTTGGTGCCAGTAAACTGGATAATGGTGGCTGAAGAGAGGTAGGTCATGTGCAGCTTTCACATAGCCTCTGACCTTGCAAGACAAGTGTTTGAAGGAAGGAAAGCTGCTTAATGCACCTTGCTCTAGTAACAGGATGTCCTAGAGCTGTAAACAGCCATGACAAACTTGTTTGCCTTCACTTCTCTCCTTTTGTTTGTTCTTTTAAAATCCTTTCTCCTTACAATTTGTCCTCTAGCCCTTTGTAACAGACTTCTCACCATTATAATTGCTAATAACCAAATATTAGGCTTCTGTGCCTGTTTTGAGAAGAAAAAAAAATATTAGCCCTGTAAGAATGTCTTCTTCATCATCACATCTGGTTATTCTAGGTCATTCTATGGCATAATTCCTATGCATAGCATAGCATAATTCCTATGCATAGCATTTCAGTTAGAAGGTTTCAACTCCTGAGATGTGCCAATATCTATAAATGTATGACTCTTTATCTATTCTAAGAACTCTTTAAATGCAGCTGAAAATATTGGAAGTTACTGCTGTGAATACTGTTACCTTTTGAATTTATATCAGCTTAGGGGAAAAAAAGACATTTAAAAAACCTATCAAGGGCTGGAGAGTAAAGCATCTGTCTGGGTGAAATGGGTGGATTTGGACAAAGTGTTTTGAAACTTTATCCAAATACAAAAGCCAAGTAGATGAGTTATCAAATAGTTGAGTTTTCCTGACCTGCCATGTGCTCTAAGATTTTATAGCCAATGGAGCACAAATGAATGGGCAGAGAAATGTACATAGCCCTGGTTAGGATTGTACAAGACTGCAGATGTTACTTTCTTCCATTTCTTTTGGCTTTCCTAGCCTGGTTTTTTTGCTATATTGCCAAGACAGAACTTAAGACGCAGTTGGTGTTCACTGTCAGGGGAGGGAAGGTGGTTGCAGTGATATAATATTAACCTGTTGATGATCTCTGAAAACTTCAGAGATGGTGAATGTGAACTAAGAAGGCTGCTGGCATCTGGCTTGTATCAAAAGGGCCATGACCTGTACTTAGCACTGTTCAGGTTGTACCTCAAATCCTGTATTTGTTTCTGGATTCCTCACTTCAAGAAAGACACTGAAGTACTGGAGCACGACTGGAGAAGGCAAAGGAACTGGTGAAGGGTCTGGAGCACAAGTCTGATGAGAAGCAGCTAAGGGAGCTGGGGTGTTTAGTTGGAAGGAGGCTCAGGGGAGACCTTATTGCTCTCTACAACCACCTGAAAAGAGGCTCAGGAGGAGGTCAGGATTGGTCTCTTCTCTTAAGTACTTAGTGATAGGACAAGATGAAAAGGCCTCAAGTTGTTCCAGGGGAGGCTTAGATTTGACATTAGGGAAAAATTCCTAATGAGTTGGAAAGAGTTGGAATAGGCATCCCAGGGAAATGGTTGAGTCACCATCCCTGGAGATATTTAAAAGATGTGTGGATGTGGCAGCTGGGGACATGGTTTAGTGGTGGACATGGCAGTGTCAGGTTAATGGTTGCACTTGATGGACTCAGAGGTCTTTGCCAGTTTAAACTATTCTGTAATCCTATGAGCATATAAGGAGCTGTTGTATTCATCCTCAAAATTATAGTTCCACCTTCAGGCCTGTTGCTTTGGCGTGTTTCTTTGCCCAGGAGAAGTGAAATATTTATATCTGCTTTATATCTGCTATCTGCCTCCTCTCAGGGACAATAATTCAGTGGAGGGAGAGAGTATAAAATCTATTTCTTGCAGTCTCTCAGTCTATAGTGCAGTGTTAATAAATACTCCTCGTCTTTAAAAGGATATCTGCAAAGCAAAATGAAAGGAAATCTGCAAATTCCCTGGCGTGACCAACAAACTGAGAAGTAAAGTCTGTGTCAGGGTGGAACTGTTAGTTCTGGAAAATAGGCAAATAAACAGAAGATCCTGAATCTGATAATAAGCTGAATTTTTATATTTTAGTTGATTACTGTTCTTACTCAAAAACTGTCACTTGACACTATCTATAAACTGCGAGTTTGTTGACCAGTGTTTTTCACCTAGGCCTAAATAAAATTGCAAAGTTTCACATGTCCTAGCAAAGGTCACTGGGTAGGATGAGATAGTGCTGCTTCAGAGGCTTTGCAGAGCAGAACAATTCAGAAAGGTGTGCTTAGGTTCCAAGTTTCATAAAAGCTGTAAATTCTGTAAACACTGAATTTCTCATTCCTATGAGAAGTAACTGTTCCTCTGTGCATCTTTTGAAAGCAGTAAGTCTGTCTCCCACGGTTATTTTTAAAAAAAAAACAAAAACAGCACCAACAATGCAGATATACACAACCATATATAAATGTTCTAGGAGATGCCTGGGAAGAATATGTCCTAAAGCAATTTTAATATTTATATTCTCAAGTAAGAGAGAATATGAGGGTAAGTAACTTGTACATGGATCAAATATGTAACATTGCTTGAGGCTAAAAACCTTGGTGAGGTCTGTGTGACTGAGTCTCCATGAGGTGTCCCTTATCTTTTGAATCTCCCAATTTTATTTGTAACTCATCCAGCTAACTTTCCTGGATGCATACTAGTGGTATTAAGTATGATTGAGGAGGGAATTCTAGGAAGCCATCTTCATTGTCTCAACTTGCGTTTTATTTGGAAGATTCATCATCTCCGAAGCTTTCTTGTCTAAAGGTCATATATATTGCATAGAATGGAATACATTTTATCAGCTGGTAGAGATTTTTAGCTTCCTTTGGCTGTAGTCAAAAACTACCTAGGCTGGTTTCATGAATGTCTGGTGCTAGCCTGTTCTGGTTTATGCCTTTTGCTGGTCTTGAAATATTGTCAATGTTTGACATGTTAGGAAGAAGTTTTTTCAGAAATTACTGCATCAAAACTGTGGTAATGCATGGTAACTGATAAAGCAAATTTTAGGAGCCTCAAGGCTGATAATCAAATAGCAGGTCTTGTGTTAGTCATTCACTCATACACTCTAAGTGCTATTTTAATGAGCTTTCACAAGAGGGCAGAGTAGAATTTGCTCCAGGAATTGTAGTTGGCTTGAGACTTAACTTATATCTAGAAATAAGCCAGCACAGATTCCTTTGGTTTTAGGACAGTATGGACCATATTATTCATGATTTCCACCTGTATTGCATCCATCCTAGGTGCTGTGTGGCTCGTGAGTTACTGCTCCTTCAAGGAGAGTCCCAGGGAAAGCCACAGCCTCCCTCGAGTATTCTGCCCCAGCGAGAAGGATGCTGAAGTGTGGAGGAGATCTGCAAACATGTCTCCTGTACCACACTGCCAGTTTTTGCTTCTTGGGCATAGCTAAAACAATCGTGTATGTTTTGTCAGCACAGAAATCTTGTCATTGGTAGCAAAAGATAATGCTGTGGCACATAGTAGTTTGCAAACATAGTTGAGAAGATACTGCTTGACAGCAACAAGGTTTCCTTGCAATGCCTCGAGGTGTGGTAAAATATGATCAAGAATATTACTCAAAAAGAAAACACTGTGTATCTCCAGTTTTATGAATCTTTAAGTATGTTGGACAATTTATTTTCTGTAATTACTACTCTACCCAGAACCCTCATCCTTGTTGGAATAGTTCAGAGTCCGCAGTTAAAACTAGCTCCCCTTGCCCCTTGATTAAAGGACGAACTGAGTTTTGTTTTTTTTAATTCCTGTGGAGGATCTCAGAAGTGTAGTTTCACTTCTTAGTTACATCTGAATATTGTGTGTTCCAGTAGTTTAGCTAAAACAATTGCTTCTGATCTTTCATCACTCATGGAAGACCCTTGTGGCAGTTTATCCTGTATAATTCAATGGTACTTCAATCAGTGCAAGTCAATGCATTATAATATTCTCTGCATTTGAAGACTTTAACCTTTTTTTAAAATTTTATTTCTCCTTCAGATTGACCCCAAAGATTACACTTTCTCCGGACTTAAAAATGAAACTGTGGGTCGACTGCCTGGAAAAGTAGCAGGGCAACAGTTTGTCATCCAGGACTGTGAGGACTGTAAAATCTACATATTTGATCATTCTGCTACAATCACGATTGATGACTGTGTCAATTGCCAAATCTTTTTAGGACCAATAAAAGGCAGCGTGTTTTTCCGTGACTGCAAAGATTGTAAGTGTGTGGTTGCCTGCCAACAGTTCCGCACACGGGACTGCAGAAAGCTGGAGGTGTTCTTGTGCTGTGCCACCCAGCCCATTATTGAGTCCTCCACAGGTATGAAATTTGGATGTTTCCAATACTATTATCCCGAGCTTGCTTTACAATTCAAAGATGCTGGCCTGAGTATCTTCAATAACACATGGAGCAACATCCATGACTTCACCCCTGTGTCTGGAGAAAATAACTGGGGCCTTTTGCCTGAAACTGCTGTAGTTGAAGATTATGTTCCTCTGCCCAGCTCTGAGGAGCTGAAAGCTGTCAGGGTTTCTACTGATGCTGCAAAGAGCATAATACCGATCACTCGAGGGCAGAGACAGAAAAACAGTGATGAATCATGTTTGGCCGTGTTTTTTGCTGGTGACTACACAACTGCAAATGCCAGGAAGTTAATTGATGAGGTAAGTAACCATTGCCTTCATTCAGGTTTTCCAATTCCTAATTAAACTTTCCTCTGGACAGCCTCTGATTCTCCCTGAAGGGGGAATATAGAGGTTCTGTTTGTCTATTGACCATACTGATCAATTGCATTGTTTAAAACCTTAAAGCAAGATAGGAGACTGAATGTCATTTGATCAGTCGGTTGCTTTACAGCTGACATCCTGTGAGTGGCAGATCTATGCTCTTACAGTTCCAGTGTACTTTTCCATTTTGGCAAAGCAAGGCGATGCTCTGAAGAAAATGTGTAGTTGATTTGATTAACTTGGTCAAATATAGAGTAAGTGATTGACAATGCTTATGAAAATTTTTCCAGTACTAACAGAAAGTCTAAAAAAAAAGTCTTAAAATGTTTCCTTTGAGTCATAAGGTGTTGGAACTTTTTTCCTGAAAGGGGCAATGAATGTTTCTCATGGCTGGTCAGCTGTCTTCAATGACTTAAACAGCTTTTTTAATTGGTTTGTTTGGTTGGTTTTTGTTGGGTGGTTTTTTTTTTTTTTCCCTTCTTCTTGGTCTTTTTTTTTTTTCTCCTCTTGTGAGACAGCAGCTTCCAAGCTTGGCTGAGTTTGTACTTTCCTGGGGCTAAAACCTGGGAGTGGCTGGCTGCTTTCACCACCCTGAAGTGCCAAGGATGTCACAGAGCAGAGCCAGTAACCATGGGCTACAGCATCTGAGAGTCCTATCTGCAAAAGCTGCTGATCAGTGTTCTATAATCAACTAAACATGTGGTGGAGCTCTTTCCCTTGGGTTTTTAACTGCAAGGAGAGAAAGCTGTAGGGTGTTTCCTTGCCTCCCCACTGCCCAGTTGGACTTTTATGGGCCTGAGCTACTGAGTTACTTGGGTGAAGGAAGATAATGATACTTAATGGGTGGTTTTTCTGATGAAGGAATAGCTACAGGAGGAGGGCAATAGATGTGTTCTCTCTTAGTAGATATTTTGAAGTTGGAGTTAAGAAGATGCTAAAGGACTAGTTAGTGAGTTTCTGTGGAAATCTAACTGCTCTGTAGATTAATGGATGTTTTGGAAGTAAAAATGTATTTACTCCTTTCCCACATGCTTTTGCTTTCATATTAGACTTGGAGTAAAAATATGGGGGTGGAATGTGTATATGTGTTTTCAAATGTTGTTAACTGTTGTTCCGAAACTGAAAACTTCAGCAGTGGATAGATGAGAGTTTGAGCTAGTGCTTGACTGAGCTATTTAGAGTATTGCAGACTAAAGAGAACTGACTGCTTGTTTCCAGATGCTGAATGCCTTCAACTCCCATTACTTTCTGCATGTGAGGGATTGTGAGGAAAAGCACATAACCCTGGGCCCTAATATATAAAACAAAAACATTCACATTTATTCCTCTAGGTGCAGCAGGGCAGAGGAGAAAATCTGGATGACTGGAATGAAAATAAACAGAAGTGTAGAAAAAGCAAATGGTCTCTGAAAAGAGCAAAAAGGGTTCCTTTGCTCTGAAACTTAATGTGTATGGGAAAAATTAGTCTATGACAGTGTAATCTGGATACTCAAGTTGAACTCTGCCTTGGAAGCATTTTTAACATGAATTCTTTCTCTGTTAACAGATGACTAATAAAGGCTTTCAGCTGGTACAGACTAAAGAAGTCTTAATGAAGGCAGAGGATGCTCACAGAGTTTTCCAGCAGAGTGCATTAGAATTCATTCCACTGCTGGAAAAAGGTGAGTTTGTGTTTTCTTTCTCCTTGTGATGAAGAAATCTGTCATTAGAGAGTTCTGGAGAAGAAAGAGGAATGAAGAACAAATTTGTATTTCAAGGGCATAGTGTAAAACCTGTTGAGTCGAGTTTTGGAAGCCTCAGTGAGGCCCTAAACTAGCCAAAAATCCTGAAGGCATCAGAAATGAGTAATTTCACATGTATTTTGTGTTTCTGCTCCCCCTCTAGTGGTCCAACTGCATAGCTCAGGAGCAGTGGCACATGCAGATCTGCCTGGAGTGGTCAAAAAAAGCTCATGTCTTTAGTCACCAAGTGTTACTCAGCCACTGAGCTGTTCAGTGTTTCTGTACAAATTATTTAAGCAAATCAGTATAGATGTATATAAAGCAGATAAGCGTTTAAATTTATTGTATATCACTGGTGTACTGTCAGAGTATTTCAAAAGCCTTTCTGTGGATATGACCACTGTTGGGTTTTGTCTCTTCTTGCAGAAGTACTGACATCTTGTTATCTGTTTATGCTAAAGCTCACTACATGTTCCCAAACTTGGTAGCAACATGCAGGTTTTTTCATGGTGACATGAGAGGTCTGTGATGCTCTTTGCAAGAATAGGAAAAAACTCGTGGCATTTATAAGATGATAGTCTAGCTTTTGGGCTATATTGCAGTCATGTGGGAAGAAATACCATGTTCAGAATGAAACCAGAGAAAGCAGATCTGCAAACAGTGGGTGAGAACAAGTCTAAAAATCCGACAATTCGCTATCTTGGGACTGAGGCAAAAATGCTTGAATGACTCAGTCCCACTCCAGATGTCTCTGAAATGGCTCACTATTTGAGCAGCATAGTCTGACTCACTTCCATGATGCCTTGCACTCCTTAGCATTTTTGTGCTATTGCTGCCTTTCAAGAAGTAAAACTGGAATCCTGCCCAAATCTCTGGAAAAAAAAAAAAAAGAGCATGGAATTGCAGATAACACTGTACTTTTTTTTGGAACGTGTTTAAGTCTTTTTAATTCTTTATCTGCTGTTATGAGGCTGCTCAAGCAAAAAAAAAAAAAAAGCTTCTTGCAAGCTTCACAATTCCCTATGGGTTGACAAATCTACTGTTTCAATGTCAAGCTTAAAAGCACTATTGATTTTTAGATGAAACTATTTTCTAGGTCCAGTGGTTGCTTTGGAATTCAATGGAGATGGTGCTGTAGAACAATGTCAAAGCACTATAAATGAAGTTTTTAGTGGGACCAAGGTAAGATGGTGTATTGCTTTATTCACAGAAAATTTAACAGAAGGTCTGAGCTATATCACGGTCAAGATGTAGTGTTGACATACTACACAATATTTTTAGGTTCATGAGTAGTAAAATTGGAATATATTTTTGTTGTTGTTTTGGTTTTTTGTACTCAAAACATGAGCTACTTGCTGTTGACAAGAAAATTATCCTAGGAAAGAGAGTTCTGAATCCCTATATCCACTGAAGAATACAGTATTTCCACTTAAAACTGTTATTTCACATAATAGCAAAATCAAGTTCTATAATTATAGTATGAAAAAGTTCCACTTCAAGTCTTCAATTTAGTCACTTTGTGGTGTCCTGTCTATTAAACCATGACAAAGATAATATAATGGGATTTCGACTTCTTTCCATGTTTACTTTTGCTGTGTAGGATACTACAGAATTACTTCCTTCAAAGACAGTGTTCTTTTTCTTCTGTCAGCCTCTTTCACTTTAGCTTTCTTACACTATACCTCCTCTTTCCTTGCTGTTCCCTTTCTCTAAATGGCAATGGTTTTGAGAAAGTTTATGGAAACATTTAGCGCACTCCTGATAACAGGAGAGTGACAAGCCCTTTCCTTTCAGGCAGCTGTTCAAAGAAGACTAGAATGTCTTTGAGACATAGCATCCATGCAGCTCCTTGCTATCTTCCAGTTCCTTTCAAAAGACTTAGCTGGAACTAGGCTGCCCAGTTTCTGGAAAATAGTCATCTGGTAATAAGTCATCTCGTTTAATTTTTTTTATTCAGGCTAATGCTTGCATGCTAAGATGAGTGAACAGCCACTGAGTTCTCTGTTACACTCAACTGAGAATTTCCTAAGACAGTTGTTGTTCATCTGCTGAAAGCTTTCAAAGGTGACTGTCCTGGAACTTGGACTTTAAAGTACATTGATAAATTTTAAAGAATGCAAAAGTAATTGAAGCCACTTTTAAAAAAAACAGTCATCTGCTGGAGAAGCAATGAAGTTTTTTTGAAAGTAATACAGCACAAGGAAGTCTTTCTTACAAACTCTCCCCTTCTATTAAAGGAAAGGATTTTGTGTATTTATTTTTCTCCCACTCTCCTGGAGAGAGTTGACTTTACCAATCAAAATACATCTAAATAGACACTAACTGAAGCTGTGACCCCTGAATAATGAAGCCCCAAACTCCTGATCCTGAAGGCAATGGTTAATGCAGCCAGTATGTGTGCTAGGAAAGGGTGACAATAACAAATGGTGGATGCATCAGGGGTGAGAAAATACTAGGACTTGTTCTGTAACACAGTGGGAACCAACAGTCATGTCACTCATCAAATGCAGAACTGAAAATAAGCATTACTGATTCCAAATAAGCGCAACTGCTTTAACTGATGCAGAACTGTTTTCTTGTTTAACAAAACAGGTTTTTGTATCAGAAAGCAAAGCTTCAGCATCTCAAGATGTAGACAATTTCTACAATTTTGCTGACATGCAGATGGGAATGTGAAGTTTAGCATGAAGGTGCTCACATACGGCTTGTCTCAGCACTTGGATGTCACTTGGCTTGAGTATCGCAGTAGTTTTGTCATTTACTTTTGTATTTCTCATATATCCCTTTTATAAAGCCACTGGTGTTTTTTAATACCACGTTATCTGAACTGGAGTAAACTGCATAGATAGCCATGTGCATTGTGTTTGAAACTTAAGTTTAACTTCAAAAACAATTGACCTTTTCTACTAACTTTTTTACAGTGATTTCTAAACATCTATCGACACTTGAATGTTTCTTGACAACATCTAATGGTTATGCATATTTTAAAAGTGCAATGCTGATCCAAGTTTGATGCAGTAGTAATTATTGTATTTCACTCAGACATATTGTTTAGAAAGTGTATTTATATGAAACTTGCCCTTCAAAATTTTCACACATGCAAATTTGTCTTCACTGGGAGTCCAGGAAGGAAGCTGTAGTAGTTGACTTTTTCTGAAAGCTTAGTCTGAAACGAATTTTCCTTGTAGCTTGCTTTCAAAAGCAGTTTGTGACTTTGGCTTACTTTGCTTCAGCACACATTTTGAATTAAGTTGTTTGCAGCAGCATTTATGGTAAGAACTGTCACAACAGCATTCTGTTAAGTGAGCACTTGCCAGGCTTTTCTGCTTTGAGGTGCATCCTGAGCATGTGTTCTGCTGAAACTGCTTTAAGGTCTGCTATTCTTTGGCAATACAGCTGCCTCTGGCACTGCCAGCTCACACATGGGGAGGTTTCTTTGCACTTGGAGCAATAAACCTCTGGCATACTGTTGTTTGCTAGAAGGGACATAGCCTGTAGTCAGAGAAGGACTTTGATGTTAAAAACCTCTTTTTCCTTCCTAGACCCCAGGAGAAGGCTTTTACATGCAGAAGTAATAAAGTGCTGTAAAGAGCTACACACTGCCATAGGATTTATTTTGTATTAATTCTAAAGACAAACTGAATGAATTCAATCAGCATTTTGTGAGATGCATTTGAATAGTGTTCAGTAATAATGCTTATTGCTAAATAATGCAGATTAGAATGCAAATCTGTATGGGTATTAAATACATGATTGATTTGTTTTTGCATATTATGTCCTTACTGATTTTCCTACATGAACTTAAAGCTTAAGTCCAGGTTTACAAGCCCTCTGTAATACTTGAACCAACAGTACACACAGACACACAAAACCAAATTTCATAATTAAAACATGGTTTGCCAGCTTGCATAGCCTTTACAATTCATTGAATGGATTGGGCATGTGTTGAGGTGCTAAAGCAGTTTCCTCATTATGGTCATCCATCAAAAGAGAAGATCTTGCAAGTCTTAACTGAAAATGAGTCTTGACTCATCAGTTTCACAGCTCTGGAGCTCCAAAGTGGGTGGCTAAAAACACATCTCTAATTTTTTTTGAGTTAGCACATGAAAGAATCTCTTCTTCTGAAATTCATAATTCTATAATGCCCAAGAGAGGTTCTAAACTGTCATTTTGTTGCTACTGGGCAAATACTTACCATTAGTTTAAACCAGAGAATATGTTCTTAGGACCTCTTGTTATAGTTATGCATAGATTAAATAAAGAAGAGTATCTCCTGAATAAGCAATACATTTGGTGTGCTGGAGGTAAGAAAATTGCTACTTCTTTAAAATGTGTTTATTTGACAAAGTGAAAGACAATCAAGTCATCACCAGAATCCAACTGGTAGCAGAAATTGCTACTTACTTGCACTTAGCCAGCCAGGATTTTTTTTTTTTGTAAGTATGAGGTGAGGCTGTAAAACGAACTAAAATTTTTATTTTGCTCTCCAAAGTACTAGCACAACTCATCAGTCAACATTTACAGGAATTAATCTAGACATGCACAGTAAATGTATTATTTTGGTATGGACAGTACATTGAAATTGTATAATGTACTTCAGAGCCATCATTGTGTGATTTGTATCAGCAGTACATATATCTTAGTCTCTAAACTTTTACATATAACATTTCCAAAGTTACATGCTGACACTTGATTTGTGTGTGTTTATAGCTCATTTTTTGTATCATCAACTTGCTCTGGAAACAGTGCTAAATGGACTTTTGTGATTCCTTTTGCTGGAGGACAGAATGATTAGTTGAAAATTAATCTAGGCTTGAAACAGTGGAATAACTTTTCTACATGCTGGGAAAGAGCAGTGTTGCTTTTTTTAATGTGGATGGTGTGTTTACCGACATCAAGAATTTTTAATTAAAAAAATCCTTAAATAATGAAGGAGTTTCTTGATCCAATTATTTATCTATCTTTTGATTTCCATTTCTTGCTAACAGGTGTTAGTAACACTTCTAGCTTAAGAGTCAGGAATTCTTTGCATTACAGAATGGTACGTGTTTCATGTATTCTTTGTACATTTCTTGTGTAGCTTTTAATGTAATTTGTATTACACTGTGAATGTGATTCATAATAAACATTTGAAATATTTAAACTCTGGACTCTGAAGATTTTTAAAAATTTTAGTATATTGAAACATATAATTACATTGCATTAGGTATAAAAACTGATTTCCATGTTTAAACAGGGGAATATCTTGAAATAGATACTCATAGCTAATCAAAAATATGCATTAACTCTCTAGGCATTCATCCTCTGAAAAAGGTGATTTTTTGACAGCAGAGATTTTTCTTCAGTCAGAGACTGTAGCCATTATAGTAGTAAAATTGTTAATTTAGAAAGCAGGTCCATTTAATATCTGAAAACTGGTAAAATCCTCCTGAAAATAGGTAAGCATTTAATAAATTTCCAAATGTGACTTTGCCAAGCAGAGATGGTCTAGGGTATTCTCAATAAGCACAAATGTTTGGAAAGAACATAAGTACTGTATCAATACAATTGGTTTTTTAATATATAGAGTAAAATTGTGAAGCTTCAAAGTATCAAAGCTTTTGGTTTACCTTTAGCTTTTATTGCACAATTTTACAGTTGAAAAACCGTCTTGTTACCCCAGTTGGATCCAAGTAGCCTAATAATTGTATTTTGTTTTTTTAGTATCAGAGTCAAAGCAAAGCTGTCCTTAAGTATTTTCATCATTTTTACCAATCACATCTTCAAATAGGAACATGAGGAAGTATCTGCGCCCTAACTGCTAGAAGATCACCCACTTTCTTTTGTCATATCTAATATACATGCATTTTTTTGTATGACTTTAATCCACATACCAGGCTGCACTTACTTGGACAGATTTTTTTTCAATTCCATAAAGCAGACTTAACCTTTTATTACAAAATATATGCTTAAGTCATTCTGACTAATAGGGCGAAAAAAAGTTTTCCTGACTTAAGCATGAGTAATACTCTGTAGCTGAATATTTTCTTATTTAAATGCTGGCTTTTAAAGTATTTAGGTTATATTACTACAAAATTCTGCACAAATTTAAATCAGCATTGATAATACTATCTTCCAAAAGATGTTGATTTCACACGTTCTTTTCCTAAAAATTTAATGTAGGATGTAGCGAAATAAGTCTTCTAATACTTAGGTGCAGTCCAGTTGCCTGCCTGATTAGCTCCTAACCTCTAGGTCTTTTGCTGTCAAGTTCCTCGTTGACTCATTGGGACCTTTGTGGCATTTCTTTTTTGAATTAATGAGTAAGCCTCCTGAATCCACAAGGGTGACATAGGTCTTTGGAGGTCTGCAGGAACATCTCTTACAAGGCATGTTGAAATCCGATCAAACATGTAAATTCTAGACCAACAGTTTCAAAAGCTATGAATAAGATTGCAAGAATTGTCTCTAGCATCTGTGGATTTGAGTGGGATGGTGCAACTGGCTGTAGCATTTCCTGAAGGTGTGTGTTGTAGCTGTAACTCAGCATTTTGCTGCAGTAAATGTTGGAAGGACTCTGGGAGTTCCCCCCATTCCCTGGGCATTGATTGCAGGGCTTGCAGTATGAGCTATAGGAATTTGCTGAAGACAACAATTTCTGAAAAGTAATCATTTGCTGTATTGCCATTCTAGAGGTTTTACTTAAAGCTGTCCATTCTGAGCTCTGTCTCTCAACACAACCATCTACATATGGCAAAACTTTGCAAACATCAAACCTGGTAGAAACAGGATGTGCAGGAGGAATAGCTGAATGCCTGGGAGTCATGGAGCGTTAACAGTCCAGACATTAATATCTTGGTGTCCAGTTTGATACAAGAATGCTTTTTACTGCTTTAATCTCTTCAGAATACCCAGTTGTCATAAGAGTACTGCTGGTAATGTTTGTGGTCAGAGTCTTCCTGAGGTACATGTAATCATCACTGCTTATGAGTAAAAGAGAAGAAAAGGAGGGGGAAGTGAGAGAAGCTTTTAAAAACACTCTGAAGTTTTCTGAGTACATAAAAATGTGCAACTGCTCATTCTTTTTTTAATGAATTTAGCGATAATCCCCAGCTATGTACAATTTTGTGGCCAGAGTATCTGAGTATTTTCCCAGAATGTATATTAAGCAATGTGACCAGTATCTGACAAGTACAAGTCATCTTCTTTCCAATTGCTCAAAGCTTTAAAATTGCCAGTGCTGCAAGGGTCTAGGAGATCTTTCAAATATGTGTGGATTTTGCTTGTATCCTTCTGCTACAACACTTGTACAAAGTTTATCCTTCAAACAACAGGTAAAGTTGATAGATAGGAAATTACAGTGATGTTAAGAGGCTCTTGTTTAAATGAGTGTTTGTCTGATGTTCCCATACTGCAAATGCTATTACAGGTTCTACCCAAATGATGAAGCTAAATTGAAGGCAAAGCAACTGGGCAGTATTGGGAGCTCAAAGGACTGTGCCTAGATGACAGTGGTGTTTATCTCTCTGCTTTTCCAACTTCATTTTAGCACAAGTATTGTGGTAGTGAAGTCACAGTTCGTAGAGTGCAAGAATCTACACTTCTATTTTTAGGAACCTTTTGTCATAGGCAAGAAAACTTGGAAGGCTTGGGTTTGTTTCTTTATTTTGGTTTGTCTTTTTCTTTTTTTTTTTTTTTTTGTGTTTAAATTAAATTAATGCATCACAAAAATAAAAAAAAATTAAACCTTTTAGGGGATATGGGAAAGTGTGATGACCACAGATCTGTGATTTCTGAGCACTGAAGGGAGCAGCATCCCTGCTCTCCCCTACTTACACGGGTGGTGTCTGCTGTGGTGAGATTTCCCTCAAACTGATGTACATCACCAGAGAGGCAGCTAACTTTCCAGGTGTTTTAGGCAACTTTATTTCCTCACTAATATAAGCATAAGATATAATACTAATCAGTTTTGAAAGCTACTGGCACCCCTCTCCATTCTGTGCTACTGTCTTAGAAGGAGAAAGATAAATCAAAGATCTCCCCAAGCACAGAACTTTTAACTTGTCAGTTCCTGGGAAGTGAAGTTGGCACATTTTGCTCTTAATAGAGTAAAAGGTTCATGACTGTGAAAGTACTATATTTTTTTTTTATCTGAATGTACTGATCTTTTTATGAAGGGAGATCTTCCTCCCTCCTCATTTCTAAGGTCCCTCCACAAAAAAACCCCAACACTTTATAGGGTCCTAGAGATAAAATGGAAGGGCTGTACTATGACCTGAGGGCATCTTTTGATAGCTGCCCCAACAAGTACTAAAGAATTGGATTTTGTGTTTAAAGACTGTCTTTTGAAGCTCTGAGCGTTCTTTGCTTCTGTTTCTACTAGTGAGTATCAGAAGCATTTTTAGTCACAAGGGTTTAAAGATGGCTAGCCATCCTTATCTGAGATTCTGCTTTGCATTTTTTTCCACAGAAGAATGAAAGTTTCTCCACAGTCATAATTAATGCTCTTTTTTGCAGGTGCATGTTTGTGCTTTATGGTAACAGTTCAATAATTTTGCTCACTGTGAAAGGAAAATAAAGGAGTTAAGCTTTCCTGTCTCTTGCCAGTAACTGCCAATTCTTTCTCTGGTTTCAAGGACATTGTATCAAGGTTTCATCAATGGTATCTGCTCTGTTGATGAAGGGAGTTTTATGCAGCACCTATGCATTTCAAAGAAAAGTGGTGTATCAGCTTCTGGTATCTGTAGATTTCTTTAATCTGAGTCAACTAGAATCACTAAAATCATGGAGTCTTCTATGTGCAGGCTGGGAATGCCCCAAAGGCTTGGAGGTAAGGGATTTGAATTAACATACCAGGCCTTTCCAATGATTATTTCCCCTGACTACTTCTGTATGACATACTTGTTGTCTTTTTCTTCTCTGGCATCTGGTCAGCGATAGCAGATGCAATATAAAAAAACCCCAAACTTTTCATTGTTGTTGTTGAAATTCACTGAAGTACTTCTAGGTATTTCAGTTAGAGATGCTTCATTTGTGGCTCAGATCCGTGTCAAACTCTGCATGACCATCTTCTCAAACATTAAATACTACTTCAATCTAACTTTCTTAATATCCTAATATACCACAGCCAGCATTTTTACAGCTGAGTGAGGACTTGGTTCAACTCGGGTATAGTATATGTGCAGACATTATTTTACCCTGATCATACCTCTTCTAGTTTCCAGATCATTCTGCCCTTGGGAAGACTTCCTGTTTGTGCTACATTTTATCAACATGTTAACATCTGGCTTTGTAAATTCCTTATATTCTCTAGGTGCATAAGAGCATCTGTAGTTCATTCTTTTGAGAGCACATGTAGAAACTGTGCTGCGTGACTTTAAAAAGAACAAGTGTTCAATCTGCTTCCTATTTATTCATCTTGCTTGGTGTTCCTATAGAAATACACAGTGAATGTAAAGCATTTATTGAAATTTGTAGCCTCACAGATTTTCTGATACAGGTTTTCCTATGTCATTTATCTTTTGGCTGTGAACCAACCATGGATATAGAATTAGAGGCTTGGATGTCATTTTCTCCTGACATGTGACAGCCAGTGTAGGGAGGTGTGTGTGATTCCAGACATGGGAAATGAAGATAGCTGCTAAACACCTTTCCTGGGTTGGGTGCATTTGCTCCTGATGCAGTCATTCATATATAAAGTAATCTAGCAGGAAGCTTCTTGTCAGGATGTTTCCTTCACTGATTGGAATATACATTGGAATATACATGTTTTATTGTCCTTCAGAATGATGGACGCTTTAAACACTATATGCGTGTGTGTGAGTGCGTATATATATATATATATATACATATATTTACACTCTACTAAGCAGGTCTCATGGATACACAAAAAATGGAAATTGTTCTGAAATCCTAATGAAGATATTGGTACTTGAAATGGTTTTTGTTTAGTTTAACTCAATCAGGCTTTATTTCTTTTATGACTAAAAAACAGGTCTTTAGTTCACGAACTTGGTTTTATCACTCCAAATTTCCTTCATTTGGGTCTTCAAATCTCTTGTCTTAAATTCAATATTGCCTACCCTGCTGCCTGGTCCACTCAGTTTGATATTTTTATGCAGCCACAGTGGCAGCGGTAGGGGCAGTATTCTTGGTGTTTTACTCGAATTGTGGTTTTCTCAAGCTGCTCAGAGAGCTTTTCTGGCAGGTAAATGAACTGAAGGCAAATGAGGTAATTGCTGGTGTGTGAAGGAAGTCATATGTAAAAGCACTGCTGTTTAGTTGTGGTCTAACTGCATTTGTAGAAATCTATGCCTCATATTACACTCAGGAATATGAACCAGTCATTCCAAAGGAAAAAGACTATCTTTTTTTTTCGTTTTGCAGCAGGTAGTAGATGCATGGAAGTCCTTGCCAGCAGTGATTTACAGTCAGAAGCCTACAAGAATTCAGTGAGAGCTGACTTGGACAAGTGCTTGGAGAAGTGATTTGTTGAGGGTTACTAGACAGATGCTCCACATACTGCTTGGGAAATGTGATTAAGTACTTGAAAGCTTGGAGAGTACTCAGGGGAAGTATCTTGCTGTGGATGCCCACATGGGCCAAGAGGAAGTCAGTTCGTGGTGCCCCTGACTTGGTGTAGAGCAGGTGGGAGGCTAGGCTGAGCTAGATGGAACGTTTGGCTGAAACACTGTCTCCTTTCTTATGATCTGTTTCCCTTCATCTTTCTGTTGCTGTCAGGAAACACTATAGAAATACAGCTCAGGCATGCCAAACTGTCCTTTGCGTGTTTGCTGCTTATCTCTTCCTTTTTCTTCCTTGTACTCCCTATTATAATCTTGCTGTTTTTTCTCTGTGCCTGGCCTCAGGAGAAGGCCTGCACCCCAGAATTGAGTCCCCAGGTTCCGCTTTTTCCTCTACCGAATTTCCATAGCTCTTCCATGCCTCAGTTACTGTATGCATGGAGAAATGGGGCTGCAACAGCCAAAGGATGATCTCCAGCTAATACTCTTTGCAGAAGTTCTTCTGGTAAGGAAGGCAAAAGGGGTTTCCAGAGGGTTTGATGCAATACTTGGTAATAGCAATATGGGAAATGAGTGTGGGTGTGGGGCATAACAACTGAGAAGGTTTGCTGAGTTTTTGCCACTGTTTCCTTTATTCTGATACTTCCTACTGTGCTTTCTATCTAATGTGTTTTCAATGTCATGGGCTGCACGATTAATGCAAAAAGCTGCCCTGAGGTAAACTTGATGCTCATTATTGTACAAATTGTGCTACTTAGGCAATATGTTCTCAGTTTAATGCTGGACTGGGCTGAGATGGGTGCACTGTGACCTCAGAAACTGCTGCTGGAAGGTAAGAGGGATGTAGTGAGGTGCCTGGCCACCTCTGTCCCTGCCACCAGCTTCCCAGTCCAAAGTTGAATCTTGGTAGTCAGTGGCTTCAGGGATGCAGACCAGGCATTGCCCCTTGGCTCATCTTATGAATTGGCGAAGGTAACACACGGGAGTGCCTCTGCTTTCAGGTAGGGTTCTCTCCCCACAAACCCTGACACTCACTGAATGGGCTGAGACTGTGACCTTCCTTTCCAGCCCCTTCAGAGAATCACAGAATGCATTAGGTTGCAAAAGACCCCTGGGAGCATCGAGTCCAACCCACGACCAAACATCAGCATGTCAACCTCCAGGGCTGGTGACTGCACCACCTCCCTGGGCAGCCCGTTCCAATACCTGATCGCCCTTTCTTTGGAAAAATTCTTCCTCATGTCCGACCTAAACCTCTCGTCACAGTTTTAGATTGTGTCCTCTTGTCCTGTCGCTGGTTGCCTAGAAGAGGTCGACCCTCACCTGGCTACAGCCTCCTTTGTGGTTGCAGAGAGGGATAAGGTCACCCTTAAGCCTCCTCTTCTCCAGGCTGAACACCCCTAGCTCCCTCATCCGCTGCTCACAGGACATGCGCTGCACACCTTCACCAGATCCGCTGCCCTTCTTCCTTCCCCGCCGTCCGCTTCCCGCTCCTCTCCGGGCGGGGGGCGGCTCTGCCGGCGCAGCTGGCAGGAAGGCCCGGCGCGGGCAGGGGGGGAAGGGGAAGAGGCGGGGCCTGGAGCCCAGCAGTGTCAATAATACAATAGGGCTCTTGTGCGGCCGCCGCCGCCGGAGGAGGAGCGGGCCGGGCTGCGGGCGCGCCGAGCAGCCGGCACGCAGGGCGGGAGCCGCCGCCGGCCACGGGCCCGGGCGGGCGGGGGCGATGCGCGCCGGCGCGGGACGGCACCAGCAGCACCCGCAGCAGGAGCCGCCGCCGCGGCGGGAGTGCCAGCCCTGACGGCCGCGGCCGCCCTCGGCAGCGAGCAGGGCAGGAGGAGGAGGAGGAGGAGGAG
>VRYO01002772.1:58845866-58954968 GCA_009812075.1 Sialia sialis | reverse complement strand
CGCGGCGGGCGGGCAGCCCGTCCGGTGTGGGCGCCGCGGCCCCGGCCGCGTCCGGAGGGAAAAGTTGCGGCGGCTCCGGAGCCGGGCGGGAGCTGCGCCCGCGGGGGGCGGCAGGGGCCGGGCGACCTCCCGGCCAAGCGCCCTATTGTTCGCCGCAGCCCGGAGAGGCGGCGACCCGGCGATGCCCGAGCCGGGGGGGCCCTGCGGAGCGCGGCTGGGCGTGGCTGGCGGGCGGGCAGACAGACAGACAGACAGACAGCCGGGCGCTTGTCCGCCGCCGAGCACCGCTCCGCCGGTATGTCGAGGAACTTGCTAGAACTGAGTTTGACAATGAAGCGCTAGCGCAGCCCTGCCGCCTGCCCGGCCGTGCCGCCAAGGTAAGTTTTTTCCTGAGCGGCGGGGGCGGATGGCGCCCCAGTGCCCCCTGTGCTTGTAGGCAGGGGAGCCGCAAGGTCCCGACTTCACTTCTCCGGATCAAACCTTCCTCCTTTGCGTGGTGTTGGCTTTAATGCATCCTTCTGCAAAGGCATCGCTTCGTTCTACGGATGTACCGCGACCGGTATGGTTAGCGGCTGGGGATGTAGAAAAAGTAACACTTGCAAATACTAATAGGATGATTAATGGGAGAATTTGGTACAGGGAATCCTAAAATACGTCTTAACAGGCAAATAAATGCCACTTTTTTCTGTCTTTTATCTAGAGTTATTTTATAAAAACCATTTGTAGTTACTTGAGGAGTTCAGCTATTGTTTGAAAATTGTTGTAATGAGTACCTGTGTATGTTTATTAAAATATCACTAAATTTGTGCTGTACTTCAAAGCCCTATATTTTTTATTTCATATTCAGGGGGGAAGGGATGCTGAAGACAACATCCAAATGTGATTAGAAAGCTTTAAATTACTACACACTAGATACTCGAAAGCTGTTAGTGTAAAAGAGCCTTTGCACTAAAACTGGAAGATTAAGAGAAATATATTTTTTCCTGGTGCTTGCAAGATGCTTGATCAGCAGCTGACTTTTTACATCAGGTTGGTGCTTGTTGTGGGCTGTTCTGTCGAGCATCTCGAGCACACCTGCTCATCTCCACACAGTGAGACTTAATCTTAGTGATGGTTAGAGAGCTGGCTTGAAAATGTGAAAGCCTTAGGCCTGAAAGGTCGACCTGGATGAAGGTACGTTTGCATAACTTTCAAGCTTGCCACAGAGTTTCTTAAGGAGACATCAGAAAAGTCTGCACTTACCAGTGGGAGAAAATGCAATTTTAAGTTTTTTTAGTTAAGAATGTACCTTTTCAAAGAAAAAGCAAATTTAGTACTTCTAGGATCTAAAGTTGGTGTTATTTTGTTTTTCTTTTTAACTGAACTTCTGACCTCTTTTCAGACTAGACATGACATGCCTTGTGTTTATTGCAGAGAGGAGGTGAAAAAAGCTTTATTTGCAAAACTTGGACTTTAGATGCAGTAAAAGTAATCAAAGAACTGTTTCTGTTACCTATCTCTCGTTTGATGTTTCCTCTTTCTAGGTTCCTTTTACAGAACAAGCCTCCCTCCCCCAGAGGGAGAAATTCCTCTGAGCTGAGTCTGACTGTAGGTCTTTTTGTGTTATATTTGCGTTACGTACGTGTAGCAGATACCCGCAAAGGGAGCGGATCTTGGAACATGTGCAGTGGCATTTATTGGCAAGGATGCATGTTCATTTGGGATCTCATTAAAACCATGAAAATCCGCTGTGAATATAAGAGCCTGGGATAGATAGATCTCGGTGGAGTGTTAGAATAAACCCAGCTGTTTTCTTCTCTGCGGTTCAGTGGACTTCCTCTCCATGGCAGACAGTCAAGAAGTTTGTGTTTGGGATTAGTTGGGCTACCTGGGATTGTTGTGGGCTGTTTAGATTTTTAAAGTATACATACTTTTCATAGACCTGGATGATTTGCTTATGGAGAAGAACTTATATGATGCCTTCTTATCTCTAAATTGAGTATTATTTTCACCTGTACAGTTTTATGTGTATCTACACATGGGCAGACACACATGTGCATGGTCACTGTAGTAGTTACCACATGCTGAATTCTGTCGAGCATTTTCCCCAAGAGCTCCCTGCAGCTGGCCTGGGGGATGTCTTGACTGGTGACCTCAACTCCTGGCTCGTGTGTTGGCAGGTGTCCAAGGCCATGGTGAAAATGGCTGGATTTTTTAGATCTGATGGGGAGAAGTGAAGTTAAACCCTGTACAAGCTGACTTGAGTTTGAGACTCTCCTACAGTGTTCTCTGTGGTCCAGTTAGGTTGCTTATTTCAATCTTTGTAATTAATTTCTGACTATCATGCCCCAGTGGGTGAGAAGCAGAGCATGGTGCCTGCATATTTTTGGTTAGCTTAGTAAGACATGGGCTGCATCTGGAGAAGGAATGTGCACCCATTTCTGTAGTGCATCTTTTATCATCCATGGATGGAAATGTCATGTAAACATCTGTTTCTGTGGTTTACCTTTCTCCTTTAGTCCCTAGAAGTCTCCTTCAGAAGTTGGTATGTGCTTTGGTGGGGGCTATTACTTGAATGGGTTTGATGGTGCAGTGTTGTGCCCACTCTTCAGAAAATAGCAGGTAATTTCATAGCAAAGAGTGTTGTATTCAACTGAAACTTAAAAGTTAAGGTTTTAGTTAAAAAATGAAGTATAGGTATCATTCTCTCACTGCATTTTGTAACAAAAAATACAGTGTTTTGTCTAGATCAATGGTAGTGTTATGTTTTGGTTGGTGCCTTCTTTCATTTATGGACATAAATGGACTGAGGCAGAACTTGCTATTTGCACATGCTGCTTAATCTCTCCACTCCCACAATTTTTGTGGGAGCTGTAGCTAAGGGGACTTGAGGGCTTTAAAATTCTGTGGAGGGGGAATCTCTGAAATTGTGTGGTGCTTCTCTTTTCTGAAGATTTGAAGTGCCTGTAATGCTCAAGGCTTCATGTAATTGGAGACATAAATACAATTTTTACATACTTTACTTAAAATGGAAACTAACAAGTTAATAATAGCTCTTATCGAGGGTATTTATGTAATGGAAGCCAACAGATGCTATTTGCATCTTGAAGAGCTGATGTACAAAATGTTATGTCAAGGCCCTGGCAGGTTTTGTGCTGGCAGAGGCTGGGTCAGGTGGGAGTGGGAGATGCTGGAGATTTGGAGGGCTTGATGGCACCTCTGAAATGTGAGATAACTATGAAATTTTGCATTTTAGCACATAGCTTACTTTAATGCTGCTAATAAAAAGTATAGAGTTTTGATTTGAGAATTTATTTCTTTTATGTTATTCATGTTAAATGATCAATTACACCTGTCACTTCGAAAGTACTTTTCTTTATGCTATTTTCTAGCTACAGCTGCGGGTCTGATGTTAAGAACCCCTAAAAGTTGTGTCTATAGATACTATTTTATTGATACTTACTTTGACTACAAGATGGCATCTGGCAAAGAAGTGTCAGAAATACAATGTGACAAACAGTGTGTTGCTGTCTGCGAGGAGATGCCGGTGTAATTACCAAGCACCTCCCTGTTTCCCTGGGCTGTTCACTCTTTCTTACTCATTTGCTTCCAAGTTACCCTTCTCTGGGTACTTGACATCTGAACTTTTCCAACATTTTATGTCTTATTTCAGTATGTAGGAGATCAAGAATTTGGGGATTAGAGCAGTCTGGGATGCGTGATCTTGGACCTAAGGAAAGCTCCTGCATTTGTAGAGCTGTAATGAGGCTTTACTTGGATTTAAAGGAGTGGAAGAGACCCCGAGCTGTGAGCATGACTGCGGAGGCTCCATTGGCACTTGGTTAGTCGCCCTCTTCAGAGAAGCAGGAGAAGGTGGGAGGATAAGCTCGTGACTGCTGATGCTATTTATTATAACTTTCTCCTGGGTTAAAAACTGGGATGCTTGCCTTAGCTTGTTAAACTTTGTTTGAAAACTTTGTAGTGCTATTCTTCTTCAAAGAACACCTGTTACAACATTAAGAGCTGTGTTTCTTGATTATTGAATTCAATGGTGAACATAACATATCGTGTCGTTAATGCCTCTTTGTGTTTTAATTAGAGCTCTAGGAGATGTTAAAAAACAGGTTTATACACATGCCTGACTGGTTGCTAAACTGTATGCTTGTCACACAGTCTTGAGGGAATTATGCATTATTTTGCTAATCTACTGCTCTGGGCTTCCCCCAGCCCCTTTTCTTTCCTTATTCCTTTTTCCCCATCTTGTTCTAAAAAGTTCTTGCTTGAATATTTTCTGAGGGCCTGTCTTACCTGCTTAAAGCTCCTGACTGTTGATGGCCTTTGCTGGTGAAAAGCTCAGGCTCTTGCTCATGTCCTAGAGAGCAGTTTCATGCCTGTACAAGTGGTTTGGTGCACAGCAGGTCCAACAGCTTCCGAGGGTTAGTGCAGTGCAGTGGGTAAGTAGAGACTGGGATGCCTGAGATCATCCAAAGGGAGGGGTGATACCCCACACACCAGGCGCTGCAAAATGAAACAACTGACCTGGAACATCTATTGCAAGTAGTTAGTTTTGTGTGACTGTGTTATGAAGAGTTTTCCAAGCTGTGTTTGATATTTTCGGTAGTTCTTGTTTGGAATATGCTGTTGGGTTGATGACAGAATAGTGAGAGGAGAACTGCATAGGATAAGTTCTGCCTGGGTGCTGTCTTTTATATAGTTTATCACGTAATATTGAATTACTGAAATTCTTTAAATCTATAGATAAATTATGGATTTACTACAAGTGTTAGACAAGAGTTACAGTAACATGGCTGTTCACAAGCCCTTGAAAACCGTAATTAAACTATAAGCTTTCATTCATACCACTTAAAAATGTAAGTCTTGGTTTAACAGACCAGACAGTTTATAAGTTTCTACAGACTGTGGTACTATTGAGCAAATTATTACTTTTAGTGTGCAAATATTTAAATCTTCCCCTACATATCAAATACAGCAGAATAAAATGGTAGCATTTTCTATTTGCTGACATGTCAGAAAACCTGACATCTTGAACTGCTGAATACACAAGTGTATAGGAGAAATGTGTACCCTGTCAAGGGAGGGAACAAATGTACTCCTTGCGTTGTTTAGTTCTCTTCATTTGTTCTGCTTTTAACTGCTTGTATTTATTTAATATTCTCTCGGTGTTAATTTGCAGGCTTTGATATCAAAATGATATCATCATAGGAAATAGTGCCTGTGTCCTGCCCAGGTTTTGGCTTTAATGAAAAAACAAGCCAACCAAAGACCTTGTGGAGCTGAAATTCTCAGTATGTGAGTGCATTAGAGACACACAGGAAAATGTTAGGCTCAGCAATTATCTGATCAGGAGGAGCCTCAGCAGAGAGGTAGGACTAATACCTCTCCCACTTTTATTAATACTTAGAGAGAAAGAGCAGTAATAAAGTGGTGCTCCTCTTCCTGCTTTCATGCTAATAGACTCTTTTCCCAGCAGGAAAATAGTGACTGCAGTAGTGATAACGAGTGATTACTCTGCAGTGCAATGTAAACTTGTTGGATGTTGTTTGATAGGGGGAGGAAACAAAAAAAGCTCATTTCAAGCACAGATAACAGCTTTTTATGTTAGCTTTTTGGTTTTTTTTTTCCCAAGAACTGCTGACTGGAGCTCTGAAAAAGGGAGGGGTACTGGTTGTCAGTGTTGCTGCTATGCTTTGACATTGTTAACCTTGTTTGGGGGTGTTCTAGCAACTCTTGGCTTGGGCCTAATTCAAGAACAGTTGTGTTTTTTTAGAAAAATCAAATTGCCTGTCATTTAAGTAACTGAAAGGGAGATACTTAAACCTGATAATGAAGTTGCAGTCTTCCTTATGTTAACAATGTAATCATTTCCATTGTAGCATGAAATGAACAATCTTAGGAAGTAAGTGAAGCATTTTGCTTGACAGATTTGAACTTGCAGCTCTGCAACAGAACGTGCTAAGAGTAAGGGAGGAATCAAAAAGTTGTTCTTAATATAAGGTGCATGTTAATGAACAACAATATTGTAGTGGGTGTTGGCATACCTAGGAAGTAAAATCTACCACTTCTTATGGTGATTCTTTTTTTGGAAGATACTTTGAAAAAATATGTTTGTGTAACAGATACTAATTTTCTTCACTTTCTTTGGTTACTGCTTGTTCATCTTTTTGGGCCAAAAAAGAAAAAGATGAAAAAACCTGTGGGATGATATAATTCCATATTTTTATATAAATAGAAATGATGCAAAATGATTTTGTATGCCCTTTGCAACTGGTATCCATAAATTCAGGTGGTTTCATTTTAATTCTTGTAATTTTGTACTTTTTAATGTATCATACTATAATTTCCAGTGATATTTTATGAAAATTGTGAAACTTGTTCTTTATTCAGGTATTTTTCAATTTTCAAGTGCCTAAGTTTGCTGAAGTTAGTAGTGATCATATTTTTCATCCAAATACTTATGCATACAGCTAGTGTACAAAGTGTTTATTTAAAATGGCAACTGAATGAGATTTTGCCATTGACTGTCAGGTTTTATTCATGTGTGTTTCTGCAGCTTTGATGGAGATCTGACTTGCCTTATGTGGTTGTATATACCTATACAGATGCAGAATATCTGGTGTAAGACTGTAGAAAATTGAACTCTGCCCTGAGCTCCATGAAAGAGGAGGTTAAACTTTGTTTCAATACTTAGTATTCTTAGTAGTCTTTCATCTGTTGCTTAAAACTGAAGAAATATGGATCTGATGCCTGATGTTTTCATTTTTCTTCCTCTGTAAATGCCATAAAACTTCAGAAGGTAGGACATAAGTTATTAGAAAGCTTACACTCCTGCCAATCAGCTCAGTATCAGTCAAAGCCCTGTGACTCCCTTTATGTGGATTAATCTGGTTTAAGTGCTGTCTTAGATCCTTTGTTTGGCATCTTCTGTGTACTTGTTCTAGATTTTCAGAAGCTCTGTATGTAACAGCAAATAGGGATGTGCATTAGTTTAGGTTACTGGAATCTAGTAGCTTTTGCAGGTGCCATTTCATTCTGTTCTTAAGATTATAGAAATATTTTTTTTCTGCGTTTGCTTCTGTGTGCTTGACTTCTACATTTGAATTAGTCCATTTTTGAAGTATGAATGGGTTAAGAGTTGGAAAAAAAAGGTCTGAAGAAACTTAAGGGAAAAAGTAAAGCTTCAATTGCAGATGAGAACTTGAACTGATTTGTAGTTCTTACTTATCTCTCTCAGCCATCCGTGTCTTTGATGCCTGTGTAGTCTCCCTTTGGCTATCCCCTCTTCTTTTTGACGTAACTCCAACGTTTTCCTCCCCTCTTCTTTTTGACTTAACTTTCCAACCTTTCCCTTATTATTGGAGAAAACAGTGTTTCCAGTGAGTGGCTCACAGTCTTCTTGGGACCCTATAAAACATCCAGATGAAATTAAATTTGTCTCCAGTACCAGACTACAGACAGTATGGACTTCCAGATTATTTGCAGTCGATCTGAAAGTATTTTGGCAGGCTTGTTGGTTTGTTGGTTTTTTTTGGTGTAAGTTTGCTCAGTCTGATAAAGGGGCCTTTTCCTTCATCAGTGGTTTTTTTTGTGAGGTTTTATTTTTCGTGGCTGGTATGTTTACTTAGGTGGGTTATATATGTTTATATGTACACTGATTTTTATATGGAGGTTTACGTATGTGTATGTACAAAATCAAATTCAAGCTGTATTTTTAAAAATTCATTAGAAGAAGCATTTGTGATATAAAACTTTTTTCCTGGTGAATGCTGATATTTGTGTGATGACTATTTAGCTAGTGTTTAACAAAAACCACTTCTGTGTTATGCCTGTACGTAGGTAAATTTTGCTCGGTTAAGGAAGTTAAATCTGTATGTTTGACTTAAATACGTATCAGCAATTGTATTTACTTTGCTACAGATAATGAGAGTGTTTCAAAACAAACTTGCTTTTGTATAGGGAGGAACTGCTAGAAAAAGTGAGACAGTGGCAAAGGTTTGATTTAGTGGAGTAACTTTTAAAACATTTAAATACATCCTGGTTACTTGTATCAAACCCTTTTTTAAGCATTTGCTACCCTGATAATTTTTTTCTCAAAATGCTTTTTTTTTCTTTCCCCCTTTAAATAATTTTAGGGAATCTATCCTAAGCTCATTCTATGAAAGAAGTCAGCTTTAATAACAGTCTGGAAGTGTTGCTCTGATGTAACTTTTATAATCATCCAGCTGGTCATGTACAAGTAATTCTGAAGTGGTATTAGAGTCAGCCGTTGCACAAGGGCTGTACAAGTTGTGCCAGCTTCACTCCTGTACCAGATTCCTTTGGCCATAACAAAGCATCTTTAGATCTTATCTTTTAAGGGTTTTAGTTTCACCTTAGGGTATTCTATGTCACCTCTGCCTCTTTGTGGTCTCTTAAAGGTTTGTTGGGATTTAATCAGTCAGAATTGTGTATTTAACTGTATGATGGCAATTCTTGAAGGAGAAAAAGCTCAACTCCTTTACTTCTGCTTTTGAGCTTTCTAGATCTGGCAGGATTATGGAGGTTTTTGTGCTTCAGGTAAGCAGAAGTAATGTAAAACCAAGTGAGGAAACCTATTAAGGTGAGTTTTCTCTTTTTATTTTTTTTTTTTTAAAAGCCAGTGTGTTGTGAAGGGCAGTGTTACCTGCTGCCCTTCTTGGAACTGGTGGAAGCCCAAGCATAATGACGTGAGTTGGGAGACTACGAAGTCTAGTTTTAACCCTTGTTAAACAATAGCAGAAGTTTTGCCTCCATAAACGCAGCACTTTGTATAGTGGAAGTCTTACTTTAATAAACTACAAGAAATCAGAAAGGTCTGAATATTTTAGACCATTCTATTAAAGGTTTTTCCTTTTGACAATAAGTTTTTCTGACAGAGAGTGCTATAAAAAAAGGATAGTTTTCTTGCATTGCAGCTTGGTCTTGCAATCCCCCACCCTTTGCCAGTATATTTGCATCAGAAGATTTTAAGAAGAAATAAACTCAGTTTTGTCATTTAGGAATTCTGCTCACAAATTCATCAAATAAATGTTTTGCTAATTTCTGGCTTTGTTTTGGCACTGGCTTTAATTCCAACTGACTCCACCAAGACTAAAGTTTCCCTGCTTGTTTCTCAGAGCTTGTCATGTGTTTTGTCTAACTGAGTGGGGTGACTTTGGAAAAGGATTGACACAAGTTTCTTCTTCATAGTATTAAAAAAACCCCCAACACAACCCCTTCCAACCATTTAAGATCATCTTCAAGGAAGAAGGCATATTTGGTTGCTGCCATGGGATTTGCAGCCACCAAGGATGAAGTTGATGAAGTCTTGTTTACTGTGTTTTAGTGTCTGCTGCTTCATTAATTGTCATTTGATTGTGCTCCAAGCTCATGTTTTTGTGGTCTAAGTGCAAAGCTTGGGTGCTTTATTTATTTATGCTCTTTCTTTGCAGGGGAAGGTGGCAGTTTAAGTGCTGGTCTGATGTCTGACCATGAAAGAACTTTCATGAGAGGCTTTTCTTATGAAAAGTCACAAATACCAGTGTCCCAAGTTTGGTGAAGGATGTCAAAAATACTTTAAATTATTGTGATAATCAAGTGAAGTTAACACTGTTACCTTTTTCTTACCCTTTTTTTTTTCCTCTGTGAGCTGTCATTCCATTAAATACTGACTAAATGATGTTATGTGAGGTGAGCTGTTTATGAGGGTTATTTTTCTGTGGCCACTGAGACCCCCTTAAGGGCCACGAATATTCGGTATATCCACACTTCTTGTTACTAAAATTCCACGTAGCTGGAGCAGTTGAAGAAACTCAAAAGAGTGTGCTCTGTAGCATTTCTGAATCCCTGTGTTGTATGCTGGTGAGCATCACAACTTCATGTATCCAGAAAAGGAGAAACAATCTTTTCTTGCTGTCATCCAATTGTGAGCTAGCTTTCCTCCTGTAATCCAGGCATAAATTATTCTCAATCTTTTTGTTTGTAGTTGCCTTTTTTTTCCTGTTTAGGTGGACAAGGATTGTAACAGAGGCTCAGCAGGCTCATTTGTTGTATAAAAGCGGGTGGTGGTTTGGGCCACGAGCTCTCCTGTCACTCCCCAGCAGCTGGTGGTTGGTCATCTTGCAAGTAAATGGTTGAAGCAAAATATCACAACGTAGATAAGAAATGCTTGCACAGAGTGGTCTTCCAGTGAAGTGATGGGAATGACCACAGGTGCTTATGTGCTGTAGGTAGGCAGCAGCAGAGTTGTGCAGTGTAAAGGGTTTGAGGAAAAGGGAGAAGGGTCTGGGGCAGACTTTTAGTGGACAGGAGAGGAGGGCTGTGGTGAAAACTAAGGACAGCCTTTGCAGGTGTGGCAACTGCTGACACTTAACATGATGCTGAATTTGATGCCTGAAGAGTGCATGTGAGGAGAGGAGGAAGAAAGGTCCAAGTGTGTATCTGATTCCTGAAGGTATCCATTTACAGGACTGCAAATCAGTAGTTGAATCTGTGAGGAGAGAGATTTCTGGCATCATTCCCTATTTGGTGTGTGAGCTGGCTGTCCTGAACATGCTGGGTGTACTTTGAATCCCCATTTGCTGCATGGGAAGTTAAAACCTTGTGGGGTTTGCTGTTTCTTGTTCCAGAGCTCTAGCTTGAATGCATTGAAGTGCACAGTTTGGTATTCAGTCCCTAGTTTAAATATGTCCCTTCATATTTTATATTGTTATTCTGTGGAGGATGCACACACTGCTTTTAGCATTTGTGACTCTCTTGTCTGTGTGGTGGGGTCGTGGGACTTGCTGTGGAGAGAATATGGAAGTGGCATAGTTGTGCCATCAGAACTACCATACTTTAGAAGTTCTCACACTTAGTTTTATTTTTTAATTTTAAGATCTCCACTAAAGGTCCTTAACTGGGTACAAATATAGTTGCATTAAATAATAGAATTTGGCTGTGGAAAAAGATGCTTCTAGCATATCTAGATCATTGCTTCTGAAATGTTTGTTTGAACCTCCCTTCAGAAAACAGCATGGAACAGAACTGCCATCAGCTACAGGAAATACACATGAGCACATGTTTGGTACAGGAGGTAGAAGGTGGGTTGATACTTAAAATCCAACTGGCCAGCATGTGGCTGTGGCTAACAGCAGGACATGTAATGTTCTCCTTCCTCAAGAACTGCATTTATTTTGTTTTGCTCCAGATCCTCATAAATAGCTTGTTTTTGTTGCTCTGTGTCTCATAGACCTGTTTTTAAGTTCTTGGTAGTTGGAAGTGCCAAAATACTTTTGTTATTTCTGACTGTATCCCATTCCAGGCTTTGTGGATCAGGAAACCTCCTGCCAGTTTCCTATGTTTATATCTCAGTTTAGATCTTGTACTGCAGCCTTCTGCCTTATGCATTTGTATTCTTTTTCTGCTACATTCCTCTGTGTTGAGGTGCATCTGCTGCGGGGAATACCCACTCTTCAGAGAGAAATGCATCCTGCACCAGGCTGAAGTAACACCTCTCCTTAACATTTCATCCCACAAAAGAGGAGCAGGGGTATGAGCTGATGTGCTCTTACTGTCCTTACATGCAGCTGTACAGCATAGCATCTGTCAGGAATATATATAATATTATATATATCTGTGTCCCTCAGTCTCTGATGTAGAGCAGAGAGATGGACTGGTGGAATAGCTCCTAGGATTACGTAACTCCCACCAGCATGCAGTGATATGCATGTGTTCTGTGGAGTAGCTGATGCCCAGTACTTGCTGCTCCACAGCACCATGTCTGCATGGTGAGGTGCAGTCCTCAGTGCAGACAGTCCCAACAAACCACTTTGTGCAGTTCTCTTTATACTCAAGTCCCATTTATTGTTGCTTTGCCCTCCGGCTGGGTTGAGAAGAGCTGAGCTCTGCCGAGCATGTTGTGTTGGCAGTGCAGCAACCAGGACTCTTGTCCAATCTTTGTTTAAACGTCAAGAGCTGCAGCCTCCAATCCTCTCCCTGGGGACATGGGTCAGTAGTTCCGACTCTCAAGATGTTTCCTTAATGCCAGGCCTAAACTTTTTGGTTTTTTTCTTAAATTTATCCCATTATATTTAATCTCTTCCAGAACCAGGCTTTTGTTTGACTAATTCTGACCTCCTACCTGTATATGAAGAATGTAAACAACTTTGCATCTTAAAGTAGGTCTTTGTTTATGTTTGTATTAGTAGCTTTTCCCTGTAAGGGCAGTTTTTTCAACGTGACTCAGTTTTTTGCCTGTATATGTTATTTATATTGTGTAACAATTATTTTCAAGTAATCGATAAGATGTTGAGTGTTTTGCAGAATGGTTGGCACTACACACAAGCTAAATAGCTGCTGTGTTGGGTCACCATCTGAGTGCCTGGGGCCCAGGACTTCAGAGCATTTCATAAAATGTTTTGATGTTACTTGTTAGTTGCCTTATGAAACCTATCCTTCTAGACATCCTGCTGCATTGTTTGTCTGAAAGTGGGGTAAGCGCTGTGGGAAATTGTTTCCCAGCAAATTTTAATTGGTTGCTGGGAATTACTAAATCACTGGCTGTTATTAAGAATAGGCTTGTTGCTGCATAAAGGTATCATGAAATAGTTTTGTGACAGTGGAAAGAAGTGAAGGTGCTAGAGTTGCAGGCTTTACTAAGTGCTTTTAATGTCTGATCTGCCTTAAGATGAGATGGACTGTCTTTAGATTTTTACAATGAAATTGTGAATTTATACTGAATTACTTTGTTGGCTAAGCCAGGGTGGAAGAGAGATAAAAATCAAGAAGCTGCAGAGGACTCACTGTAGTCAAGACTGTTTAGAAGCTTGTGAAGAAGAAGAATAACAAATCAGTTTATTACAAGCAAAAATCCAACACTTTGCTACAAAGACTTTGTAGGGACTTTACAGGACTTTCCTTAAAGCTTGCTGACTTTTTCTTTTCTACCTCTAATCCCTGTAGGATAAGTATTGCCTGGAAATAGCTCTTCAGTTAAACATGATGGATAGTGTTTTGGTATTTGGATACTTTTTGTTATGATTTTTTTCAGAACTATAAGGAAAAAAGTACCGTTACCTTCCTGTATCATACTATATTTATAATCTTAAAAACTATTGGCTTTATTTCTGTTGCTGTCTTGGTAGTATTAAATTTTTGATCTGCCTTTTGTAAGACATCTGAGTAATGTTTACTGGTAGCCCATGGGGAGCTATCTCTATGTGCTAGATATCTGAAACAGTCTGTAAGAAAACAGGGAATTATAAAATAATTTTCTAATACATTTCCCACCTAAGCAGTGTTATATCCCTGGGATTGTTTATGGAGGAGATGTGAAGCATCACAAGACCAGCTTTCTAATTCAGTTTTGAAAGCAATTGTGAGATGGGAATTGTACAGTAGATGATGCAAGTTATCAGGCAATCCGTGTTATCAGAAGCTAGCTAAGGAAGCATGGATTAGCTGAAATGCTCACAGGAATGTTTGTAGCTGCTGAGAAAACTGAGGGGATAATTGCTAATTAGTTTCAAACAAGACAGGTGAATTAATAATTGCAATTAATGATGTGGGTGAAGGAATGAGAACTTTATTCATTCAGTACTTGAATCAAGCTGGGTGGAGCTGCATGTCTGCTTGAGAAGATGCTTTGAACTCAGTTACTTTGACAGATTGAAGAAGGAGTCCGGAATGAGGGGTTGGATGGGGCTGAACAGGGCATGGAGAGGCAACTCTGTGGCATAAAGGTTTGCATGCCTGCGGCCTGGGAGCAGTGGGTCCCAGCAGCAATAACTGCTCACAGCCAGGACTTGAGACAACAGTCATGATAATGCAAATGCGCTGGAGTTTATATGTAGGATTATTATCTGCAACTCATGTGACAGTGAAGGATATTTTTCTGTAAAAAGAATATGTCCTTTTCTCTGTAAGAAAGGATTCAGATGGGAGATTTAGTCAAGGACATCACAGCTTCATACTGGTTTTGTGTGCCAGCCCTGGAAAGGGTGTTGGACAGCAGCAGCTAGAAGAATCACAAATGTAGACAGCATCCTATAAGCAGAGGGTGAAAGAACTGGGTTTTATTTAGTCTGGAGAAAAGACATGGATCTACTGACAAGAGAGTTGAGTGGTGTTCAAACTGTGTCAAGAAGAAAGAGATGAGATCGTCAGGATCCAGTGCTGGGAGACACCAGGTAAAGGCTTGAGCAGCATGGGGAAAGGTGTGCTTAAAGTGCTGGGATAAACTTGTTGGCAGTAAGGGTCACACAGCATGGAAGGGGCTCTCCTGGAGAGGCTGAGGAGCATCTGTTACACAGAGTCTGAGTTCTCGGTCTTACCTGGCTGTCCTTTTTTCAGGACCCTGGCAGATCTTTCTTCTGTGATCATCTCTCTTTTTGCAAATGGCAGTGCAGTGTGTGTGATGTTTGATGAGAAAAACACAAAGCTCTATTTTCAGGCAGTCCAATTCTTGTTTTGGTGGCTTGGCTGTTGGTAAGCACTGTGGTAAATTACAGAGAGAGCGATAGTATAACAGTAGTGATAACTACAAAAATAGATCTGTGTTCCAAGTGGCCTTCTGTTGTTATAAGCTGTATTTTGAGAAATAAATCTTGCTGATGCTTTTTTCCCTGGTGACGCTTAGTTTCCAGGCAGTATTTATGAAAAGCTACTGTGCATTTCTAAGTTTGTTTTCTGTGTCTACACTGTCTTTTAGTTCCTATAATTTTTTTTCTGTTTCTTCATGCCACAATTTCCATTGCTGACCCATTACTTTTTCAAATGCACCTGGAGAGTAAGCATTAAGTCTGTTGGCAGTCTGTGTGGAGGGAAGGATGAGCATCTTCAGTGCATTCTTTCCCTGCTCACAGGGAGGTTGGTATTCTTCCATGTTTTTAATCTATTGGGGAAGAACCTTCTGATCATTAATTTGAGGTCACGTAATTTAGTGTTTCTCAATGAATATGTTAAAACTGCTCTTAAAACAAGGAGGGGAGAAATAGTATTTTGTGGGAGAAACAGTATTTCTCATCCCATTTTGTATATTTGTCCATGATTGTGAAATAAGTAAAGTTGGGAGTGAAGATTGACTGTATACTGTAAGGATTGGAGAAAGAAAAAAAAAATTTAGTTGAACCTTCCAGTATTTCAGAGTACATCTTGGCATTTGACTGAGCAAATAAATGTGTTTTTAATGAAGAGTTCAAAAATATATTAGTTTTGTGGTTCAGCTGGGAGGCAAAAGCTGTGGTTTTGTTCACACTTAAAAGTTGTAGGCTGTGTTGCATTTTAATGATGCCATTTGAGCTGCCACAACCAGGACTTTGCTTGTGTTTCTATGGAAAACTTATATTAAATGGGTTCAATTGGGACATTAAAGAATTATCCCATAATGAAATATATCATAAGAAAAATTCATTCGAAGTAGTGTTTGGAAAACTTAGCCAGCCATTTATTAATTATTTACTTATTTTCTTCACTTGCCCTCCCTCCTCCAGTGCATTTTGTGGAAGAGGCTCTTGGCATTTCTTAGCTGGAGGGTAGAGGCAGAGTACCAGGAGGAGTAGTACCAGGCAGAGCAGCAGGGGGCTGTTCAAGCAAGCCCCTCTGGTCACCCCCACTCCCCGTGTGCCCCTGAGCTGGGTCCCTCTGCGTGGAGTCAGGGGGCTCCTGCACAGACCCTGTGGATTGCTCTGGGCCATGTGTGTGGTGGTGGTGGTGGCAGAGTGTGTCTGCTTATCTCAAGTTAAAAACCCAACCCACGTAAGTGTGATTCATGTTTCAACAACCTTGGCTCTGGTACTGCTTTGATCTACAGATCTTGTGTTGCTCAAAGTTAATTGCTTAATGTGGGGTATAGCCAGAGAATGTCAGGAAGATGGGAAGAGGAACTTAGGAAGATTTAAAAAAAACCAGAACAAACCCCCAAACCAAGCAACCCACCGAGCACCTCTGTTGCCTGCCACCGCCCCCCCGCCAAAAAAATAAAGCCCCAACAAGCAAAACAGCAAACCCACAAGCACAAGAAATGCCCAAATTTTAAACTTTAAATCGAAGGGAATTAATAGAGCCAAAACTTCAAAATTTTGCATAGTCAGCATACAGGAGCTGTAATATATTATGTGTTCCCCTTCTCTTCCCCCCTCCCCAGACTGTAAGGAAATGTTTTCCTTTGATGCCACAGCCTTAGTTGAGCAACAATAGTTGTAATAAGTAATGGGATCTGTGCCACTCCTCAGTGGATGGGTGGTTGTATCTTTTTCTTGTACTCAACATGGGTGGAGGAGCACAGATGCTAGAGTATGGTGCTGACACTTTAGCCAGAAACTGCCTTATTTCAGTTAGAAAAACACTGTCATATCCCCCCTTTTAATTCTTTTTCTTCTGGCGGGGTATGCAGCTATCGCTTCCTTGGTTTTTACATGCATTTTTGCTCTCTAATACTTTCTTCCTCAGCTCGTAGCTGTCCTGTTTTTGTGAACTTTTTGCTGCGAGGAGTGGGGCGGGCTGCCTGCTGGGACAGCCCCTGGTCGGGCTGCTGACATCTCTGAGGAGTGCTGCAACTCATCTCTTGGGTGTGACAGCTTTAATGCCATGTGCATTACAATAGGGCACAAAACATACATGTGCATGATCCTGCAGGAGGGAAATGTGGGCACTTGGTGAAGGGACACATTCCTTCTATTCCCATATTTAATGTTGCTCAAGGCTCAGGACTAGATTAAAAAGGGCGAGTAAGCAGAATCCCTGCCAGGGAAGCTAAGCTATTCAGGATTGTCAAGGAGAGGTCTGGAGGAATGTCGTGAGGAATTAAGTCAGGAGCCACATGGAGCTTTCCCTCTATGCTTATTTTGTTTGCCCTCCTATGAATTTCTAAGCATGTGTAGTTCATAGAAGACCCTCTTGAATGAAGAAAGCATCAGTGTATAAGGAGAAATCAACACCTTAAGTCAGTTGAATAAATGTGCATCTATCTGAATGTGTTTGTTGAAGTGTTTTTATTCCCAAAGCAGGATAGAGAAAATACGAATTAAAATTTCATTTTGTTGATATTGGTAAAGTTCCCATTCATGTTGAGAGGATGGCAAAATCAACTTTGAGGATATTCTTATGAATTTGTTTTAGCTGTGGTACTCATTGCGTTTCAGTCATATATGTACACGTATAGCTGATACATTTCATTTTTCCACATATCAAATGAGAATTGTGAAATTTAAGGCTTTATATTCTGGGCATATCATTTGCTTGGGAAAGTTGCAATAAAAATAAAATACAACCTTCACTTACTTGCCAAGAATTAAATTGTAGCTCAAACATGAAATGCCTGATGTCACTCCTTCTACCTAAAAGCACTCCTTTCATTTTTTTAGGAGCTTGTGATGTGATCAGCTGAAGCGAAAACATCTACCTCATGACCTGGCATGTAAGTGAAGGAGGAACTGATACTTAAAAATAAATAAATAAATGTGTGTGTTGGTGTTTAAAATGTGTAAATTGAATCTGTATACCTTCAACTTTCAGATATCACCTTTTAAATGAAAGCTTTCTGAATTTTAAAGGAATATAAATTCTTTAAAAGGGGAGGAAGTAATAAAAGAAGCTGTTAACAGTAACATTTCAGCCTGCAGTACTCCTTAATAATCTCAGTTAAAATCTCTCTCATGCATCCCATAATGCTTGAAATGCTGGTAGGCATAGATGGAATAATTTTATGTTGCCTCAATATTTACATGTGCTGCTTCTATTCCTTTTTCTTCTGTGCTTCTTTTCTGGATATAAATTCTGATAGTTGTGATGAATGCATACTATACATGGTGATACCCTTTCTAAAATTAAATACTCTGCTTGTGCAGATTTAGATTCTTGATATTCTCAAGATACTTCATAGTGAACTTTCTGCAGCTTTGTGACACTTCTATTTTATTCCCTTAAGTAAGCAAAAATATTTCAATCCTCTGCAGAGGCATTTTTAGATTTTTTTTTTTTTGTCTGCCCACTCTGCTTTTCTTTTATGTGGCTTAGAGGATTAAAGTGCAGTCAATGCTTTGAGGGGCCAATGTCAGCAGTGAGCTGAGTGTTCCTAATTGGTGCCAACACCTGTCCCTCATTATGAAGGCTTGTTCAAGCTGTCCGGTGAACCGAGGTAACCGGTCTCCCTTGCATGTCTCTAATGTGATTATAAAGTCCTCTCCTCATGCAAGTTTTATTACTTATTCAACTTTTGGGCTGATGTGGAAAGTGAAGCTAAGCTGAGCCATTTGGCTGGCTACCAAAGATCATAAGGAGTGGCAAAGAGAAGGGATTCACTTATCTGAATTTCAAGAATTTTAGTTCAAAGCTTGCTTCTGTTTTGACTGTTTAATTTTTTTAAAAAAGTGGGGGGAGGGGAGGACTGTTTTTTTGGGGTTTTTTTCTCTCATTTTCAGCATCAAATACTCTGAATTTAGAGACCATATCTACAGACTCCAACTGAACTGTGAACATCAGAGTGCAGCTGCTATTGTGCATAACCCATTGATTTTCTGCAAATAGAGCTTTGGCCTTGACTACTCTTGCACCATTGCTTTGTCTTGGAGGGGTCAGGGCTTAGCAATTCTTTTCTACACAAAACCAGCGTCATCCTCTCCTCCCACCTGATTCTATACTGTTAGCAGAGCTACAATGCATTGTGCTTTGCCATTGCAGTTGAAAAAGATGACCTCAGACAGATTTCACCAGTGAAATTAATGGCTCAGAGGAGATGGATCAGTATCATGTTTGGGCTTTACAGGCAAAAGTTTAAGCATGATTACATTTTTCTAAGTAGTTTAAGTAAGTTTTTAAACATATAGCTTGCAGAATTCAAGTGTGCAGCACTACAGTGCTGGCTGGAGGTTTTGGGTTATTTCCTTATGAGGGAGGAGAGAGACAGAATAACTTCAGATGTGTATCTTGGAAAGGTTTGAGATAATAAACCTGTAAGAATCACATGAGAGCACTGTTATCCAGATTTGGAAAACCATAAGAAAATGAAAGTGTAGTGGATTCTTAAACTCGAGACATGGAATTGGAAGTCTAGTTATTAAAGGGATTTAATCTCTGCAGAATACAAACCAAAAGAAAAGCCCAAGTGGATAGGGCCCAAAGGTGGATGTAGGCTGTATTTGTAGAACTCTTTATTTGATTTCTTCTTAAAGAAAAACTAAAAATCAACAACTCAAATACGCTAGGAATGATCTAATAATTTTGACCAGAATAGTTCTGAGAACTGCAATCACCAAACTTGAAGGACAACCATATGTCAAGTGTCAGAGTCTCTGTTGGTTATTCTCATCACAATCTTATCTGATAAGCATTTCAATATTTATCACAGTCCTGTAGACACCCATTTGATCTGTAGTCCACAGAGGTCAGGTTAGGAAATGATGAATTAAAAAACAAATTCATATCCCAGGTAGGAATTAATGGACTATGAGTATGTGTAGTTTCAGATTATTTACATTACTCAATTAGTCCAGTTGCTGTCCTTGATAATGGTCAGCAATGGACATCTAGGGAAAGAAAGCATTATAAAATTGTATTGACTCTGTTTCTTGTAAAATTTTCATTTTGGAATTTCCAGCAGATTGACATGACATTGTGTTTAATAGCCTTTGTTCCCCATTTTGCCTAATTTTCTTCAATCTGTTTGCTTTTCAAGCTCTGCAATATGCTGTAGCATGGAGTTTCTCAAAGTAATTTTGTACATAATTACTTTTTTTTTTCACTTCATTGCTTTTCCTTGAAATTTCTTCTGTAATTTTTTGTTTTCTTTGTCTCCTGGGCCTGAGAAGTTGTGAGTAGTCTCTTTATTCTGTTGCTTCTCCTGCCACTTGAAACAGATCTCCCCTCTTCATCCTCCTTTCACAGATATGATGAGAGATGAAACAGACTAAAACCATGGCAAACTTGGCTTAGAGCTGTAGTTGGGGGTTTGTATTCTGCAAGTACTTCTCTGATGGTGTTGAGGGAGCTAGAAGATACTGCCTTGCACTTAGCCTGAATGAGTGATCCACTAATGTTGCTCATCCATAAAGCTTTCTCTGTGTTGCTGAGTGGGTGTAGCAAATGAAACCAGACAGGCTTGTGTTGGTGCTTGTCGCTGCTGCTCTTGGGCCTTCCCAGAAAGATGCCTCTCATCAATGTGCTGTTTTCCTTCTACAGTAGTTTGCTACAGGTGGTTTGAGAATGTCCAAGTATGGTATTTTAAAAGACATTCCATTAATGTGTGGGTTTTCATTGTCTTCAGACCAAGAGGTGTCTCGCAGGTGCTGTGGTGTGACTGTGTATGTATTAACTGGAAACCAATTCGATGCTGGGATAGGCCAGCAACACTCTGACTCACTGGCAGGGGTGTCTGAGGCAGCAGCTTCACTTGCCTGATCTGTGATCTCCCAGATCGCAGCTCCTGTGTGAGCAGCCAGTCTCTTTTGGTGTTTCAGAGGTGGGGAGGTGGATGGCTGGAGTCTGGGGTGGCTTTATTCTGCCGCAGTCCAAGTGCAGGCTTGATTGTGCCTTCTCTCCTTTGCAGAGCTCCTGGTAACTGATACAGCTGCAGTCTGCCCCATGTCCTGCAGCTGGGCGAGGTAAGAGCCTGCAGAGAAGGTAGCTTCTTTACAGGTCTGTGGAAACCTCTCTGGCCAGGTGGAGTTGCATGTACAAAACGTATCAGCTGCTGGTTTTGCATTGCATCGTGGAGTCTTAAGAGTGATGCTGCTGTGAAGATGGTTTGGTTTGTTCAGTTTCATGGTTGTACTTTCAGTTGGAACCTCTTTTCCTACTTCTCAGCAGAGATATTAGTACTGCACTCAACAGCATGAGGTTCAATTGCAGCAGCTGCAGCATCTTGTAGCTCTTAGCAATGAATAAACATGTGGCGAAACATGCTCCTACTTCCATGGCTTGTAGACATTTTTATTCTTGCCAGTAGATGAGTGCAGAGTGGACAAGAGACCTGCTTAGGAGGCAGACTCATTGCCTCACACATTGGCAGCTTTGGAAGGTCAGCTGTGATAGTTCCTTATCCTCAGGGGATGGAGTGTTCTTCTCTACTTTCAGAGTCCATCAGTTCAAGTCCCCAAGGTCTTTGTGAACCACCTTGTGGGTTGGCACCTTTTCTCCTGTGCCAAAAAAGCCACCTGCATCAGCTCAGCTTCAGCACAGCTTGAGAAGGACATGTTTTCTAGGAATGGTAGGATAGCCATGGTCTAGTCTTACTCGTTTAAATCTTGTTTATTTCCGCAAGACAGAAAAAGAAGGCTGTTAATGGTCAGTCCTGATCAGTGTGTCCCTCATTAAAAAATATAAAAGTACTTTGGCTTCAGTTTGGCCATTTGATGAGAAATTGAACCTTACCTGGTTTTCAGGATGCATCTCTTGACTGTTTTCCCAAACAAGATGTGACGTTTTTGAAATCTTGGGCAAATAGAATTATCCTTTCTTCTTTCCAGGGTAGCATCAGCCCCAGTGGACAATTCTTATTTATTTAGTCATTGCTGCAGCTCATGTTACGACAGAGAAAAATACTTTTTTTTGCCTCTGCTTTGTACATAAAAATGGACAAACATCAGTTGACCATAGTATCTCTTTCATAATGTTTTTTTCCCACCTCAGTTTGGTGATATAGAGAAACCTGGAATGGTATTTATTTTTGTAAATCTATTTTAAATCTCTTTGACTAAAAGACCCTCTGTGTCCTTTGACATGCTGTATATTAGATTGTAGTACATAACATGAATTTAATTGACCAGACATTAAAATTGATTTTAAATCATTAGTTATTAAGACAGATTTTTTTGTCTCTTCTTTTTTAAACCAAAAAGTGTTTTAAGAAACCTAGTAGAAACTATTTTGACATGGAGGACTGAAATAATAATGCAATTGCATATATACATGTTGTGTGAAATGCTAGAAAATGTAGTAGAGTGTTAGTATTCAGCCATTGATTTGAAATATTCCAGATACTATTTAGAGTTCTGGCTGTGACAGTACATTCCCTTTAATTGTTATTATCCAATGGTCCCCAGTACACTCTTTGTATTTGAGGGAAACTTTAGCATCCAGATTGTTTATTTCGGCTTGTAAATGACAGCCATTTCTTGTCAGATAAGGAAAGAAATTATCAACGTAATGTTTCCTGCTGGAAAATATTTGTGTTCTTGCTTTCTTTGATTAGGTATAAGGACGCATATTGATGTTTCCTGTCTTTTACAATCCTTCAGGTTTTGTTGGTGATGCAAAATTTGGTCAGCTTCTTCAAAGCATTATAAGTAAGGAAGAAATGAGTCAAAACAGATAAAATATTTAATGCAGGCTGCTGTTGTTGATTCTTTTATTTGAGAATTGAAAAGAACAAAGCAAGAACAGTGCAACCTACTTTAATATATTCATTAGCAAGTACAAAACAATTTACTTACTATTTTTAGCAAGTGTTTTGCAGGATATAAGTTAATTGAAAAGTTGTTTTTCATAATCCCAAATAGTGCATACGTTTCTAGATCCTTTCTTCTTTGGTAATATCCTAGCTGCAATACTAGTTCCTGCACCTGTATTTTGTCATGAAAGCATACATTAGTACAGCTGAAGTACAGAAAAAGTTACAAGTGGGCAACTGCTGGCAGAATTAGGCCGATGGTGCAAAGTGAGGCTTCACTTGGACTAGTCTGATACTGGTTGTTGCTTAATTTTCAATTAAGTAGTGACACTTCTATGGGGTTTTTTTGTCCCCATCTCCCCCCTCACTGCAGTTTCATCAATGTGCAACAGCAAAACAATACTTAGTGCATCACAGGGATATTTCTGGTTTTTCTTCTGTTTTTTTCCATATGTGCATCAGCAGGAAGGGCAGTGAGTGGCAAGGTCACAGAATATGTGCTTGGGAGACCTGGTTGCAGCTGCCTGCTGATGCCGGAGGCTCCAGCGTGATGTATGGCTGCTCTGCAGCTCTGAAATGTCAGGGCTTTCAGTGCTTGCTTCATATGAGCTTATCATGAGGGTAGTTATGGTGAAGACTGAAAAACACTTAGAGCCAAGGTAACGTGAATCATACCAGTTCTTAAAATAGAAAGCCGAGCTAAGAGCTCAGAGATTTTTCTGCTCAGTCATATTGGTGAAGCGTGTGCTGCTCCTGATTCTCACCAGTGCTTGGCATGCCTGTGACTGCAGTCTCCTTGCAGATACAGGGCACGTGGCAGTCTTTGGGTGTCAAACCCTCTGGGCAGCCAGCCCCTTGTTTGCCCATCTTAACATAGGGTGTGATGACCTGTTCTGGCCCATTTTTGTAGGGTGCATCCACATCAGTCTTTCTTCAAAGCAGATGTCCTTAGCATTGTTCAGTTAATGGGCTTTGTGGGGTTATCTTTTCTTCTTTTGTCCCTTGGTTCTTGAATGTCTCAGTGTTAAAGTCAGGTATGAGTTTTCTTCTGAGGAAGCTCTGTAAAACAGACAGAACATGATCAATAGCTGTGTCTCTCTAGCTGAGGGCTCATCTGAGACAATGAGCTTCCTGAGCATGAGTAACTGGGGTAGGTGCTTTTCCATGGCCCTTGGTGCAGGTGCAGTTAGAGGGCTCTATGTGAGCTGGCCCTTGCCTCCTGGCTGTTTCCTTCAGGGATCAATTAGCTGCTGTGTTGTTTCCAACAGCCTGACAAGAGACAGTTGATGTGACCTTGAGCAGAGGAAGTGAGAGCTGTGGTGGCATCCCTCTGTTGACAATGTTCTGCTGGCCACCTCAGCAGATGGTGGTGCTTAGGTGTTCAGTATCACTGTGACTTTCCTTTTGGGAACTTGTTCCTCATTTCGTCATGCTGAGGACTTCCTTGCTCATCCAGGGAGGGACCTACAGCAACGAGATGGACCCGGCTGAGGTGGGCAGGCACAGTACCCTGCTGATGGCCATGGCTCCCTTTCCTGAGGGATGTACCTTCATTTTAGCCTTTTCCCTGCCTGGGAATGATGCCAGGAGAAGGGTAGGAGGAGCTGGGAGGTGGGCGTGAGGAGTTATACCGGGCTGACAGGCAGAGCAGGCAGACACATTTCAGGCATGTACGTGTGGCAATGCCAGGCAGCACCAGACTGGTTGTGGTTCTAGGGAAGAAAGTGATTTGTTTCTTTTTAAATTTACATTAAAAGCAGACTTGCATTCAAATACAATATGCTGTTTTGAAGGAAATAATTTTGTGTGTCCAAATCTCTGCTGCTACTATCTCTGATAGTCCTGTTAATAAACAGCTGGTAAAAAACCAGTGTTGTGTTCAGGAGTAGAAAATTGATAATGAGGACTGAAGCAGAGAGTAGCTCACAACCACCTACACAGTGGTGTATTTGCTTCAATTAATGATGGTCTGATGTTGTATATTTTTGTTTTAATTGTCCCTGCCCAGATCAGTATTGTCCTCAGGACAGTAGTGCTAGAACTGTGTGTTTAATGGATGGAAATATTTCTGTGTCAGCCTGGCCCACCTGGCTGTTCTGTGTACAGGCCAACATGTGTAGCTTGTCTCAAAGATGAAAATAAGGCTGCTCAGTCACTGCTGAGTGTCAGGAAAGCACTAGGAAGACAATGCAGTTTAATTTCTTTGTAGCCTCTTGGAGAGTTTGTGCTTAGGTAATGATGGCGCTGCATGTGTTGCTGGTGATTTGTTCTTCTGAGGATTTCTGGTTTTTAACAAGCTGCTTGGTGTGAGGCAATTTAGAAGGTCTCTGATGTAAATCTGCTCCCCTGCCCTCGCAGTGGATCAATGCATCAATGTGGTACCAGAAATTAAAAACTGTACTTCTGTTTTCAGGGTAGGAAAGGTACTTGGGGTATGCTATATTTTATCATGTCACCAAAGTGTGTTATAAATATGAAGTAGCATCTTAGCCTCTTTTTATACTTGGAAGGCAAAGTGATGGTCATTAAGTACTTTGCACTAGACTGAATGATGGATCACCATGGTAGAAGGGCACATGAGATGATGTCAGGGTTCCCTTTTGGCCCACAATCCACAATGAATCTGTGTGTGTGATTATATTTGGGGTTTCTTCATCCTAGTTTTGTGATCTATCAGATGACTTCAGTCCAGAATTTTACAAATTAAAAAAAAATATTTCAAGGGATAAGTCATGTTTGGAATACTGTATTTTGGACCTATTTTTTTCTTCTCATTTTTAAACCTACAGTACCTTTGAGGCAGCTGCCAAATTGTTTTATATAAAGAGGAAACATACAAGGAAGACAGAGTTTGAGACTATGTCCTGTTGCTACTTCATTTCATATAGACCCATGTTATTAACCAGATTCCTGTAATGTGCACTTCCTTGCTTGCTACAATTATTTATTGCCTAATGACTAAGCACATGCTGGTACTGCTGCTTCTAAAAAGTGTAGTCTTTTTAGAATGCTGGTGCATTCCTCCTTTGTTGAATTGCATACTATTATGGTAATCAAGACTTAGTGTGAAATAGTAGCAAGAAAAATGTTATTTTGTGGTAGACCCAGAATAATTTTCACAAAATAATTCATATTTTTGGGGGGGAGTTAAGGGAGACTAGGATAGATGTGGTCATGGTATTATGGGCTTCTTGAGAAGAGTAGGAGAATGCTACAGATTTTTAAGAATTTTCTGGTTAGAGTGAAATAAAAAAGCAATCACTGAATTGTTAAGGTTGTTACTTTGTTTGCTGAACATCCTCTTCTGTGAATTGTCTAACCTTTCAAACCTTTTCAGTGTAGCAAATATTGCTACACCAGGTTCTAGGTGAGTATTTTTTTCCAATTAATACAGCCTTTTTGTGAGATTGGATAGGATATTAAAAAGTAATAATAAAAAACCCAAACACAAGCGATCTCTCTTCCTCTAGTTATTTGAAAGGTTGTATTAACTCTATTCATATTTCGTAATTTCCCTGGCAGTTGACTATGAAATCTGACCTATTTAAATGGTTTTACTGTACTACATTTCCTGGAGACCTTTCAAGATAATTTGCTTCCTAATCTAAATTTAACAGTTACATAAACCACATTTTGGAGACTTGGAAATTGCTACCTACTGCCTCTGCCTTTTTTTTTTTTTTGTAGACAAGCCATATTGTAAAAATGTAAGTACAGAACTCTAATCTGCAATTTGCATGTAGTCTGTCATTTGGTTTTCGTACAAAGATACTGTTTTTCTTTTTAATAAAGTAGGTTACTTTTTGTCCCACTTGAAAATTTCCATAGTGTTGTGGCAAATTCCATTTTTGTCAGGCTATTTTAAGATGCGAAGAAGTAAAATCTCACAGGTCTAAGATATGTTTGCTTAACATTTTCTTGAATTTTCTGGTTCTGTTTTTCCCATACCTATAGGTCCTAACAGGTACTGAGTAGGGTATGGATGTGTTTAACCTTTGTCTGCAACAAAATGAAGCCAGGAAGCACTGCTGCTCCTTGGAGATGCAGTTTTGTTCAGACATCGTGGCTGACTTTAAGGATTCATTTTGTTCTCTTGTCACTGATGTCGTGCCTAATATGCTGTACAAATGCAGACTCAATGTGATATCTCATCTTTGTGCCTGCTGCTACTGACACTAACTATCCAGAGGAAGGCACTAGAAAAAGAGGTTAATAATTGTTTATTTGGTAAATTTAGTTGCTTACTCTGATGCAAATTGAATAGAAAAAAGTATTTGTCTTGTTTCTGCAGATATTTGAAATGGGTTTTTTGTTTTGGATAAGGCTCTGAAATTTTGTTACCGGTGTGCTACTTGCATGTGCTGCTTGAGTGATTTTTTTGAGTAATCCGTGGTAACTAGCTTTTCAAAAGAGGAAAGTGCCTTAAGTCAGCACAACATTGATTTTCCTCAGGGGCAGGAGAGAATGGTGGTAGAGGCCAGTGGCTGCTGCTTGTTCACTTTAGCAGTGCAGATACTTGTGAATAAGTAAAAAGGAGCAAACATATTCCTCGGATTTTTTGAAATATTAGTGTTACTGTCTTAAAATTCTTGCATGTGCTGGCTGAGGTGTTGATTCCTCTTAGCTTAGGATCCATGTTTTAATTTCAGCCAGGTGCTCATGGGGTGGCTTTTTCCTGGCTTTCCTTGAAAGTGCAGTGGTGTGTTGGATACAAGCATCAGTTCTGTCTCCAGGGCAAAATTCCCAATATGTACAGCAGCCTTCTGGAAGCCAGGGAAAGCTGGCAGCACAATGTTGCTGTCTGTGGCTGAGGTTTTCCTGGGGTTGTTTTCTGCTTAAACACACAAAAAGGTTCAGGGCATCTTGACCGTGTTCAGTTGTTTAGGTGACAGCAGGCAATGAGGCAGATTTCTTTTTTTTAAAAAAGTTGCAGTTCATGTCTTAAGCTGTTTCAAGCAGATTGGGCATGAATCTGCAGCCACGTCTTGGCAAGTCAGAAGTACAACAGGTGCAGAATATGGTCCAAGTTTAGGAATAACTCTAGTAATTCATATTAAAAACAATGCCAGCAAATGTTTCATTGCAATAATTGCCTGGAGAGTTGAACATCTTTTTCCTTGTGACATGATGATTTCTTACTGCTGCTTCTGTTTTTCAGTTTTCATTTAGAAGATCCCTGAAGGTATGGGCATCTTTAGAATTTGTATATGTTGTCATACAAGTGATTAATAAGATGATAGTCCCTGTGTGGATTTAAGAAAGGAGGAAAAAAAAAAAAAAAGGTCAAAACAACTTAGTATGTTATGTTTGTATTTTTAGTGATAGTTTTTGAGGTAATCTGTGCTTGCCTATATTGCCTGTGCACTCTTCAAGTCCATAGCCAAAGCTTTCCTACTTACTTGCTAGTGTAGAAATTGTGATCCAGTGACTGAGAAACAAGGATTTTCTCCAGGCATTTTGGGGAGAGTAGCGGTAGAGCCCCATCTCTTTTGCTCTGCAACAACGTTTAAATCTTGAGTTGGTTTACACTCCTTTAGCTTGTACATTGCTGCTGCTGGAAAGTATAAATGTTAAAACTTTAGTCTATTCCATCAAGAGGTTCAGCATGCCCATTTGCAAAATGCAGCGACAAACTGAAGGATTCCAGTCTGCTTTGGGGATTTTGGACTGAAGCTGGGAAAGGTTGACATCAATTTTCATGGTTATGGGTGTCTGTTTTTCTGAATTTAGCAGCTTCTGATTCTGCTATTCTTCAAAGGCATATGAAGTGAGGCAGGAGCTTTCCCACTGAATAGATGTTACTTTGGGATCCCTCTCTAGGGAATGGAGGTCATCCCTCTCTAGGGAATGGAAGCATCATTATCAGGAAGCCTTTCTGATGAGCCCTTGTGCTTTGGGGTGGAAGTGAGCTGGAAGTTTTATGGCAGTCCCAGTGAACACAAGGGTACAGCAAAGGGGTTCTCTGTTACAAGAGAAAAGTGAAATCCTCTATAGAGGTGGTCTCTGCTGAATGGTGCTGAGGCTCTGGGTCTCCTCCTGCATCCTATGGGGACATAGGGTGAATTTGTAGCCTGTTAGGCACTTAAATAACCTGACTTACCAAACACAGCACACCTGTAATTTGTTGTAACTGTGGATTTTTATACACTGTTGATGTGGTTAATATTGCTGAAAAAATCAGGCAGGAATCCAGTACTATTACTATTCAGGGCTTTTTGCCCTCAGTGACTAGTTTTTCTGTTTCTGTCTGCTGTTATGGAGGTGTAAATCTTTCTTGAGCTGCTACAAACCCAGCTCTCAAATAACAGCTTCTTACTTTTGTTTAGTGTGTATGTGTGTTTGGTTTTTCTACTCTCATGGAGTTGTTGGCAGAGGTGTGCTTTCTGTTCTTAAGTTTTTGTTACACTTGTCGTTTCTAAGTAAGCTGTCTTTGAAGTGTAGGCATCTCGGCTCTTCTTTCCCAGTTGCCTAGGCAGAAGTCCAGACTTCCTTGGTGTTCTGTCCTGTAGTTCTCTCTCTAAAACTCATATTCAACCCTACTTTAATTGAATGCTCATGTTTTGCTCTGCAGATAGCTGTCCTTACTACAGAGTGAAAAAGTTTTGTTGCTGCATGTTTGTATAGACCCTGAGAGATGGAAATTACCTGCCATAAGCTTTCAGCACCTTTTAACAATTGCTCAAAAATTCACCTGAACATAAAACCAAAGGAAGTAGGAAGAAGTGGAGGTGGGGAATACTACTCAGCTCTCCTAGAGGCTTCTTTTTTGTTGTCTTACAAGGTCTTACAATGTACCTGATGGTCTTTAAGCCAGGTTGTTTGGAAATCAAGCCTGCCAGCAGATAAGTTGTCTGTGGGCAGAACCTGTGTTTTTTAGGGAGACCTGCATGGTCCAAGGGGCTGGGTTTAGCCTGGAGTGCAAGCTCTCAAACAGGCAGTACAATTTTATTTGCTCTTGATTGAAATCCATGCCTTTAAATTTCACTGTGAAAGTTGTCTTCTAGACCTGCCTTCAGTACCCTGCAGCAAACTTCAAGTCTGGTGCCCCCAAAACATGTAAAAAGACAAATCCCCTGACCCAAGTGCCTTCTACATGTCAAATAGCTTTTGTCCGAGAGCTTTGTGGAAGTTTCTTCATGTTTACAAGCTACCTTATATTGCTCATGGGAAGCAAAGCCCTGTGGTGTTTTGGGTATTTAATTTTTGATGTTGCTGTTTTCTTGGACACTGGTCTGCGCATATAGCATGGCTGCCTTGTCTCCCCTATGTTGCCTGAGCTGTGAGAAGGTGAATTAATGTCAAATTATTTGTTATGTAATGGAATTTTATACCTTGCTTAAGCAATGATGCAAATGACCTTTGGCCTCTGTCTTTCTGTCTTCCCCCCAGGTTAAATACCTGACTCAGAAGTTCTGTATCTCCTTTCTTGAAAACTGGAAGCATCACTTCCTTTGTCAGCTTTCAGGACTGTGGGCAATGTCTTCTTTTATAACAGGTTGATTGATTTAAACTTCGAGTGATCACTGCATTTAGATTCAGTAAATTCATTCTCTTAAATACAAAAACTGCTGAAATTTTCCACTAAATTAAACACTTACGCTGCAAACAATTCAATTTCAATCTCTTCAAAGCCTTTGGGCAGGCTTCTCTTATCTAGAGATCTTGTTTATCCCGTGGTATTTGGATAATCTCAAGACCCATTGTACAGTAACTAATGTGGAGTGCTTATCAAATGGGATATTCAGCTGTGTTGCTCTTTTAAAATAGCATATGGTTGTGTTTAAGCAATGAAACTGCTTACATTTCAGGTGTAGCCAAGCTGGCACTTGGAGTACTGCAGACATTTCAGATTCAGCTATCTGTAACCTACTTGAGTGTATCTTCTGCTTGAAAACAAGCAAAAAATGGAGTTCGTGTATATTCCTGCAGAATTACTTTTTTGCTACTTTTCTCTATTGATTTTCTCATTCATTCCATTACAACCATAGGGATTTTTATTTACTGTTATTAATTGTAAACTGTTATTGAACCTTAGTTGACAAACGTAACTAACATTAAATATTACAGAGTGACAGGACTAGTAAGAATGTATATGGATTTTTCTTGGCACTTGTTGAGAGTATATAACTATAACGGTTTAGATATTTCGTTTATTAAGTAAGGTGCAGAAAGTTCTTCCCCTCTATCTGTAGCATTACATGTTCGAAAATGAATTTTGACAAATTCCGTACCTTGTTTTAATGCAACTGGTGCTGTACCACTGAATATGTCTCAGTGATACTCTTGATCACTACTCAGAACTCTGAAAACCACGTTGCTTGTGAAATGAATGGTGATTAGATGACTTACCTGGCATCAGTCACTGCTTTCTATGATTGTCGCTATTTAAAATCTGCCTTTTGCTTTGCATGGATGCCTTAAGGTTTCTTTGTGCTGTCTTTGTTTGTTTAGGTTTTTTAAGGTGTTACATTTCCAAATCCTTGCCTTGCTGTGCATCCACCTTATTTCCTGGCCTCCACTCGTCTCTCAGCTAGCTACTGCCACCATGGCAACTCTTCCTCCAGCTGAACAGATGGGACATTGAGTCGAGCAGTGCACCGCTCATGCCCTGCCGGGAATCAGCTGGCAGGTTGCACTTCTTTCCGCAAAATTAAAAGCAAGCTCTGCCCAGCAGAGGCATGCTGGTTTTGAGGGTGCTCAGTTTCACAAACAGTGCTGTGATCTAATAGTTGCTTGCAGAAATAGAACATAGTGACTGAAATGGGATTATTTCTATGCCTGAGACCTCTTCAGAGGAGCTTTGCCTTTAGTGTGAAGAGCTTGGCGTCAGCCAGCAGGCGGTGATTTTCTAGTGGAACGGTTGCCATCAACTTTTTTTTTCTCTTTAGGATGCGTCAGGATGAAACGCCACAGGCATCTAAGCACCAGTGACAGTTCAGACAATGAGAGTAAGTAATACCTGCTAGTTTTTCTTTGGTCTATCACCCCCTTGTGGTTCTCTTCTGCGGTTTGAGGGCAAACCATTTCACCTCTTAAAATATGAAAAAAAAGGTTTCTTGATTGATTTCTTTTTGCATTTGTGGTCTTTGGTGTTCTGAATCATGTTACAGGAGGAAAATAAAGTAAAGAATCTTAAATGGGGAGTTTTGAGTATACACAGAATTTCAAGAGAGACTTATGTATCTTTCTCATTCATAGCTGGCAAGTGGAATTTGTAAATCAAGAGACATTTTACTGCCTGGGGTTCTACTTTGTGATTCCTTTTTTAAAAAGAATCCTGTTGTCTCATGATATGCAGAGCTTCAACGTTAAGGTAGCTGGGGATGGCAAGTTATTTGAGCATTAATGTGTTAAAATTATAATCAGCATATTGATTGTTATGTTGTCACTGGCTCTTGATCTACTCCACTTCGGTCTGTTCAACAATTTAGTGAAGTTACATTTTAAGTTTTCCTTGGCAGACATCTGCCGGAATGTCTTCCCATTTTATCTGCAAGAAACCCAAAACAGAGCAACCCTGTGTGGCAGGGTCTTGTTTGTTTCATATAAACCTGTTTGTTTCATATAAGCCTATCTAATAGCTCTATACATAATAATGATTCATTGTCATAATCACTGCAAGTCATTGATGAACTTGCTCTGCTGAAATAATGTTTTGTCAGAAACATCTAAGATCACACTATGGGTTTGTTGCATCTCTCGTTAACACATTTTAGTATCATTGCATTGTTCTGTGGTGTTTGTTGGGTTTTTTTGAGGATTTTCAAATTCTGTTTTACTCTTCCTTTCCCTTTGTAAGAAGGGAACTAAATGAAAGAAAGCAGTCTGTCTGCTTGTTTGTTTACTCGTGCTTGTATTGGGCAGAGCAGAATGCACCCATAAACTTGGTGTGCTGTGTATTTATAAAGAACAAGTGGAACAGGAGGAGCTGAAATTAAGCCTACAGACTGCCTAACAGGTTTTCTTTTTTTGCCCACATCTTGTCAAAAATTATAATTCAAGAGATTGGAGTGCCTTGTGTTTTACTGGAAAAGTTAAATTAATTGAACCAAGCTATAATGATCCTTTTTAATTTCTTTTTTTTTTGCCTTTTTTTTTTTTTTTTAACAGGTCCTTCCACTTCCTTTTCTTCTTGTTCTAAATACAGGAGCAAGTCAAAAACACCAGCAAATGAACAAAAGAAGCCTGCTGAGGTAAGAACTGGATTGGTTACTGGTAGTTTTCTTTCATACAGTTTTCATGTTCCTAAGCCTTGAAGAAGTGAGCTATGAATCTCGTGCTGGTGAGTCCTTTTGTCACCTGTCAAATTCTCTCTGAACCTGCATTTTCCTCACTGTGTGAGTGTTGTAGGAATCTGGTGTTTGATGGACCAAAATGACTTTCGGCATTTGCAGATACTATCATGTAGTTTGTTCTTTCTCTGAAATTGTAATATCATTTTGAAGCTGGCCAAAGCTGGTATGGTCTTATGATTTGAGAGCATAGCAGAGAAAAATGGTTCATATCTGTGTTTGGAAAAAATTGTCTTTGTGCTTCAGAATACAACAGTGGGGCATTTAAGTGGATAGGATATGTATATGCAATTTTTGCTCTGCTACTTTGCTACTCTTGGCTTTTCACTGTCAATGTAGCTTTTTTGTTTGCTCTGCGGTCTCCACCTGTTAGTACCTCCACACTTACCACCACTGTCACTGGACCTGTACTGACCCATTTAATAAATTGATGTTTATGCACCATCCAGTGCCCAAAGCCATCTTGTTGACTATTCCATTGGTAGCCCCTCTTTATGGAAGATTTAGTGGCTGCCTTCTCTAGATTTTATGCTTGCTTTCTGAAGGGCTGAAGTCAGATACTAATTGTAAATTGGAGAAATATTTCTTGTAGCTAATTCCCCTTACTTGTTATCACATTGCCTTTGAATGAGTCCTTTAGAATTTTAGTTATGTCCCAGAAGTTGTTCACTATACTGGCAGCTTTTTACCTGAGTGGTTACTGCTGTGCAAGGTTGTGTGAAATATGTAGATTGTGCTCCTACAGCTTAAGCTTTTCAGCAAACATGCTTCTAAGTGCTGCTAACTAGGTTATTTTGGTGTGGTGAGAACAAGGTAAATGACGTGTCATTCCTTTGGAAGCTTAATTCTTATTGCAAGTCAATTAAGGAAAACTCACTAATTTCTAAAAGAAAATGCAAAAAAAGTTCAAAAAACTAAAATTGGCTAGAACTAGCTAGGTAGTGTTTCATTTGCAGCCACCAAGAAGGTTAAAAAAAATACCCATTAAGCTTTATGCCTTTAAGATGTTATGATGATTATGGTTCTGTAAGAATTTGAATCTTAAAACAGCTTGTGGCTACTGAGGTCTTATAAGTGTTGCTCATGTGTGCCTAGCAGTAGCTCTGTTACCAGTCAAGCTGTGCACAAGGCAGCTGAAGCACATACAGTGCCCAGCTTGTTGCTGTTTCAGATACACCTCAGTGCTAGTCCCTTACCAATCCCTTTTTTCTGCCCAGCCATCCGGTTTTATTCTTGTATCTCTTCATCTTAGGGATTGCCACTTTACAGCCGCCTTTGGGTTTGCTCCATTCTTTCTCTATGTGCATGTGTACAATAAAACAATAATTATGAAGATGTGGTCCAGCTATGTAGCGTACAAGTGTTCTGTTTACATAACTTCTAGGAGTTAAAATGAGCAGTGTTTTCAGTTCCTCCTGTGAGATAATCTTTGCTGTCTTTTACCAATTCCAAGGCAAAATCTTCATTCCTTTAATGCTTGAAAATATGAAACTTTGAAGAATAAAATCTGGAATATACACTTGAAATTTGAAAAGTCTATTTCATAATGTAATCCTAGTAATACTGGATTTTTTTTTGGTCATGTTTGATTTAAGATTTTCCTCCTGGGAGGAAAAAAAAGAAGGGTGAAAAAAAAAAAAAAAGAAATCTCAAACTTTAGAGTATATCCTCTTTGAAGAGTGTCCTGAGTACAATATATGAAAGATGCCTGAAACAAATTCAGTTCTCCAGGAAAGGGAATGGAAGGAAAGGTGACAGTAGTATGTACCTCTTGTACATAAGACTTCTGGCTATTCTTTACATTTTTGCTTTTGTTCTGGTAAAAGCAAGTGCTCCCTCTGACCCCTTGAAAAGCATATGCTGGGAAGTGCATTATATGAAATGCTTTTGTCAGCAGAGCATTGAAATTGATTATTTATGCATCAAGTGATGACAAGGGTGCAAAACAAATACTGAAAAGGGGCCCCGCTACACACCCTACCAAAAATCATGTTATAAATCTAACAAGCTTTTTGTAGCAATAGTTGTCTAATATCTATTAAATAGAAATCTAAATTTTCAGGCTGACAGCATCTCTTTAGCAAGGCCTCTCTGTAACAAGTTGTCATTGCTCTCCTCTCATTCACCTCTGCTTGCCAGGCAGCAGGCTGTTTCTTGAGTTAGTGATGCAGAAAATCTAGAAGGTCAAAGCTATAAATAGCTCTTTGGGAATATTTCTGTTCATGGTCTTCATGCATTAATTTTTCTTTCATGCCAGTAAGCCTTGGTTTTTCAAATAAATTGCATGTGAATACATAGGCTTTCTTCCCCTTCCTCTACCATCACCAGCCCTACCTGAGTACCTGTGTTCTCTCCAAATAAAGGCTTGGGTTTGGTACTCCAATAAGCAAAGAGTGAGTTTGTGCCAGTTCAGGACTTATCTCAATATGACAGTGTCCTCTGAGGTTGCCTATAAAAAGTGGGTGCATCTGAGGATTGCTCTGCCTTGAATTGCCTTCCAGGTGCTTTAGAATCCAGGTGGGTTTGGGTATAATCTCAGTCTGGTGTTACTGCCATGCAAAGAGGTGTCATATTACAGTGCAAATGTCAAGCTCGTTTTCAGAGCCTGTATAAATACCAAGGATTTTACTGGGTTGGACCTGGTTTCAGCTTGCTCCAGTTTCCTCCTTGGAGAAGAATGATAATGATGCCTGTAATGATGCTTCTTTAGACCATGGTGCTTCTATATGTAATGTCAAAAGCAAGGCTGTGTCTCTTTCTTGCTGCTCCCCTTCTGGATAATAATCTATCACAAGCTACAGAAATGGTGATTTGGAAATTCTGTTATGCCATTATCTTTAGTATTTACTGTGAGTGAATTAGCTGTATTGAGGTTAGAGGCACACCAGTAATACGAAGTCATACCTGGTTTGGAGACTTTTATGATAATGTTGACCGCATACCATTTGTGGTGTTGCCCTTCAGTGGATTTAGAAATAGACAGGAGGGACTCACAGCCCTCTGCAGCAGCCTGTATGGGAGCAGCAGGGTAGGAGATATTTGGATGTCTGGCTCAGCATGAAGCCTGTACTTGGTAGTTTCCTGTCTCCATGGAAGCTGGGGCAGAAAATGATGGCAGAGTAGTGGGAATCACTTTTGCAGGGAAAACCCATTCAGTGGACTGTCCTGAATGACTGACCATGTCTTTTCCCTTATGCTTATGGGGTCACAAAAGATCTTTGACACTCAAATTTATGTATATCTTTTTTCAATCCTCTCTCCCTCTTGAAACTGCAAAGAAGTTAAATTAGCATTGCGCTTTTTTAAAAAACCCTTTCCATATAACTTGGTAATATTTTACTTCTCTTTGCAAATAAGGTTTTGAATCTCACAGCAAGAGTAGTTTCTAGTCCCTCATTGCTGATTGTGACAGCTGTATTATCATGTGAAATGCAGCTTATCTTCCAAAAGTAAATGGTCTGCATTCATTACTTGGGTATGTGAAACTCTTTTTAGTGGCATTTAACTGTCACATAAATCGTAGGTCTTGATCCTGAGAAGCACCCTATAAGACTAGACTCTTGGCAGCAAATGGACTCCTTTTGCAGTTTGAAAGTGCTTGATTTTGTTCTGTGAATGAATGGGCAAGATGGTTTAACTATATTGCTTTGCATGCACCATGTGCAATAAGAGACTGTCACTTTTATATGTGCATGCTTGCCTTAGAAAATTCTGAATTATCTGGGACATGTGTACAGTCTTCTCAAGACCTCTGGCAAACATGCGTTTTCCATGAGCTACTTTTTAGCCTGCTTGGCTTAGTTGATTTAAAAAAAAAAAAAAAGTAAGGTTGGAGGTGCAAACTCATCAGTTACTTCTATAATGTTGTTTTTTTTCCTTTGAGATACTATCGCAGGCTATTTGAACTCTTCAGGAAGAGGTGACCCAAATGCAGAAAGGTGTGAAAGAGCTTGCTTGTAAAAAGACTGAGCTGTTTTATCTTTGAAGTGAATGAACAGGCATAACAGTAAAGAATGAATGGGTTAGAAACAGCAGAGCTAGAGTTCTGAAGTCCCTCCAGTCCTTGTGATGGAAGAACTGGAGAGAAAAGGCAGCCGTGAACATTGAAAAATTAGGGCAAAAGTTAGAAAATCTGTAGCAATTAAAAGGATATCCTTTTCATGCAATTAGGCTGGGAAGCTCATCTGCTACAGGAAGTTGTTGAGACTGAGAATTAAACAAGATTAAAAAAGGAATTGGACAGATGATAGCAAGTACAGATTTTTTAAAATATCTGTATAAATTAATACTACTTGAAAAATTGATTGTTAGGATTAACCCCAAAAGCCAAAGCTTATGTCTGATTAGCAACCAGAAGGAAACTTGACGTGTTCTTGCACATTCTTCTGGCACATGAGATACTGTCAGAGACATGGTGTTAGGTAGTGTTGATTTAGGATCCAATTTCCTGGCTTTTCCTGTACATGCTTGTAAAAGGAGGCTAGGAAGATTCATGGCTACTTAAATGAATAGTACAATATTTAATTTGCTTGAATCCTGGATAATTCATTAAAATAGTTTTAGGGAGTAGGGAGTTTTAACATTAGGATTTACTGAATTGCTTGTCCAAATTGTGTGGATGTTTGAGAACTACAAATTTAATTCTACACATATTCCTGTCTATCACAGCATTTTTAACATTTTAATTTCTCAGTCCAGTTGGTATATGTGCCTGGAACTGTAGTTTCATTTCCATTTGAAATTTGTGTTGCCTTTTATTTACTTTGCTGCCAAAATCCCTCAATCAACCAAAACCCCAAGCAAACTTGCCTTAAGTTTCTACACTTCTCTACAAGGTAACTTTCTTAGTTCAGAAACTTCATGGCCAAGTTGCAATGTATTAACAAGAAAAATTCTACCTTTCCAGGATGAGCTCCACAAATTCTGTTCTTGGAGCTTCATCCCCTGTAAATGGGCAATCTTTTGCACATACTGTCAAACATCCATACAAAGATAAACTATATTTAGATACTATGTGGCTGTATTACATTGTAATAGGTCATATTGGAATTTAAACCTTGTTTTATTATTTATGAGGTGATTTTAGGTGTACACCTGCTGCTGCGTAAGTATGTAAGCCTTAATGCTTGGGGGTGCTTATGGGAATAAAAGTTATTAGATCCCTTCAAAGGAGAATAAGGAAAGATGATTTGACCCTCAACATGATGGAAAATCTCTTGTGTAATTTACATTTCACATAAACTCAAGTGTTTGACAATGGAATTTCAAACTTGGCTTTGAGATGGGTTGAGAGGGACACCAAAAATCCAGGAAAATGCTAGCTGTGCTTTGGTTAGAGAGGATGCTGGCCCTCTGCTGTAAAAGATTTAATATACTTCTGCAGGGAAGATAGGACATAGTAGTTCCTTCCTGCTTTTTAAAAAGTCTTAGCCGTGTTCTGAGCAGTGGGTCTTCTGACTCCGAGTGATGGGTGTGAGCTGAAAAGCCACACTGAAAGCTGAAAAGCCTGTTGCTGAGTTCTGCTGGGTGCAGGAGAAGCCTCAGGACTGAAGCAATTACATGCAATCCAGTATAAAGTGGGCTTTGATTGTAACAAGAGCAGTTAACCCATAGTTTACTTAAGCCTTGGAGGTGTGGTTCACAGTTATTGCCTAGAGGCCTGTGACAAATGACTTACCCACGTTGGGAGTTTGTAAGCAGTTGATCAAAGTACCTGAAAGCATGAAGAATGTCACAAGAAGAATTGGCTTTCATTTTGTTTTAAAGAGATGAAAATCCATTTGTTTTTCCTCACACATGCATTTGTGCAAGGCATGGTGAATGCGCAGTGACATCAGTCAGCTTCAGTAGTAGCTTGCAGAGGGGTTTGGAAAAGGTATTTCATTCATTATTTAATTTTCTTAATGTGGTTTTAAGTTTTCAGTTGACAGTCTGTGCAGATCTGAAGTTTGAATTGTTCATCAAAGATGGGGTTTGTAGAAGGCCATTTTATTGTTGAGACCATTCTCTGTTTTCAATGCTAGTATTTTACTGTAATTCTCTATAACATTACTTGTATTCTCCCTGATATCTTTAATGGATCAGGATACTTCGTATAAAATAGTATTTTTGTTTCAGAGCCTGATTTATTCAGAGTAAGCACAGCAGGGTCCAATGAGAAAGATTATATATTGCATTTCTGTAGAGTACTTCCAGAAGGAGTTTGAGTTCAAATCTTGGCTTTCAGTGAAGCATTTTAAAATAAATTCTAAGAAGTTAATATTCCTCTGACATACTCTTCTAATACAATTTTCAAATAGAACTCAGGAGTCTGAAGAAAAAATATAACATACTAACTATATCTTTGATATCATTGTTTCTTGGTATATTAGTGCTTTAGGGGAGCACACCATCCATATTTCTCAAGACTTTTTGTAGAATTTAGCTTTGAGAGCCATTTTAGATGGCAGTGTCTCTGCGGAGCTGACTAGGAGGTTCTCATTTCCTCAGCAAAAGCAGGCAGACTTCTGCAGTGCAAAATACTAATATTGACCTGTCCTGGTTTCAGCTAGGGTAGAGTTAATTTCTTCTCAATAGCTGTTGCAGTGCTGTGTTTTGGATTTGGAATTAATGTAGTGTCGATAACACACTGATGCTTTGGTTATTTTGTAATTTGTGTTTATCCTAAGTCAAGGACTTTTCTTTTTTAAAATGTCTAATGCTCTGTCAGTGAGGAGGTATGCAATAAAAAATAAACCACAAAAACCAAAAAGACTGGGAGGGACCATAACTGGGACAGGTGACCCTAACTGACCGAAGGGATATTCCACACTGTAGGATTGTTATATAGACTGGAGAGTTACCCAGAAGGGGAGCTGGTCTGGGTTTGGAAAGCAGGGTCTGGCATTGGTCTACTGGTTGTGTCATGCATCACTTGTTTGGGGTTTTTTTTTTTAATTATTATTATGATTGTTAATATTATTTACTATTATTATTGTGTTTTACTTTATTTTCAATTATTAAACTGTTCTTATCTCAACATACAAGTTTTACTTTGATCTCCTCTGCATTCCACCAGGTTTGTGGGGGGAATACAGGGGAGGGGTTGAGTGAGTGGCTGAGAAGTGTTTAATTTCCAGCTGGGCTTAAAACCACAACATGACTAAAGAACAAGGTCATTTGTTCTAGATTTAAGTCCCAGTTCTAAAACATGAAATATGTAATAGAAGTTCTCAATGAAATGGTAAGAATTAGATTATGAGACAATGATGACACAAGCAGACACTTTTCATTGATGTAATTTGCTCAAAGTGCTGCACTGTTTGTGATTGAAGCAGAAAATTCCTGGCAGCAAAATGAAATTTTAAGTTCAGACAAGCAGCCTTGCATGGCAAGGCTAAAACTTGTTTGTAATTTCATGCTCTCTTTGCTAAAAAATATTTTTTGTAAAAATCACACTGTCATACAGTAACTAGTGTGGAATGCTCTGGGTGCTGGTGAGTTTCCCAATTCTGTGTGTATGCAGCTGGCTCTGGGAGCTGCTTTTGGTTATAGCTCAGCTCTGCAAGTCCTTGTTCGTTGTTTGCTGAAGGCACTCGCCACCAGCTGAGTCTGATTGTGAGGAGTGATGTTTCTGGTTGGGAATCCCTTATAAGCCTAGCCTTGGCATACTCATTTTTCAGGTATTTTCAATATGTATGGTATTATAGGTGATGTTAAAATAAACTTGAGGGGTTGTGCTTTATATAAGGTAAGAAGTAGAACTACTTTGGAGTGATTGAAAGATGACCACTGTGGTTCATGGGCTAACTGGAAGTGCAGGTGGCTCTTGCCAAGAGGGGAGAGTGTGTGCTGTGGAGCAGACTAGCTGTTGTTCTAGGGACACAGTTAGTAAAGGAGCAGCATTGTTTTTCAAAAAAATGTTGGAAAGCAAACAGCCATGAGGAGAAGCTGGCTATCTAAATCCTGAAGGTGTGCATGCTGCTCTGTGTGTAGATGGCTTTGTTCATAGCCTCAAGGCTGACTGCTGATGCAGAACTTCCTCAATTTGTCAGAAAACTCTCTTTGGGTCCCCTGAGTGTTTTGGTTTGCTTCCACAGCAAAGGAAATACAGACTGAGTGTTCTCATACGTTGCCCTCTGAGAGTATTTTACTGTTGGAAGACCCTGCTTTGCCACACGTGGAGAAATGAAGAATGACTAGAGCTAAAGACTGTAGTGATTCTAAGTGTCTGCAGGAAATCCTCAATTACACTGTTAATCATAAGTATGAACAGGCAATTCTTAGCAAGTCTTAGCTGAGTTTTGGAGTCACTTACGGTTTCAACAGTTATCTTTTCATTGATTAAATCTTTGATCTTCAATGGTACCTGTACTCTAAATTGTAGAAATCTAAGGCAGAGAACTTAATGTTGTGGTGTGGTCAGTACTTAAAACAGTCAAAAGAAACCCAGAAGAAATTCATGCTCCAAGGGATTTGTGCTCTAAAAATAGAGATACAGTTTACATACATAATGAATGATCAGAAGATTTGGTACTAAGCAATGTAGTTAGAATACTGATATCTTTAATAGCATTTTTCATCTAGTTGTTAAGAAATAGTGGGTTTGATATGAAGTACTTCACTTTTATAGGCTGTCGGTGGCTTAAAAGGTAGTTTGTAAAGCACTTACCTCAGAAAAGATTTGAGAAAAATATTTTCTGATAATTAAAGCAGCCATTGCACTTCTCTTCTATCATACTTTTTCCTTCTGGTGTTCTTTGGAATTGTGCCCTATTAGTGTTTCTCATAATCCTGGCTCTGTACCTGTAACACAGAAAACTAAAATGCCTTTTAAGTGGCATAAATAATTTTACATTTTATTTTTGGTATGTACCTAGAGTGTTTGAAAAAATGGATGCTTGCAGTCTCAATGCTTTCACTCTTGACATTCAGATTTTAATATAGGCCTGTTAGATACCTGAGGAGTTTTATACAGAAGGCATCAGTGAACAGTCTGTTCTGAACCAAGGCAGATAACACATTAATAGCAAATACAAGACCCTTGAATCTGTGGGTTTGAGTACCCTCGGTCAGCTTGGTCTCCTGTCTGCCCTTACAAAATGCAGTTGTACAACATAATGAAGTAATGATGATGTTCTAGGTCACCAGCAGCTATTTCAATACCTTTTTAGCTCAGAGACTTTTTTAATAATGTTTACTTGATGATTTCCAAGAACAGCTGAGAATCTTTGCAGTAGGCATAACTGAGCTGGTACTGTGAAATTGAAAAGGCTACATGAAGATATTGGGCTCTGCAATAGTTTATTACTTTTCTGGTTATAAAACTGAATTAGTAAGAAGAGAGTTCAACCTGTCACAACTTATTGCAGAGATGTTTTCCATTTCATTTTATTACCCTTTGAGGATTTGATTTCTCATTACAATAATACAGCTAATTAGTTGCAATGTCTCCCTAAAACCAAGTCACAGTCTCTGTTTTGCTTTAGTAAACATTAGGCTGGTGCAGTGTAGCAGTGGAGAAAAAAACCCACAGAAGATATGTCTGCACTTTATTTAATTTTTACACACCTGTAGTTGACAGATGCTGACATTAAGTAAGCTTTGAGATTACTGTAGATCATGTTTACATGCTTGTAAAAACTCAGCTCTCTGGAGCCAAGCATTATGGCTGGAGATTCGCTGCTATGGTTTGTTTTGTATGAGGGTGGAGTTTCATTGTATAGATTTGCTAAAAGATACTGATGCTGGATTTTGTCCATCACTGCTTAGACACAGAGCAACACAGGTCTTGTCTTCCACCAAAGGCAACTGTTCATCTTCGATCTCAGAAACCCTAACCAATAAAACTTTAAGTGGTTTTAATAAATGAGCAAGTGCCTATCCATCAGTTTTGCCATGGCAACTGTTTGTAGCCCATGATGAATATGACAGTTTAGAGTAGCTGAACTGAGTGAAAGAAAGGGAGATCCTACCTTGTGTCTAAGTTAGGGTATAGCCTAGACTGGCAATAAGTGGATTGAAAAATATGGTGAGGAGTCTTGAATCAGATGCAGGTATCCTTTCTCCTCTCTCTGGTTACCTGTAAAAACCTTCTTCCTTCTGGTTAGCCTTTGGGCAGCAGCATGGTTTTGAATTACTATAAACTTCTTATCGTACTGTGTGCCTAATACACTAAAAATTAATAATCTAGGTAGCTTCAAATTGATTTGTGTTGGTACCCTAAAAATATTAGCAATGTATATGTGTTGTTTCAGTGTAGATAAGAAAAATACCTGCCACATTCTTTAATGCAATGCTCTTTCTCAAATCCATCTTTGCACTCTATTTCCTGCAGGTGTTCCGCAAGGATCTCATTAGTGCCATGAAACTCCCAGATTCTCACCATGTCAACCCTGATGAGTATTACGTCTTTGCAGACACGTGGAAGCAAGAATGGGAGAAAGGGGTTCAGGTTCCAGCCAGTCCAGAAACTATTCCACAGCCTTCTCTCAGGTATTGGTGATCAGATGTGGATCATGTGCACAAAATGGCAACTCAGAAAAGATGGTCTCTCAAACCCAAATTGTCTAAGTGCAGTCAGATTTTCTCTGTTGGTATGTTTAAATCTTCAGTGTAGCAGCCTTCAGACATGTTCACACAAGTGCCAATTTGGAAAACATTTCTGTGGCATTTCATCCAGATCTCATTCTGTCTGCACGCTGTTACAGTATGTACATAGTGAGTGTAAAAAAATCTTTTTTCCTCAGTCACATGGTGCTATGGATTAAAAGCTGTTTTTTATTTTAATATGGGGAGTTGAATAAATTAAAAATAGATCCATATCTTATATGCATATTACTTGAAAGGTTTCCCTACAAGCATGATGATATAGAGCACTAGGCATGCAGTAATCACTGATACCTGGTAAAATTACTCATTTGTTTATATAATCTAATTTTGGCTGTTCTCAATGTTTTAACCCTTTCTAACTTCTCTCACCACAGTTGACTGCTTAACATTATAGAGGTTCAATGATCTCAGATTCTGGAGATAGATAAAGAATCTTCTGTTCTCTCACACTGCGTCTAGACTAGGGAAACATAGCACTGTAGTCCTGCAACCCTTCCTAGTGGAAACAAAGCATGTTTCAACAGAGGAAGGTTAATGCCAGCGTGGTCTTCAGGACGAAGACAAATGAATTGTCTGGTGAAAGTGCTGAGCCAGCATAATTCGATTTCCACTGAGACTATTGCCAGTACCAAGTTATTAAAAATAAGTGTATTGCAACTCATACCAGCAGTATTATATTAGAGGAAAAGAAATGCTATAGATTTGGCTGGACCAGAGAAAAGGAAAGCTTACAAGAGAATTGGAGGAAAAATGAGCAGGGTAAAGGGGGATGAAGAATGGAAGAGGAACATTATTTGTGCTAACATTGATAATCCACATTGTCCAGTCAGAATTATGTGTTATGCAGCTTGACAGCTGCCTCCTCCTTCTTTGCTGCCTTATTTTCCAGAGTTTTTATTTGTTCCTTGTCCTGTGGAAGGTCAGCTCCAGAAAGCATGTAGAGCTGCTCATTCATGGCACTGTTCCATTCTGTGTCTTTCTGGCTTTCTTCCACATGTAGGGTTTATTGCATTGAATTCAGAGAAAGATTGAACTTTATTTAGTTAAGATTATTCTTTCCATTCCAAAATCAAACCAATCAAATACTGAGTTTTATCTCTGAAAATTCTTAAAAGATTGAGAAAGTAAATATTATTCTCCCTTGCTTTTGGGATGAGTTTTCCCCCTTACATTATTGCTTGGCATCAGAATGTTTTTGCATAACAAAAGTAATACATTTGTAATGTGGATAAGGTGTCATTTACAAAATAAGGGTAGACTGAGCATCCCAAATGGAGAGCAAAGATTTTTCCCACACACTCACAAACACTACAGTGGAATAAATTAGGCTTTCGTGAAAAAGCTGTTCTATCCAAGAGATTGGTTAGCAAGATTTCCTTATATCATTTAGGAAAAATATAGGACAAAGATTGTATTGATTGTGTGCATAATACTTTCTGTGGGTTTCAGAAACAGTTGCTTTGTCATACTAGTAGCATTTGTTCAATGGAAATTATATGGACAGTTTTACATTTTAAAAAGGGTTCGTATATGTTGAAACCTTGGAACATTTTGGGTTAAAAATTGACATTCACAGAATCTTGTCTCCCTAGGCTGACTGTACTTACTGGCTAGTTTAAAATCTGTGAAACCCCAGATTTCTTTGCACTTACAGCAAATATTTTATGTCTTTCAAGGATGGGTCTTAAAAAAAGCTGTAAGGATTTCTTTTTTTCTTTTCGCTCACAGGGTTGTAGCAGAAAAAGTAAAAGAAGTACTGTATACACGACCCAGGAAGTACATCCACTGTTCCAGCCAAGAACCCACAGAGCCAGGTTACATCAATATTTTGGAGCTAGCAGAATCTGTGTGTCGCTATGACTTGGATGATATGGACATCTTTTGGCTTCAGGAGTTAAATGAAGAGCTTACAGAAATGGGTAATTCCACAACATGTTCTCATTTTAAAAGCTGCACCTAATTTCTGCTGTTTGAGTTGTAGTCTGCTGTGTAAGGTCTCTGAAAGATTGCTGGATGAGAATTGAATGGAAGCGCTAAGATAAGCAGGAGCTAAAAGAGTAATTACTTTATTTATCTGTTAATGTTTTATATTTTACCTGTTGTGCCTAAAAATTTCTTGACATCCAAAATCATCTGCAACTTCTGCAGACTGAGGCAGGAGAGAAAAAGCCCATCCCAGGTGGAATTAATTTTAGGACTTCAAAAGTCAAAGATTTTATGTAGGGAAAGCAGATGTTTCCATTTCTTGAACTTGGAATGTATCTACAAATTCAGAGTTCTGAGGAGCTTGCATGCTGGGTTCTCAACAGAGTAATTAAGTTTCACATATGTTAGCCCATTCAAAATCAACTAAGTAAACTTTCTTTTGCCATGCAAGTTGTGAGTATAGAGATCCATGAGCAGGAGAGAGCTATGGAAAATAATATTGGAATTATCACTGGAATAACAGAGTTGTATTGGAATAGCCTGTGTGGCTAGTATTCTTCTGTGGGTGATTGTAGGTCCTTTAGAAGGACAGGTTGACATCTCCCGGATTTGCTGTTAATAAAATAGGAAGGACCTGTAGAGAAGTAATAATCAGTGGCAGCATTGTCTGTAACAGCAGTGAAATGGTGGTGACTGTGATCTGGAGGGAAGTGAGGTGGAGAAATAGATTTTCTGGTCCTGGACTTCAGGACAGCGTGTTTCCACTTAGGTAACTGGGTGGGATCTGGAAAGCAGCTCTGAGGGTGAAATTACTGAAGGGAGCTATCAGGACTTTAAGAACACTGTCCTCCAGGCACAAGAAAGTTCCAATTACACGTCCAGGAAAATGAGTAGATGTGTTGGAAGACTGGTTTGTTGAAATAGGGAGTTCATGACTGAGCTCCTCTGATGCGTACATGGATGCATATAAGTAACTTCTCAGGTGTACAGAAATGCTGTTAGCAAAAGCTGTTAGCTTTTCAAGGGGGAAGATCTCCATCCATGGAGATTTTCAAGTTATGACTACATGTATCTTCTGAGCAACAGATTTGGATTTCCTGTTGACTCTGCTTGGAGCCTGGGCAGAGGCTGAAGCCCTCCGTAGGACCCTTGCTACTTGAGTGATTCAGTAATTCTTTTAATTCAGGCAATGAGAAAGTATTAGGGCATGGGAGGGAACACTTTAGCTCTCCCTGTTTATTATTTGTAACAACGAATCACAATTAGTAGCCTTAGTAAAAATATTAACCTCTACAATTAATGCTACATGAATATCCCAGCATTTGAAGGCCTGAATAAATTGTAAACTGAACATCATGATCATTTTTGAGCAAGCATTTTGATGAGATGCAGTTTGGAGATGTCTTGTAGCTCTGAACATCATAGGGTTTCTTATGCAATGCATGTCCTGAAGCTGCGAGCTGAGGGCCAATCTCATAGCACATACTTTTAAAGTGGTCCTGCTTATGAGTTTGGTTAGTGTTGAGTATAAATAGTGTGTGTTGTGTTCAAGTGAACAGATAGTACAGATTGCAACAGTATATTTATCTACTATTTTATTAAAAAATAAATCAGAAAAATAAAAGCTTTTTTCTTAATCATGCTTTGATCACTCCGTCACAGTGGACATACTCGTACTTGATGGTGCAACTTCTGTACCATTATAAGATCTGAAGTATTCTTGGTAAGTTTTATTTCCTAGGACATTAGTCAGAAGAACACAGTGTATGATCTTTAGATTTCATTAGTATTTTGTAAAATAACGGAGGTGCAGGAAGGGTTGTGTAAGAGCAGCCAGCAGTTACAGCAACTGCTGTCTTGTATGCTGCGGTGCTTTCTTCCAGGTGCAACTTCGTGGTTTGTGCAAAATTTTTACTCAGGTAGTAGTTCTGCTTGTATTTATAAAACAATGTTATAATTAGTCTGTGAGTGAAAAATCTTGTCTATTTTAATTTTATTTTTAGTTGCTGCATCTACTGCATTAGTTGCTAGAAGTTGTCTTTTTTCTCTTCCTGCTTCTCTTAGTCAGAAGCATCTGACTGTCCTCTAATTGCCCTTCCCTTTTTCTGTTGTAGGATGTGGGCTCCTGGATGAAAACACAATGGAAAAGACAATTGAAGTGCTGGAGCGGCACTGCCACGAGAACATGAATCACGCCATCGAGACTGAAGAAGGGTTGGGGATTGAGTATGATGAGGACGTCATCTGTGATGTGTGCCGTTCCCCAGACAGTGAAGATGGGAATGACATGGTGTTCTGTGACAAGTGTAACATTTGTGTCCATCAGGTTAGTGCCTGTGGAAATGTTGATACTATTCTGTGGTCTAACTTTACCCAGGCAAGTGTGGAATTTGAACAGATATTAAATGTTAAGTGGAGGATTTTGTGGTTTTCTACATATGAAGGGTGGTGCCATACTGAGGTGAATTTTTGGACTCTTAACAATTACAGTAGATTAAGTGGCCTAGCATAGTTAATACATGGACAGCTAAAGTCTAACAGGAATGCAGAGTGTGTTTTTTGGACATGTAGCTATTTCCTCTGTGACTGTAAATAATTTTTTCCCCTATTACTAAATCTCCTTTTGAAGATAAACAGGACGGGAAATACTGGCTTGCCTGTTTGTGAGAAATCTAAAGATCATTTATTTCAGACCTTTTTTTTTGTTTGTTTCTTTTACTGACTAGTGATTTAGTCAGACATAGACTGTTCAGATTTAGCCATCTGGAACCACATGTAGGCACTTTACCAGAGTGATTTTTTTTCAGAAGCCATCAGCACCTGCAAAAACCAGTCTGCATGGTGCTCGTGTTTATAGTGTTTCAGATGTAGCCAAGACTTTATACTGCTTGAGCTCAGCATGTCAGGTAAAGGTACCCTTATAATGGTTTCTGTGTGTTCTGTTCTAGAAGGGAGTTTTGCTATAAATTGAAAAGAGACCAAGGAAGCTCTTTTTTTAATGTATTTTTGTACTGACTGCAAGTAATATTTGGAAAACGTATCTGGCTGAAAAAAGACCTGTCATCTCCCTGCTCACAGTGGGCTGGCTTCCAGCTTGGCTGCTTTACTTACCTGTATGAAGCAGCCTGTGAGCCTGAGTTGGCACTAAGGTGGCAAGTGACAGGAATATGGCTGGCAGCTGGGCTGCCTCCTTCAGTCCTGGCTTGTGTCTGTTAAGGAGTAATGATGGATTTGCAGTCCAAGGCTCATGGTTGTCTGCTGACAGCTGAGCTTGAGTTGATGGTTTGCTGCCTCCTTGCCCCTCACTCTTCCCTGCGCTGGATCTGCCTGAAACAAACTGGAGAGTGTGTCTGGGCTAGAGCTAATCCTAACCATAACAACAACTTATTTCATTTTTAATCTGGATCAGCTTTGGTTCAACAAGTAGCCTCTGTTTGTCATCACACAGTTTGGAGGTGGAGGGGAGGAGGAATGTGAGAAAATTCCTCCTTCATGGTACCCTATCCTGCTGGCTCAAGCACGTTGTGAAATTTTTAGTAGTCTAGGCATCCTTTGCTTATCAGTTAAAATTAGAAAATAGTTTCAGTCCATTTCCAGCACCCTAGATAGGATCTTAGATCACTTCTGCTATAGTAACAGAAAGAATTCTGATGGGAATATGCCACAGAGGAGAAAAAGAACACTTGTAAAATTTGGATTGCAGCTCCCCCTGTTGGGCTTTTACAGGAGTTGTCACGTGAAAAAAAAAACATTTAGGGTGGTTAGTTTTCCACATTTAATTCAGGAAAATCCCCCTCTCTACAAGCCTGACATAAATGTGCAGTGTTTTATGTTATTGTTCAATATTAAATACTGAGATCTTATAACCAGAAGGCTGGGAAGGCAAGTATGGGAATTTTATGCTAGATTTAATGTGAAAGAATGGTTACAACTAATGATCTCATTCTTTTGAGTTTTTTAATATTATATTACCAGAGATAGTGTTAGAAATTATGGGATTTCCTGTGATATCCACCCTTTTATTGGAGTGGTTGAGTGAAATTAGACTTTGGTGGCAGCCAATGATTTCAGATATGCTCAGCTTCATGGAGGTAGTGAAGATATATATGTACAGCGGGATCCACCTTGTTTTCATTAAGAACCATGAGGCATTTGAATTGGAAATCAAACTCTATATTTTCCTCTTTTAATTCTCAAACCTAACAAAACTTAAGAAATCTCTCATTTTCCATGTGATTAAGTGAAATACTTGGGAAATAGGCATAAAATACTTATAATTCCAGTATTTGTTGTAATATTTGTTGCAATATTATATAAATATTTAAAGGGAAAAAAAGTACACAGAACTGTAACCACAAACATTGCAGGACATGATTTTCAGTCAAACAGCTCATATCCCTTCACATCGAAATAGTTATGTTAGAGCGTTATGTTTTTAGCAGTAGGAAATGGTGATTTTAGAAAGTATTAGATACAGAAGATAATTTAAAGGAATATCCATGTTGTTTACTTCAGAAATTTAAAAATCACTAAAAGCAAAGGTGAAGGTTTGTAACACCAGTGCTATTGTGCAGTCCCAATGGATATGTTTTATTAACAGGTGTAAAAACTGCTGCTTTTAAATCTGTTTCTCTCTTGGATTACTTGACTCATTTTAAGGTAAAGAAATCAGAGAAATTAAGTGAAGGCCAGATTGTGCCTTTACTTTTTGAAAGCTTTTCTCTGTGTGAATATGAATGTCTGTGTGTGAAATAATTTCAGCACAATGATTCCAATACCTGTTTTTCTCCAAGGCTTGCTATGGAATCTTAAAAGTACCTGAAGGGAGCTGGCTGTGTCGCACCTGTGTCCTGGGAATACATCCTCAGTGCCTCCTCTGTCCCAAAAGAGGAGGTGCCATGAAAGCTACCAGGACAGGGACCAAGTGGGCACATGTGAGCTGTGCTCTTTGGATTCCAGAGGTAAAACCCTAATTTCTCTCCTGTCCTCCTCCTCTTTGTTCCATTCTCTGCCTTTTTATGTTCTCATGATTTAACGTCTTTGACATAATGCTGGGCTTTATTCTGATAGGCCTGTGAAGTCTGGGAGAGAGTCCAGCTTGTATCTATTAATGAGTCACTTCATCACCTCCATTTACTCAGCAATCAATTCTTGGCGTCATTATGGTATCTGTGACCTGCTAGAAAGGGCAGCTGATATAAGCTGTATCTTACAGCTGTAGCTTCATTGTGTCTCATATTTTTTGATTTTTTGATTTTGAAATTGTGTGCCCAGATACATGTGCAATTTAAATCCACTGTTTTGGAGTTATGTGTGTTTAAAGGTTGCCTGCACTGCATTATTTCTATAGGATGTATGCTGTGATTTGTAGCTAAAGTTTTTTTGAATTATATTTTTTCTGAATGGTGAGGAGATGAGAATTTTTATCTCCATGTTATATATACCTTATAAGTAAAGGCTTTTGTGATATGTCTGTGCATAACATATATGGAGAGTTTCATAATGAAGTTTTACACTTCCTCCTCCATTTTGAATCAAGTTTAGCATCACAGTGTAGCTCTGTAAAACAGAAAGTTTGCTTAGGTATAGATGGAGTTTGTGTTTGATTTGGCACTTGGAATATTTATGTTTTATTTCTAGTAAGATTGACAAATCCATTATGGTGGGTGGTTTAATGTGAGATAGTAGCCAGATCTGTCAGCACCATGAAGTCAAGGATACAGTATTTTCTGAATCTTCTACTCCCAAGTGCAGACAGGCCTGATGTGTCCACAACTTTAAGGAAGATGCTAAGATTTTGGTTTGGTTGGGGGTTTTTTTTGTTTTTTTTTTGGACTTTGCAACCAGGTATAATGTGTAAGTCTTAATTGTCTCAGGCATATATATCTGCTTCTTAAGGAAATTATCTTTGCAGTTGCACTTTTCCTTTCAGGCCTGCTTGTAGTTTCTGTCATCTTTTACACCTTTGAGGGGAAAAGAGTTGAGAAAAAACAGAAAATATTTATTTTTTAAAAATCATTTGTCCTCTTGTGCTTATGAAGTGTCTTGACTGGAAGCTCTCCTGGCTCTGAGCTGACTGGTTTTTCTAAGAGGTCCGTTCTGCATGTGGTTGCCTTGCTGTTCTCATCAGCAGGAGAGGAAGTGTGAGGATTGGGAAGGAGGTGATGGCTGGGCAGGAAGCACACCTTTGGCTAATGTCTCCCCATCTCCCTCTGGCTGAGGAAGAGAAGCTGCTGGGGGACACCCAGGGTGGGAGAGCTTGAATCCAGCTGTTTCCATAATCCATTCAGTGATTCCAGGACACCTCCTCCTCTCCACACCAATGCCAAGTGTGATAGGCAGAGTGAAGAGGTGGCACATGCCTGCAGGCATGGGAAATGCCTCTTAGATCCATTCTCCCAGGCTTGTGTGTAGTCACTTGTAAAACAATTCAGTTATCAGAGAAGCCAGGAAAACCCTTTGTAAATCCCTACTGAAATGGCAGTTCAGTTCCATCTGGAGCACCCTTATGTGCTGCAGGGGCCAAGAAAGACAGAGTTTAAAGACTCAGGGATGGATGCTTTAGGGGAGAATGTATATTCTCATATATCTTTTTTATTTTTTCTTCCAAGGTACTAGCATGCTGGAACTCCCTAAAAGAAACATTAAAGTCACTGGTATTTCCTCTTACGGCCCTAACAAAATGGAGCAAGGCAGAAAGCAGGGAGGAAGGGGCAAAAACATGTGTGTCTTGTGGCAAAAGGTTCAAAGAAGCTTCATGAGTCACCAAGTGTAGTCTAGGATTGCTGCAGTCAGTTGTGCCAGGTCTTCTGCATTAATTCATTTAGCACTATATAAAATCTATTTTTTCCCTGCCTTCCTTGTGAGTTAATGCTATTTAAAGGCTTTCTTTTCACCTCCTTGACTGATTGGGATGATTGGAGCTTTTTACTTTCCAAAGTGTACTTGGTTTACATCCTTTTTTTTCTTCTGCCTTTACTTTAGTGTAAATGTGTGGCCTGTTTAATTTTTTTTAAAAGGTGTTCTTCTAAAATAAAAGAAGAAACACTAATACCAGACAACCTTTATTGAGTGTTTTAAAATTCAAGGTGTTTCTCTGCCTTAGATAACCTATTGCAGGTATGTCCTCTGCCAGTCAAGGTGCTGTTAGCTGAAGCAGAAAGCAGTAAGTCCCCCTGGCTGCAGAGGAAAGATAAAATTGACTGTACTGAGCAGCTGTTGTGAGAGGCTGTGCTCAAGCCACTGGGCTGCCCTTCCCAGCCACTAATGCAGATCCTTGTGCAGCTGTTGGTGGTACAGTTAGCAGGGAAGCGAAGGACAGCAGGGAGATTGATCATGTGCATAACAATTGCAGATAATAGGCTTCAGCAGCCCATTATCTTCACTCTCTCCCACTCCTAGAACTTCTTCAGAGTATAGCAGTCAACATGTAACCTGATGCAAGGTGAATAAATGGAAAATTACTACCTGTTATGGCAGATGGATCATTTCTGCCTTGGAATGGGAGTTCTTGGGGGATGAAAAGGTTGGACCCTGCTCTCTGGATCCCTCGGGAGCAGCAGAGTTCAAATGGACTTTGCCTTGACTCCTCTCTGCAGAAACACGCAGGTGGCACAAGGCCAGTATAAATAAATTGTACCTGACTCTGTAAGTGCCTCTTTGTGCTTTTATAAAGTGGGGTAATAGCAACAGTCAGTATTAAAAGCTGAATGAACAGTATTTCCAATATAAATGTTTCCTGACCTTATGAGTCTCCTCTGGGGAAGGAGCAGGGAGAACATTTAAGGGGGCAGAGAGGGACAGGGAGAAGGTCTGTGTCAGTTCTCAGCTCCTGCTGGGAAACTCAGTGGAAAGCTGATACTACTCGGTCTTCAGAAAAAAGTAATTGCAGAGTCTTGTTTCTTTTTGAAAAGAATATAGACAATCTGACACATTGATGCAATCCCTTAATTCCTAAGGGAAGTCTTGTATCTCAGTGTAGTGGTAACAATCTTTGTGCAATATTGTTTCAGAAATACCTGTGCAACTTGTAACCAGCTGTTTTGAGCGTGGTCAAGTTAGGTTCATGAAAGGCTCTTTCCTTTTGGAAGCAATAAACTTGAATTTGATGATATTGAAGTGTGTTACCGTGATTTTGTTGAACTACTTGGGCATTACAGGGACTGTTTTGTCACTTTTCCTACAATTTATAGGAAGGCCACAAGAGGTTAAATTGTTAGTCATATCTGCCTCATGAGTGCATCATGTATTGCCTGACTGTTCTTTAAAACCTGAAGCATCTCAGTGTCTTCCTGATGAAGATTTTTGGAAATGCCTATTGACATCAGAATATTCCAGATGTGGGCTTGGCAGATCAGAGAGGGAAGTACTGTAACAAACATTATCTTGAGTCAATTTATGTCATTAATTCATTAATTGTTGGTCAACATTTCTTTTTCCCTAATGTGGAAATGATGAACCAAGTAATCTCTTGCAAAGCTGTTTTTTCCACCTACTTAAATGATCCTTAAAGCAATGCGTTATTAGGAGAGAGTAGCAAAAATATTCTGAGCATAGCAACTGTGACTTAGCACTGCTATCTTTGGGTAAGTCTACTTCTCTGAGGCCTGCTGAAGCAAAGCTTTTCATCCTTAGGGGTTAAACAGGTTTTAAAATTAATATCTGAATCAAGTGATTGATGATGTTCCCCCAAAGGGAAGCTAGGAAATTCAATTTTTCTACTGGCTCTTGTAAAGTTGCCAGTTTAATTATTGCATGGTAAACTAATTCATACAACCCAGACTTTCCTGGGTGTTCTCTTACTGTGGAGTTAATCTATGAAAATTACTGTAAATTAATGCTCTTAAAGTTTTCTGGACAGCCAAAATAATTGTTGTTCAATTCTTGCCTTTAACTGCTTTTTTAAAGCCATCAGCTTTCTTCTGGTGCCACAGAGCATGACTTAGGAATGTCCTTTCTTTGAATTCTTAGGTTTGACTCCTTTGAGAAGAAGCCCTATTCCTGTCACAGGAAATACAGATCTGATCTATTCAGATGAATTGTTTTTAGAAAGATTGGGGATCTGCCTAGCTAGTATCAGCACTGTGGTTTTGGTTCAGCCAGGTAACCCTCCAAGGCACACAACTGCCGAGTTCAAAAAATGTTGTAAAAGTTCAAAATCCAAGCTTTTGGAGACTGATGTTCTTGGGACAGTTATCCCACTGAAATCTTCTACCATGTGCCATTGTCATACTAGCCTGGTTTTGCATGTTAGTCATTCAGAGCTGGCCAAGTTTTTGTTGCTGTGCTGGGATAAATCCTGTCAGGAGTGGCTTAGGGAAGCCTACAGGTACAGATATATCTGTTTTGGTTTCCTAATCATAGAGGCAAATCCTTATTTCCCTGTATAGACTAAAAGCAAGTGAGAAACTTCTATCACAATGGATATGTGGAAGTTAATGTAACAAAGAATAGGAAAAGCTCTTCTGTCTACATCTGGGGTTTTTTTTCTGCTCTTTTAGTAATATCTATAATCTGGTCTACCAGAGACAAATTGATTATCCAGACTAAGTCTGTGAAAACTGGCACAAGACACTATATCTTGCTTTGCAATAAGACAAGTTTGTTGTATTTTTTCTCGGATTATATTGGATACAGTCCATATTTAGGAAGTTTATTAGGATTATCTCTTGCAGTAGGACTGCTCAGTAGAGAGGCAGAGCTGCAAGCAAGGCTTCTCCTGGCTGCTAACTCATAGATCTGGTTCTGTCCCAAATCTTGAGTTCACAGAAACAGATACAGTAGCAGATCCAGGAATTTTATAGAAGGAACTTTTTCTGAAAAAGTTCTTGTTCCTGTTTTGTTCTGAGGGCTTTGTATTTTGGCACTTTCAAAGTTAGATGTGTGAAAGCAGTAGAGAGGGGGGAAAAACCCCAAAAACAAAACCATAAGGGAATGGAAATGAACCTAAGTATCACTTGGCTGCAGTCTCTCAACTGGTAGTGGTTTAGCAATGTGTTCCCACTGAAGCACTTCAAACCGTGCAGTACTCCCCTTCCCTTGCAGTAGGCTGAAAAGGAGATTTGGAGGCACAAATGGTAAGGATCATGGATCAAGATAAGAACAATTTACTGGAAGCAGCGGTGAAGTAAGAAAAACAAACAGTATGAGCTACAATACCAGTAACAGAAGAAGCCAGCACTACCCGACCACTGGCTTCATATCACACTTACCTGACCAGAAGAGAGCCCTTTCCCCCACTCTCAGAAAATTATATGAGCTGATATAGAGTAACCTCTGGGTCCTAGCCATGTTCCCTCCTGGCTACTGCAAAAATTAGCCCTGTCCTGACTGGAACCAGGATGCTGGTTCATAACAAGGGTATGCTGTAAGTGTCTCAAATGTCTTGAATAATTGCCACTTTGAATGACCAGGTTAAACTGATAGCATTCCACACTATTGTCTCTGTGTGGGATCTTTTGGGCTCCCTTTCATGGAGATCTTGCAGGAGGAGAAATGAATGGATGCCTTTTTTTCTTCTGCTATAATTGCAGAGCTTGGGTTTTTTTCACTTTGATAACTGTTTTCTACACTTCTTACAGGTTAGTATTGCGTGCCCAGAAAGGATGGAGCCAATCACAAAGGTGTCTCACATTCCACCAAGTCGATGGGCTCTAGTGTGTAGTTTATGCAAATTGAAAACTGGTGCTTGCATTCAGGTATGTACTTGTCCCACAGTGATTGCAGGGGTGAATCTGTCAGTAGGGCAATTTTGGTTTTACATTTTAGGTTCTTCCCGTGTTCAGACATGCTTTACAATGGAGGTGACTGGGATAGTTGTCTGCTTCTTCATAGCCATTTGCTGTCAATTTAGTTGACTAGACAGAGATTTAAGAATAGTCTGGGTTTCTGCCTTTTGGATAAGGCTGAGGTGTCTAAGAACTGCTACTATGTGCATCAAAGATGGACAGATGACTCCTGCCACTGAACACTCTTTGCAAACAAGAAAATGCTTTATTGGGTAATACCAGCGTCAGAGGGATCAATATTTTTAAGAATGTGTAGGAAAGTGGTTTTGGTAGGGATGGATTTTCATATAGTTGAGGTAATTATGTCCTTTTTTTTTTTTTGCTGCTACTGTTAGTAATTGCGGCTTTTTGTTTTATTTTGTCTGTAGTGCTCTGTGAAAAGCTGCATCACTGCCTTTCATGTCACCTGTGCCTTTGAGCATAGCTTAGAGATGAAGACTATCCTGGATGATGGGGATGAGGTCAAGTTCAAGTCTTATTGTTTAAAGCACAGCAAAAACAAACAGAATTCCCTGCCTGATGTTGAGGAGCACCCCAAGAGCGTGTCAGAGCAAACAGAGAGTGAGAAAACAAGCCTGCGAGCCCAAAAACTCCGAGAGCTGGAAGAAGAGTTCTACTCGCTAGTAAAAGTGGAGGATGTTGCAGCAGAGCTGGGCCTTCCTAAACTTGCTGTAGACTTCATCTACAATTACTGGAAATTAAAGCGAAAAAGTAACTTTAACAAACCATTGTTTCCTCCCAAGGAGGATGAAGAAAATGGCTTGGTGCAGCCAAAAGAAGATAGCATTCATACTCGTATGAGGATGTTCATGCATTTAAGGCAGGACCTAGAGAGGGTAAGAATTTCCTAAAGTTTTGAAAAACTATTTGCAAGTGAGCAAGGTCTTTGTGGATGAAAGTGAGAAAGCAAAACGAGATGATTTTTAAAATAATAATTTAAAAAAATAAAAAAGTAAGGCCCTCAACTCCAATCTTTTGATATGCTGCACTGCCTGCTGCTGAGACTTTCAGGAGCTGCACCTCTCAGTCCAGTGAAAGATCCAATGTGAAAGCAGTGCTTCCTGACTGACTTAAAGGTTATTCCTTTGTGTTTTAAGATGCATATTTCTATGCACAATGGACATATTTGGTAATTGACCATGACTTCAGCTTCAGTTGAATAAATGTTTAAAAAATTGACCCAGTATAGTAGTACTTAATGATACAGATTAAATGAGGAAAAAAATTACTTTATAAAATAAAAAATGAGAGTAAGTCTTGTTACCACTTGGAGGCTGCCCATTAGGTTGGCTTGTTGCATAAGGGTCACCTGTAATTTTCAAGTGTTTAGAGGTAGGTAGTGAATGTAAAAAAGAAAATAAAATAAAATAGATGTGATGAGGAGAGGGGAAATAGAAGCAGTAGAGAGGTAATAGTATTGTAAGAAAACGGTAAACAACAATGGGGACAGATCAACATGAAAATACAGAAAGATTGTTGGAGCCAAGATTTGTACTTGTCAGTGTAACTGTTGTCTTGAATCTCTCATAATCAATCTCAGATCTTTTCCAGGACTGCTTTTGATTTGGAAGCTTACTTTAAGAAAAAACTTAAAACCCATAACATGCCTCAGATGGAGGGTTGGTATTTGGGGGTGGATTGTTTTTTATTTTTCGAGAGACCATGTCAAGCTTTTTGTTTGATAAATGTTTGATTTGCACTAAATTTTGTGGAAATTTATGTACTTATTCTTAGTGAAGGTGTTAATAATTTGAAATGCCTGTCTCCAAGTTTCTGAACTTCTTGTGCCACAAGATTTTCTACTCTGTTATATCTTCAGATAAATATAAATTTGGGAATCTTGGAATTTTGTTTCTAGGTAAAGAGATTCCTGTTCTGAACAGATGGAACTGAGTGCTGGGGAAAGTGTGTTTGGCAGATACCTTTCAACCAGCCCCTACACTGTTTCTGTGTTTTAAAAGCACTTTTAGGTGCTTATCAAGAATTTTCAGTGTCTTTTCTTATTCTATTGCCTTAGGTGGAAATGGTGCAATTAACTCAAACAAGTAGTAAAAGTAGAATTCTGTGGAACTGAATCAGAATGGTTTGGGTTGGAAGGGACCTTAAAGACCATCTAGTTCCAATGTGCCTGCCATGGGCAGGGACACCTTCCATGAGACCAGTGTGCTTGAAGCCCCATCCAATCAGGCCTTGAACACTTCAGGGATGGGGCCTCCACAACTTCTCTGGGCAGCCTGTTGCAGTGTCTCACTGTTAACAATGTCTTCCTTAAGCCCAGTGTAAACTTAGCCTCTTTCAGTTCAAAAACACTTCCTCTTTTTCTGGCACTATCTGTCTTTCTTACAATCCCTTTTCATATAAGGGAAAAACTGCAGTGAGTCTCCCTCCAGAGCCTCCTGTTCTCCAGGCTGAATATATTTTTTTTAATGCATAGTTAGGTATGTTTAGTAATAGTCACAAGAGCTTTTCCAAGGGATTTTGCATGTAATGTTGGTTTGGTTCTGTTGTTAATACACTTTTTAAACTGTATCTGGATTTATTTTCTTATTGCCTGTTAAGTCTCCTGTTATTCCTCCATAGGTAAGAAATCTCTGCTACATGGTAAGCAGGAGAGAGAAACTGAAGTTGTCCCACAGTAAAGTACATGAACAGGTCTTCAACTTGCAAGTCCAACTCATTAATCAGGAAATTGCTGCAGGTAAATGTAAAATATTTATAAATACTGCCTATATTTAAACTAAAGCAGTGTAGTCTCTTTATGTTCCTGGTTAGTGCTTTTAACATATAAAAACGCCTTTCAGAATTTTCTTCAAGTCCATAGTCAATCAAAATAGCAACACAGAGAGAACTCTATAACTGCTTAAAATATTAACTTGAATATTTCTACATTTTTTGGCTGTTTCTGGTATATGCCTATTGCTTATCACTGTGGCATCCAGATAGCAGAAATGAGCTGGTGGTGATCTCTAAGTTTCTGCACTGCTGGGTTGCTGCTCCGTGGCACTGATTCCCCACAGCAAGCTCTACCCTGCTGGTTAGTTCTCCAGCTGAGAAGGCTTTTTTGCTTGCTGTCAGTAGTTGGTTCCTTCAGGCAAGGGAAAGAGTGACTGATTGGAATTGCTGCTGCTCTCATGTGCCTTGTGCACATCATGAGCACTGCAGATTTCTTAGCTTGCCATCTGCAGTTGCTCTCCTTCATTCAAAAAGAGTGTAAGTACTCTGGTTATTAATAGGGACTAGTAACTGTTTAGGAATGCTGAGGTGCCAAACCCCACTGTGCCCTTTGCATTTACAGCAACTTTTTAAAATGAGCACAGTATTTGGAAAGAGGAAGAGTGTATGCATACCAGTGTAGTTAGTAAGATTTTCTTTTAATAGGAAAGGCAGCTATTTTTCTGTATGAAATTAAGATCTCTCTAGTCTTTCAAGATACATGCTTCACCAGTTGAGGGTGAAGTCTTTGTGCTTTTTTTCTCTGCCCCTGAAACATGGATAGGTTTCATTAGTACTGATAAGGTTGGAGTTTTTTTTAACTGTTCTACATCAGACTTCATGGAAGCAGTGGCACTCAAAAACTCCTTGCTTTTGTGTAAATACATTTTATTAGAAATGTCTACTATGTTTATTTAATGTCTTTACAAATACAAGTACTTTTTCAATACTTATTATAATAGCTTGATGCTTGCAGTGGGTGCTGTATGCATGTATTATGATAAAAAATTGATATGTTGAGGTAAAAAGACTTTTAAAGCTTAGAGAATTTTATAATACATAGCAGAGTGTTGAACTAAGTCCAAATTGAAACTCAGTTTGAAGCATTGTTTTTTCTTCATCCAAAAGTGAATATGAGCCTTTTTTACAACTTTATTGGAACAACTTCAGTCATATCTCAAAACTGGTTCAATTCACTGGCTTAAAGCCCCGTAAAAAGGGCACATTGTTGTTTTTAATGGAAATATTTAAATGCTTACTTAAATTCCAAAGCAGTGGATAATTTGGCACAGTTTGGTTATCCCAGCTTCTCCTTAGTGTCCTGAAATAATTTCACACTAATTATTTGCAAATGCTTCTTACTGTTGCATGACTGTATAATGGACTATAAAATTTGTTATGGATGACAAAAGAAATTACAGTAATATCACGATTATAAGCTGCACCTGATTATAAGCCGCACCTCCTGGTAGCCGGGCAGACCGTGGGATTTGTCCATATATAAGCCGCACCTGAATATAAGCTGCACTTTTTTTTTTTTTAAAAAAAAAGCGAGGATCCATGTGTAACAAAGTAACAAATTAGTAACAGAATTGCTGCCAGCTGGGTTTGGTGTCAGGTGCTCAAGTTGCAAACAGTTTTCATAGACCAGCAAAGCCTTTAAAGGCAGCCCCAAGCACCCTTCCCAGCTGGCTCTTACTTCCGGGTTGGCATTTCACTGGGATTTGTCCATAGATAAGCCGCACCTGATGATTAGTTGCACTACTGGGGTAGGCTGGATTCTTCAATGAAAAAGGTGTGGCTTATAATCGTGAAATTACTGTACCCTTTTTAAAAAAGCCTTTTTCTTCTGCTTCCTTTCCTCTTTCTCCTGTAGGCCATACCCTGACAAGTGCACTAGAGAACACACTGTTCTACCCACCTCCCAGGATCACCCTGAAGTTAAAAATGCCCAAATCGGCATTAGGAGACTGCAAAAATAACTCACTGAAGCCTGGCAACAGACCGCTTTCTCCTGACAACAACAGCACTGTTTACAGCAAACGGAGTATACCAATGTCAAAGGAATCATTTGAAATTAAAGCAAAATCTTATGCCAGGTATCAGCACGACAGCAGAAGTAATGGGTTGCTGGCAGGGATGGGCAAGCCTCGGAGCGAGGCAAAGGATTCTGGCCCCATGCAGCTGATGGAGTTTCACCGGGGCCAGCCATCCGGGAAGCCTTTAGCACTCCAGGCTGCTTTGCATGGACAGTCTTCCATCGGAAATGGCCGGGTGCAGCAGGAGAACTCAAGGCTGGTGTCCAAATCAAATGGTCTGATTGGCAGGGCTGGAGACGTGAGCCAGAGAGACAGCTCCAGCCAGACATCCTACGAACAAGAGTCTGTGCTCACGGCTCACTTGGCCAGCCAGAGTGGATTCCGAAAATCCACCATAGAGCATTTCAGCCGGTCCTTTAAAGAGGCTACCAACAGTCTGGTGAGGACCACGGAAGATCTCCGGTGCTGTGAAAAGCCAACGAGGAGACTTGCAACAAAAGATCGCTTGTGGAGCAAGCAGACGCTTGAAGGTGCTCCATACCAGGACAATGATGGGTACTGTCCTGACTTGGAGCTGAGTGACTCTGAAGCAGAAAGTGATGAAAACAAAGAACAAGTGAGGTTAAGACGAAGTAGCTCAGAGAGAGAAAGCCCAAATAAGGACTTTGGAAGAGACTGTCACAATAGAAACAAAAAGAATATGATATCTCACAGTTCGGTACAAAGGTGATTAGAAGCCCCCACGGGGTGATTCAGCCTTTCTGTATTCCAGTGTACCAGTGCAAAGCTCAGCATCAAAAGGTTCCAGAAAATAGTCTAGGACCTATTTAGGAAGAGCTTCAGTAGGGGATGGGGAGGGGAGAGAAATCAGAGTAGTTTTGCTCAACTGTGAATTGGTTTGCAGTCTTTGCAAGGTTAGCTCAGTTATCCACAGTCACGTGGAAATAGTGTGTTTTATCAGAGGGTAACATCTGGGAGAACACAAAGAAAAATTCAGGAAATCGCTTCCCCCTTGCCAGCTTAAGTGCAAGGCACCGTGTTCATGTGGAAGCAGCCTGGTGGTGGTGGACAGGTTTTAAAGAAGTCCTTGCATTGCTCCAAGGCATTGCAAGAGACTGCAAACGGAGACACTGAAACTGCAACTGCATTGTTATGGCACCTGCAGTACGGCTTTGATCCAGCAGCGCACTTGCGGATGTGTTAGGAAGTTAAGCACGTGAAAAGTCCTGCTGGTTTCCCCCGGGAACGTTTGTGCTCAGATACCCAAGCACATGCCTGTGTGCTCTGCTGGATCAGGCCCAAAGTGACTACTAAGTGATGATCCCCTTCTGCAGGAGGCTTTGAGCTGCAGTGGCGTTTGCAGGCTCCCTGCAGAGGGTGGAAGCACGCGTCGCTGGCACTGCCAGACTTGCTGACCTCTAGACGTGCCCCCTTTCCCTGCTTTTGCTGAAGGTTGTGTTTCTCTTCTCAATAATTCGCTTATTTTGTAAATATATGACTTCTAGTACTTCAGTTTTTTTTAATCTCTGTACATAGATGCTTGTTGTGGGATGCACTTGTAAATATTTTACCCAGCTAACAAGTACAGATGGCTAATTTTGTGGATAGTGTTTACAAAAGTAGATGTACTACTTCAAAGAAAAATGCTATTTGACACTTACATTTAGGCAATCACCGACGATGCCAGGTTCCTCTTGAAACTGAGATTTCATATCCAGAGGTGTTTTTACCCGGTATTTTTAAAGTCAGCTGAATTAGAAATAATTTTAGCTGAATTCTTTTCAGGTGCAAATTTTCAACCCTGGTTGCTTGAACACAGGCATAGGAATCTTCTGGCATCTAGGTCTGTAAAATTTTAGCCAGTCATCATTTAGAGTATGATTGTTTAATTAAAAAATGGGGTTTTTTTTATTGCTGAAAATCTACTATTTTATTATGCTGCTTTTCAACCTCTGGATTAGTTGCTGTTTCCCAGTCTAACACATTTTTTGTAAGCCTTTAAAATCAGCAATTTTTACATGGTGATTAAATTTCAGCCAGTATTGATAGAGGAGTTGAGAAGGGAAGGCAATGAATCCCTTTCTGTTTCTTTCAAAGACAGGGAATTTTTGTTTGAATGCAAACTGAATTCTCATTTTACAGATGGTGTTGTGTTGATCAAAGCGACTGCACTGTTTTTGTCTGAAATGCTGTACATTTCATGAACACACAGCATCCTCTGTCCCCACATCACTGGCTGAAATGACCCATAGGTTGTGTAGGACATGTTGTACAGCTCTGTTGAGGGTTCAGTTTTGTCTACAAACAAAAAGGTGTTCCCCACACAGCGTGAAGATGACTATGCAGGATTGGAAATATGCAGCCGCTTGTTTCGCTTCATAGATTTAATTTATTGCTTTTAGGTTGGGAAATGGCAACGACACTTTCAGATTTGTGTTAAACTTTGAAATCTCCCTAGTTGCAATAGGACAAGCAGGTCAGATGCTGGAGGACTCTTCAGTAGTGAAATAATAAAAAAAGTATACTTGGCCAATCTGCTCTGTTTGCTTCAAGCATCTTAATTTTTTATTTTTTTAATTTTTTTTTTTTTACTTCTTGATTTTATGTATATTTGTGTAATTGATCTTTCTAGAGATGTATCTTCAAAACTATTTCTTTTGGTGTAAATATGCAGTAGCAATTTAGGTTTCCACATATTTTATTTTCATGGGAAATGCTTTGTGTTCTAAGCCAGGGGTCATTCAGAATAAGTAAACAAATGTCTGTTCATTTGTATTCCTGTTCTGATTCTCTTAGTTCTCCTTCAATATTTATTAGTAATCCTCTCTCACTGGCCATGAAATTTTATGAAGCTTTTATTGGGAACACTTACCTGGGAGATCAGCAAAGTGTTCATGTTTTTTTGTGGCTGGAGCCATATGACAGAAGAGAGGGAAAATGGTGCTTCAGCAAAACTCAGCGTTTCTGCTCTTCTGGGGTTATCAATTCAGTTGTTTCCAGTCTGGGCAATGGTTTTGCTAATTTTTACATTATTTTAATAGACATATGAAGGAGCCCTTGGTTATGTAGTTCTCAAGTATTGTCCCCAAAGTGCATTTGCTAGTTTTTATTGTGCGTTCGGTGGCTAACTGTTTGAAGTATTACCTCTTAACCTTATTTGTCAATTTTTTGTTGTGTTTTTGCATTTTGTTTTATATATATAAATATATATATATTCAATTTTCCAAGATGGACTCGGTCTTTTTCAGATGTCCCCTTTTTACAAGTACTTTTTCATTAAATTATGAAACTGCTAACAATATTTTCATTTGTTGTGATTTATTCAGGGCGTTACCCTCTGTGTCTGGCAGGTTGTACAACTTATCAGTACAGTGTCCATCAGGAGTAAAGTATTTCTGCAGATTTGGCAATACTTTAACAGATTAAGTATCCAGGAAAATCCTTCCCCTTCAGCTTCCCAAAAAAGAGTCGCTGAGCTCTAATTTGGTGTGTATAGCAAATAGTGCAAGCCTGGCTTTTGTTTCTGCCTAGCTGAGCAAATGTAACAGACCATTTGCTGTCCGGGACTCACTTTTCAATGCATTTGCTTATGCTGTAGTGTGGCTGGTTTTCCCTGGTCGGACAAATTGAGGAATAGAGGAAGAGCCGTAGCCAGGCCTTCTGTCTGATGCCTCTTCTCGTACCCCGCAGGTGTGTGCAGCTGAACACTCAGCAGTCTGCATGCAGAGGACAGAGTGGGGCGAGCACGTTCCTGCGCTCATGTCGGCTTTACCTTACCTTTTGCTGTAGTTCCCCCTGCTCCCACAGGCCGGTGCTGCGAGGTACCTTGCTGGCACAGCGGAGCTGCTCCCTGGGCTAGAGCAGGGAAGAAGGAAAAATGACAAGGTGGAGGGAAAGGTGCTGGGCTAGCTGCATAACTGATCCCATAGCATCCCTCCTGCTCTGACTGGCTCTGCAGCTGGCAGCCTTCAAGAAGGATGGGATTTGCTATGTGGGTGTTGCAGGCAGCAGTGGCTCTCCTGCCTGCTATGGGTCTGGCAGCAGCAGACTGAGTCAGGGCGGAGCAGCCAGCAACACACTTGTGGACTGGCTTAAGGACTGGAGTGACTGAGCAGGTGGCCTCAGGCAGGCTGGAGAAAGCTTGGGTGAAACTGAGCCCAAATCCCTCAGCTGAAAAGCAAACAGGAGATAAAAAAAATGGGAAAAAGGCAGCAAAGGTGCAGACAGAAGGGAAGAAAAACCAACACTAGGAAGAAATGTTGAACTGTCAGTTGTTTTTCAGGACCAGGATTTCTTCTTCCCTAAAGGCAGCTTGCAACAGATACCAGCAGCAGACTTCCTTGTTGTGACCTTCTGACAGGTGGCTTCTAATTCCTTCCACATAGAGTCTGCTTGTGGCAGGGATGTGAGGAAAGACAGGGCCAAGGAAGGACATTCGTGTCTCCATTAATTTGGAAACAGCTACTCTTGGTTTGTAGAGTCTTTTCAAATAACTAAATGTGCTTACTTGATGGTAACATGGGCTAAAGGACTAAAGGAGCTACGTAGTGGTTCTGAGCACCATCATTTCTGCATTTGTTTCTGCCCTAAAAGAAATGTTTCTCAGTTATAACTTGTGTATATCACTTGTGGAATGTTTTCTTTGCACCATGAACCCCAAACAATCGAAGGAGAAATTACAAATATTTGGCTATTAAATGTAAGCCTGAGACATTCCCTTGATTTTGATGTGGTACCTCTGGCGACCTGGCCTGGATGTACAGGCTGTACTGCAGACTCATGATGTGGATCTGATACCTGGGAGGGACGCAGTGTTCTAAGCCTGCCTCTGTGAGCTGCGAAGATAATCCTGCGAAACCACTCAACCACTCATTTTGATCGTTGGGAATTTGGATGATCCCAGTACTTGTAAAGGTTTAGCTCTGCAGGGAATTGACACATCTATTAGGAAAATATGCTTTTGATGCGAATTAAAGAACAAAAGCTGCTTGCACAACCGGGGAGCTTGGCATGCAAGGGAAAAATACCGGGGAAGGGCAGAGATGGAAAACAATGGAGTGCCTCAATGCAGCTTCCTTAGGAAGAAGTGAAGACACACAGACTTCTGGGCTCTGGTTTCATGAGAGATGCCCTGCTACTGCTGCTTCTGAATCTTCCTTTTACACTAGCTTCTTGGCTGAACTCTTTTGCCACTGCTGAGGTGAAACTCTGTGATATGTCCCTGTTGCAGAGATGATTCTGGGATAACTGCTGCCAGGTTCTACTCCTAACCAAATGTGACAGCTGGATGAGAGTGACTGCAAGCACAGAGTTCTGAAAGAAAATGTTACATAGCAGCTGGGTAAGTTGTTTGAAAAGAGTGAATGTGCATGCTTATTTCTGTTCTTAAAGCTCACTCCTCTGCAGAGAGCTTGGATAAATTTGTGTGACCAGTGGTTGTAGAAGGAGGAGCCTCGGATATTTGCTCCTTGGTTTCCCTGTCTCTCTATGCAGCTTCCAGGTAATCTTTCTTTTTTCAGTAGGCTTCTTTTGTCTGGGACAACCTTCTGGATCCACCTTGCCCTGCCCTTTCTCTGGGATTCTTCTTTTGTTTCAGGCTGGGCAGACCCTCCCTACGTTCCATTGCTTTCTCAGCAGCCTTGGAGCTGGATATCTGCCTCGCCTTGGCTGCTTTATCTGATATACATTGTCTAAATCTCTGGGTAGGCTCCATGATGACACTTTTATGGTTTCTTTTGGCTTAAACATCCTGAAGACATTTTTTCCGGTTTCTGTTGTTTTTCCTCAACAGGAGGAAACTGCCCCCACTCAGGCTAACCCAAGGAGAGAGCACTGAGGAGCAGGACACAAGTTGTATTTTGACAGTTCCATGACAGTTCCAGAGTTGTTCTGCTCACCAAATTGGTGGGCCAGTGTCCTGAGGAAGGATTTAAAACTTAGCACAACAGCAACATAAAAGGAAGGTGCCATCAAGAAATTTCTTGGTCATCTGAGAGTTCTTGAGCTTGTGACAGACTTCAAGAATGGTACCTATAAAAAGAAAAAGCGTTATATGCCATTTGGGAAATGGCTCTGGTTATACCTCAGGATGTGCAGGACCTAGTGAGGGAATGAGTCATCCGAGGGGAAAAAACACCTCTAAAGTAGCCCACCCACTTCACCCAGTGTCTGACTGCATTCCTTTGTAGTTCCTTATCTCACAAGGGTGGTGCTGAGTAGTTAGGGAACCCTTGTCACTGGTATTTTAGGCTCCATTTGGGTAGTGTTGAATGGAACCTGACCAAAGCCTTTCCCTCCTTAAAACTGGCTCTCAATTGTTCTGTTGTCTCCTCTAAAATGAAGAAGGGGCATTGTTTCATCTTTTTCTTGATTAATTATTATGCAACTAGCCAGACATCTGTCCTGGTTAAAGGAAACACAGAGACCTAAAAACTGGATGAGCCAGGTGATGCAGATATTAATAAACAAGTTGTAGTTTACATTTGTTACAAATGGTGAGTACATAAACCAGACTCCTCAAATTGTCTGGTTAAACATCTTAAATTAAAGCTCTGTGAAGTCACCCTAAATCTGCAGTTAATTTGAAATTTATTTTTAATTTGACCAGAAGAAGGATTTGCATGCCTGTAAGCTGCAAACACTGAAAGCACTGTTGCTAAATCAGTTATTTGAATGAAAGATGCTGCCTTTCCCTGAAGTCCTGGCTCTGTTGCACGACCTCTGTTGTGACTATAATTTTGCAGCAGCTGTGGCACATATCAATGCTCTTTTTTTTTTATCCTGAGGCAAGCAAAATGCAAATCCAGGTCACATGGAGTACAAAGACCAGAAAAGTAAGGCATTAATGAAAAATGTTTTGGCTGTGCTCCACTGAAGAATGCTTTCTGAAGTACCCTGTTGCCCAACTGCTCCTGTACAGAGCAGAGGTCTAGAGAGGCACAGGCTGGGATCTTCAGATTTGTGAGGCAGCTTAAGGCAGCAGAAACTTGTACTTGTTGGTGCTCCCATGACAAGCTGGAGGTGTGTGTGACAGTGTGAGGGTGTTTGTGAAGCACTGGGGAGACTGGCTGCAGTGGGAAGGCTCACACATTTGCTTAAACATTGTGTTCCTAAGTGAAAGATGCTTTTTCATGAGCCTCTGGCCAGTACAGAAGGAATTTTACTGAAAGAAGTCTGTGTAATAAACTGTAATAAGTATAGGGGACAATTGTCATTTTTGTGAAAACTGGTCTTTAAAGGCTAAATACCTCAATGTGACTTCATGGCGATTTGGTGCAATCCTTTGTAGAAAAGATTCCCTGTTTGAAATTCTTAATCCATTCTGCATTAACTTGTGTGACAGTGCTAAGTGTTAGACACATAAATTAGTCAATGGGCACAAATCTGCTGGTGCCGCCTTCTCCCAAGCACACATTTGCAAACAGGACAATTGAGTACTTTGGCAAATGTTTTATTATGTTTAAATATGCAACTGTGATCATTCAGACTAGTAAAAAATTGAAACTTCTCAGTAGCTTGATCTCTCCTGGAGTTACTTGCTGCTCACTAACAAGTAAAACTTGACCTAGATACACAAACCAATTCCAAGAGCCGTACTTGGCTGCAAACAAGTACAACTTGCTTTCCAGTGAGCTGATTGCAGTGACTGATTTCATGTTTCTACCTCTGCTTTTGCTCTGTGTTTTTCCTCGTCCCTCCATCTGTGCACCCCCAAATGCAGTATTACCTGCTAGTGGAGAATTCCCACATGCCTGCTCTAGTTGCCCTAATGGATTTAACAAGTTTGCACTGAGGTAGTGGCTCCTTGGGCACCACTGCCCTTGGTCCTAGCTCTCAGCTCTGTTGCCCATCTGCTGAGGAAGCCTGACAGGCTCCATATTCAGAGGCAGCTCTTGGGATACAGAAAGCTGATATTCAACATTTGCACTTCAGCCATGGATAAGGCCTAGAGCCCTCCCACCTTCAAGCAGGAAGGAGGATTAACAGTAGTAAAGACTACAGGTGAAGGAAAAAAGATAAGGACTGCTCTGAAGATGAAGAAGTATCCAGCTCATAAAAGGAGAGAACTGCAACTTTCCAGGAATGAGCAGAAGTAACACCTGGTTTCTGTAGTGCCTGAAATAGTCCAGCACCTTTTCTTGTCTCAGCTACAGCTGATGAGGGTGGGGGGGTTTTTCCAGCTCTGGGCTGCTCTCCAGAACTGCTGAGCGTTCCCTGAGTTGCAAGAAGGATAATGGTTTCTGGCAGGCTCAGGGAACATGCAGGCTGGGGGAGGGCTGTGACTTCATCCTTCAAGGCCACTCAAATCACAGATCTGCTCTTTGTGTTCTTCATGATTGTAGATAAGTCAGAACTCCACTTCCCTGCTCTCTCCTACCATGTGGAAGAAATGCTAAATTTCCAGTGTGTCCTTTGGAAGCCACAGAGGTGCTGTGTAAGCTCCCTGTCAGTCAAATTTGAAGGCCACACAGTACATTCTGTGGCTGTGGTGCAACAGTGGGAAGTTCCCAGTGGGGAAGGCACAAGGCAGCACAACCTTTGACAGCCCCCCCTTCTCTCCCACAGTGAACTTGTATAGGCAGAAAACCTCATCTGGTGCTCTCTGTGAAGGCACCCCACCATGGATTCCTCCTTGCTCTACCTTTCAAGTTTGGATTAGCCATTACAGAGAAGACAAAGCAGGGATGCTGTCCCGTGTAACTAGAGATCCAAGCTCCAAATACATGGCACAGAGTTTGTGTTGTAACCTAGTGCTTACAGAAGCTGTTTATTTTCTCCCAAGGTGTGTGCCAGCTCTCAGCTTGTTTTGATACCTCCAAACCATGCTGGCAAATGCTTAAGTCAGCAAGGAGCAGAAAGGCTGGCCAGGTGAGTTGAGGGTGTATCTCCTGTCACTGCTGGATTCAGTAAGCTCTTGCATTGTGTTTTCAAATGGCCTTGTAGTGTGCAAAGACAATGAAGGACAGTAAACATGGATAAGCTTTGTAAGAAGCAATAATTGTTCTTCACTGTGCTTAATGTATTCTTTGCATGTGGGTTTTTTTTGTCTGTTTTTTTTTTTTTTTTTAATTTTTTCATCTTCTTTCCATGTTGTATGAAAAAAAGAAGAGAGATGTGGCACTTTTTTCTGGATGTTTCTCTGTGTTGGTTGTTGCTAATAATTTGCTTGGCTCAGGTCTGAGATGAAATCCTGCCATTTGTTGTACATGCAGCAGTAGGACAGAAGGAGAAATTGAGTGCTAAGCACTGAAGGACTACCATGGAAGCCTATAAAAGATTGTCTAACTGCTCAGATAAGGTGACAATAAGTTAATGAATATCACATCAGTACTCTGTCAGAAGAAGCCTACATGAAACGTGTTGGTAAGGTCACATAGCCCATGAACTTTCAAAATATACCAGATATATGTATGTATAATATAAATGTGACCAAATGAAGCCCGGGTTGTGACCACCTGCTTTATGAATAAAGACAACCAAATAAAAATATTCAACAGAAGATAATTGTCTGGAGGAGGATGTATGATAAAGAACAGAGAAAAACTTCTAAGAGAAGCTGTGTGGGAATTACCTCCTAAAAGACCCTGCTGAGTGCTGTGTGATCACTGGTGTACAGTGCCCCTTGAATGATGGAAATCAGAGTCTGGATGGGGAAGAGGCGAGTTTTGGAGCGACTGAGTTAATTCTGGTTTGTTGTGGACACAGCAGCAAGCCAGCCTGTGCCTGCCTTGTGCTCCTGAGTTTCCAGAAGGAGACACACAAGGCAGGGAGCAGTCAGAGTGAAAGCATTTGATGTCACTGATCCCAATTGGGATCACCAACTCCAAGTCAAAAGGCTATGTCATGTATATAAGTATGTCATGGGATGCTGAAGAGGAGACCTGGGATATAAAAAGTACCCTCTGCTTTGAGACTTGAGGTCTGGGAGCTGTAGTGGCCGTAGCACAGAGATAAGCGGGTGCAACAGCCAACTGTATCTGAAAATTGTGATGCCAGCTGTTTTCCTTGTGCCTTTGGAAGTTTATGAGGTGTACAGCACGGGGAGTAAAAGAGGATAGGGCACACTGAAGGCCCAGGACTTCTGGATAACCAAGGTGATGCTGCAGGAGCTGTGAAAGATCCCTGGTGCTGAAAGTTAGGGCCAAGTTTCTGTGGCCACCTACACCAGAGCAAGAAGGCAGGGAGAAACAAGGCCTTTCGGGAATCATCTCTACAGGGGCTGAGAGACCTGGCCACTGCGGTGGGGAAGCTCTTCTCCCTCTTTTCCCTCCCCGCAGCTCTTGGAAGCAGGGGTGCCGAGCCGCTGCTGCTTGGACAGCCGCCACCGCTGGCTGCTGGCGCTGGCCTTGCCCCGAGAGGAGGATCCCGAAGGGCCCGGCAGGTCAGCCCGGCCGGGCGGGGCCGGCCCTGGCGGGGGTACACAAGGCGCGGCCGCTTCGCTGCCCGAGCCCGCTATAAGAGCGGCGGGAGCGCTCCTGCGCCGGCGGCAAGAGGAGCGCACGGCAGCAGGTACGGCCGGGGCGTGCTCGGGGGCTCCCTGTTGTTGTTAGTTATTGGTATTTGTTACTGCTGCTCCTCTGTGCCGTCCTCAGGCAGGTACGTAGGTCGGTGCACACCGCGGCCGGGCGTGCGGGGGCGGGCCCGCCAGCGGAGCGGAGCGGAGCGGCCTTCGCCTCCCTGCGCCCGCCCGCGCCCCCATTTCATTCCCCCCTCCCTTTGACTATTTTTTCTCTTTTTCCTTTTTTTTTTTTTTTTGGATATTTTTCCCCCCGTTCGTTGGTCCCCGCAGGCCGGGGTGTAACACGCGGTGACAATTCGCTCCCTCCGCAGAGCATGTCGTCCGTCAGGATCGAGTGCGTGACCAAGGAGGACTGCGCGCTCGGGGAGTCGCCCGTGTGGGACGAGAAGGAGAGCTCGCTGCTCTTCGTGGACATCACGGGCAGGAAGGTGTGCCGCTGGAGCCCGCTCAGCGGGCAAACGCAGGCCATTCCCGTGGGTAAGGAGCAGCTGGAAAACCCTGCTCCTGTGCGGGAGCTGCGTGCTGGGACTCGGGCTGTGTCCGTCGGCAGCTGCGCGGTGCTCCGAGCTGGACACCTTCCCCGCGGCCTGGCTTTTCTCGTCGCCAGCACACTGGGAGACACTAGATACAGATCAGGCCTAGTCCTGGGGACTTTCCCTACGATATTTTATTACTGGGTTATGTTTATTTCTTTTCCCTATAGGTTGTCCACAGCTCGTCCTCTTTTGTTCCCACTTTGTCCCACTCCTGTTGGTGTCTGCTATAACTCTGATGTGAATGATCAATGCTCTAACGTTTTTCTATATTGAAAGAAGATTTCCAGTAACGATTTAGGAGGTTGATACTTTTTAAAGGTAGTGGTGTCATCACCTAGATTCTCATGGTTCAAGTAGTTTTTCCTGAAAGGAAGAGATATACTAACTCACATTAAAAAAGGATTGCAGATTTACTGCTGGATGTGATAAAGTCAATATTTGTGTTGGGAGACAGCTCCTTAAGTGGTTTCAGTACAACTTTTTATTTTCTCATGTTCAATAACACTTGGTGAAAATCAATGTTGCCTACCTATAAGCTGTTCGCATTATTCACTAGAAACTGATCTGGGCTTATCTGCCTTTCAAACACCTGTAGTTGCCAAGTTCAAGATGAGAGAAGGCCTGATACTAATTTTGGAAGTGTTGCTTCCCAAACTTCCTCTTAGCTTAGCTAAGGGAGTGTGCTTCTCCCTGCCTCTCCCCCCAAACGGATCTACTCTCAAAGGTGTAGTCTTTTACTTGTAGCCTCTCTGGAGATGTGAAGGGAGAGTGTGCAGTGAATGGTATGGTGGCTGTGTCCTCATGCACCCCTTTGCGCTGGGGTGATTTGTCAGGAAGGTATGGAGCTGTTCTTGTGGCTGTAGGGGCACCTGGATGTCCAACACCTCCAGTGGACAGCTGTGTTTGGGGGCTGCTCCCTCCAGGGTCAGAGGAACACCCTGGGTGCTGCCCAGGAGGAAGAACTCTAAGCCGTGGCCCCACGTGTTTTCCTGGGAGAGCAAAAGTAGACTTGCAATCCCATGCTCTGCTAGGAAAGCCCCTGCTGCTGATACAGGCAGAAAACCACTTTTATTAGTGTGGCTACTGGCAATCTGAAGAGCAGCAAAATTACTACATGTGGCAGGTGCCACACACAGCTGAGGGGACTCTGCTGCCATCTGTGCTGGCATGGGAAGAAGAAGTGGCACCCCAGTTTCAATGAGCCCCATACCATCAGAAGCCTTGGCTGCTAAAGCTGAGCTTGTACCCAGGTGTTCATCTCCAGTGCTGGGGGCAAATAGCATTCAGATTTCTGTCATGGTGGTACTGCTGCCAGGGCTCCAAAGGGAAGGGGCATCCTCAGCCAGGAGCAAACAGCTGGAAAGGAGCAGTTCCTCTTGTGACCCAGTGGTGGCTGGTGCTGGTTATAAGTGTTTATGAAAGTATTACTTAATTAATGCAAAGCCATAAATACAAGAAATGTTTCAGTTTTGAATTAGCAAAATTAGTGATTAGTCCCATTTATAGAAAATCTTATGCCAGACTTTGTTGCCCTGCCTAAAGTTATTATTCCTTAGATTGCATCTGATTGTAGACTTTTACAGAAATGTTGTCTTTGTACTCACTGGGTGTTTTTTTTACTAATTCCTGTATAATAACCTGCAATTGAGGTCTTATAGCTCAAGTGAGTGTAAACTAATCATGGAGCATTTTAGTTTTCTGTTTTGCTTTAGCTCTGCCACTGGTGTGTTTTTGGTGCTGCTGGAGGTTTCTTTGAGCGGCACAGCAGAGTGTGGTGTGGGGGGTGTCTCTTCTGCCCTGTGTGACCTGCCCCAGTGCAGAGATACTCTGCCTCCATCACTGCAGGGCTCATTTACACAGGAGCTGTGCTAGATAAACATGGTTGCTCTAGAGCTATAGGCAATTGATTTTTCCCTTGAGGACCCACACAGTAAGCTAATGTAAAAAGCACATGTTCCTGTCCCCCCTTTATAAACTTATTTTTTTTTAATAAAGCACCTAGCACAACTAGGTGCTGGTAATGATTATATCTCCTGGTAGCACTGGTAATACTCAAGTTCATGTGACATAATCTGTTTCTATGTATTTAAACATCAATTTTGTTGGTAGAAAAGTAGGTTGTTTCTCTTGAAGAGGTTTTGCTGAGTTCAATTGGCCTGTCTAAAGTGGACGGAAATGTCTCCTCACAGCACATCTCACTTTTCAATTTCATCCCATTTCCAGATGCTCCTGTGAGCTCTGTGGCTCTCCGGCAGTCTGGGGATTATGTCATCACTTTAGGAACCAGGTTTGCTGCTTTGAAATGGAAGGAGGAGCTGGTAACCACCATTAATCAAGTGGACAAGGATAAAGTAAATACCCGATTCAATGATGGGAAGGTGGATCCTGCAGGGAGGTATTTCGCAGGTATGCTGCATTTTGTTTCTTCCCTCTGGTGCTTGCTGGGTTTTGGTGATAAGATTTCCTTCGTAGTTAAATGGTGGAGATTTTTTTTGTTGTCTTCAAACAGAGTTTAAACCCATTTACAAATCTGTTTCTATCACCCAGGTACTACTAATCTGGACTATTTTGTTAAAAAGAGGTGGACTACTTGGAGCCTGCCTGGTTTAAGATACTAGCTTTGCCCCTTCCCTGTCAGCTGCTTGTTTTGAATACTGGAAGGGTGCCAATAGAAAATACTTTTCCAGTGAGAAATTTATTATATCGTGTGGTTTGTTCTCCATGACTCAGAATATTATTTCTAAAATCTCAGGGAGATGAGAAGGCTCAGGGGATCACACCCCTATGTATAAGTACATGACTGGGGAGGGAATGAAAGAGATGGAGGCCAGGCTCTGCTCAGTGATGCCCACTGAAAGACCTGAAGGAGTGGGCACAAGCTGAAACTCAGCCAGTTTTGTATGAACATAAGAAAACACTCTTAACTGAGGATGATCAAACAGTGGAACAGGTTGTCCAGAGAGAGAATGGAGTCTTCATCCATGGAGATCTTCAACACTGGTGGGAGGAACCTGTGGTGTTTGACCCTGCTCTGAGGAGGGGGTGATCCTGGATCATGTCCAGAGGTGCCCTCCAGCCTCAGCTGTGATCCTGTCCTCCTGTGTTTTAAAACACCGTTCTGTGCTTCTGCTGTGTCATTCAGTCCCGAGGCCTACCTTAACCTGCTTTTATCCAGCCTCTCAAGAGCTGGTCTCAGCTGCCAACTTCAACCTGCAAAGATGAGATTTGTTTTAAAAGAGGCTTTAATGTAAGACTCGTTCTGAGGGAGGAGGTAATTTTTTTCCACTCTCTCAGCTCTACAAACATTAAGATTTATTGTAAGTTAAATGCCAACCACACCTGTCTTAATATATGAATGACTGAATGAAACATTTTTCAGGAATCATGCTGCACACCATTTCTGCCACAGAAATGTTTAACAAAACAACAAAGGCTGTGTTTTGCCACCTTCTGCTAAAAGCAAGCACTTTGGAAGTCCACCTTTTCCTCTTGCTTTTAACTCAGTTTCTTCCTCGAATTTCAGAAGCCACCTGCACAGCTCCCTTCTGCATTGGCAGTGTGATCCCCATCATGGTGAGAGGCTGCCCCCGATCCTGGAGGAGAATCCATTTACTCTGAGCCTGCTTTTCCCCTTTGGCTCTGCACAGGTACAATGGCAGAGGAGATCCGCCCTGCTGTGCTGGAGAGACACCGGGGCTCTCTGTACACGCTCTTCCCCGACCTCTCAGTGGTGAAGCACTTTGACCAGGTGGACATTTCTAATGGGCTGGACTGGTCGCTGGATCACAGAATCTTCTATTACATTGACAGCTTATCCTACTCGGTGGATGCCTTTGATTATGACCTCCAAACTGGAAAAATTGGTATGAACAGCTGTATTCTAAAATAATTGTGCCTAACGATTGTGATGTTTGTTTCCGCTCTGGTTATTACATAGGGATGATCAGAGCTTTGGGAGCACTTACCCAGAAACATCTTTTGAGCAGAACAACAGAAGCCATGTTAACATCCGTCTTCGTAGGCTCCTGGCTCAAACCAGTCAGGGTCGTTTGGTAATACTATGAAGTATTTAAATTGCATGGCAGTTTGAGTAGTAATCTGTACTACTGCTATTAAACACAAAGCATATCTGATCTCCCAGTAGAAAAGGACAAAGTGTATCTCATCTGTCTCTTCCCATGGCAGTGTGTTTCTTATTACTGGTAGCACAGGCAAAGTGACAGCAAGCTTATAGTCTTGTGCAAAACCTCTGCCAGTTTCCCTGGATATCTTTTTCACTCTTCACCCTGTTTTGTGTTTTAAAATACAAGCTACTAAATGAAGATTCTGCAGAAAGAACAAGCAACAACGGTAGCAGTAACTCAAAGCTTCCTTCGTTAATTTAAAACAAAACAATGCCTTAAGGGCTTCTACAAGCTTGGGCAAAAGAAAAATTCCGGTGACTTGGACTAGTAATTTGCTTTTGAATATACGGGCTGCAGTGTTTTGCTTTAAAAGAACCCAGCCAATTTGATGTTTAGTTTTAAATCTCTGAATTTAAAGTAATTTTGGATGTAGCACCTTGCCCTAATGTCTCTCTGCTATGGCTTACAACTGAATTTTTTCTTGGGAAATAAGGTACTTCTCTCTCTCACTCCTTCTTGCTCATTCTTTCTGTGGGCAATCTGACAATCCCCAGGAGCGAAAGGGAAACTCATTAAAAATATTGCTGCATATGAGAAACATTGAAGCTGTCAGAGCATAAAACAAATAATGTTGGAAAGTTTGGTTTAATTTTCTTTAATAACCGTAGATAAAAGTTCAGATAGAGTTGTTTGTTTTTAGGTCAATAGTGTGCCTTTGAAATTGATGCTTTTCCTAACTTTGTGTTTATGTAAGCTCTCAGTTTATTGATCTGAAGGTCAGTTTTGTGTTGGAACAGTGAGTATTGGCTTGTTCCAGCAAACTGTTTGAAAAGTCTCCAGCTGGAGCAACCCACACTTGAAATGATTCAAACTGCTTTTAGAATAAGTAATTAATTTTACGAATATATCTCACATTAATTTATTCACTTACTCATTTAATATTGTAAGTAGGGAACAGCAAGTGGTGCAGTAGAAATGAATGCCAGAAAGAAGGATTATACTTTCAATGGATAGAAACTGATCCACAGGCTTTCATGCTGAGAAACAACTGTCTTGGGAAACAAACAGGGCAGCAGACACAATCTGTTTCTTTCATGGGAAAAAAACTCAGGGCCTCAGCACAGCTTTTGAAAATAATAGTACAAATAACTCTGCTGGGCTGCGACTGATAAAAATTTTAACAACTGTCTCACTCAGTTCTGTGGTTTTTCTACCCTGCAGGCAACCGTAGGAGTATATACAAACTGGAAAAAGAGGAGAGCATTCCTGATGGGATGTGCATTGACACAGAAGGCAAACTCTGGGTGGCTTGTTATGATGGTGGGAGAGTGATTCGCCTTGATCCTGAGACAGGTAAGTCTTTGCAAAAGATGGACTGGAATTTTGTGTAAAACAAAACAAAACAAAGAAATAAAAATTAAGAGTGAGAGGTGGGGGGTTTTTTGCCTCACAGAAATGGAATATCTGCTCTTTTTAAAAAACTCTGCTTTTTTGCTATTTTTAAAAATTATTATAATTTCAAGCAATTTTATGTCCCTGCTCTCAAAAATTACCTTTATAAATAAGTCTCCTTTGTTCCCAGCATCTGTTGTGTTGGAAAAGATAAAGTCACTAAGGAGTCTACTTGTGAATTTTTTGAGTTAACATCCTCTTGCATCCTCCAAAATTAAGACCAGTGTTTATCTCATTGATAAATGGGAAAGATGACTTAAACAATTTTTGAGTCTTGTTTCTTAATTTAGTGTATCATTTTGGGCAGCCTACTGGATTTTATTACAAGTCCCACAGGACACTGATGCCAGCAACATCCTTTTTATTGTTGAAGTTATTTGCATGATTGATTTTGCAATGAAATAATTAAAAAATGTTTAATGAATTCCACAGCATTTTATCATTCCCACAGTAATGTCTTGGGTGTGCCCATTGTCTGAGTCTGTCGTTCATTGCTGCTCTCATTTGGACTCTAGTGAAGTGCCAGGGATGATTTACTCTGGGTAGAAAACACAAATAAAGCGCTCAAGGGAAACTGAACCACTCTAGCTGCAGGGGGCTGTTGGGTGAGAATGGGAGCGTGATTTTGTCAGATCCCAGACAGCACAAGTTTGCATCATGCAGCAGAAGGGCATCTGGAGCCTAGTAGAGGGCTCGGGGTTTTGTGGGAGTGCAGATTCAGTGCCTCGCTTTTAGCACACAGCAGACCCTTGCTTCTGCACCAGCCTTGCTTCTGACTCTGCTGGAAACCTTTACTTGAGGCTCAGGCTGTGCTTTCCTTCTCACCTTTTGATCTGTACCCATCCAAAGTCTTGCTAAACTGTGGGATTTCTGCAGAGTCTGCACCCTAGCCTGAGGAGAAGGAAGCTCCAGCTGGGAGATGCCATCCATACTGGGACTTATTTCTGGACCCACACCCTCTCACTCTGGTGTGCAGAACACTCCTTGGTGACATCCACCGGCCCTCTAAATACCCTCCTGGAACAGTAGATACAATAATTTTTCCTCTCTGGTTCACTATTTCTGCCTTTTTTCTGCCTGGCCTTTTTTTTTTCTCCCTGACCATTTTTTCCCTTACTTTTTGCATTTATTTTCCTTCTCCCTTTTGGAGGTGTTTTCATATGGGAAAGCTAGAAGGAATAGTGTCTATAGGCAGATGCATAGGGATAGTAAGATTATTGATGGCAGAGTACAAATCCCTAATGCACTCCCAGTCTTTAACTATGCTCACAGATGGATGAGGTACTGATGTGTTGGTAGTGTATTTCTCAGTGTATTTCTCTTCCATGAACCTGTTCTCTCCCCCCACTCACCCATGACATAACACCTGTAGGAAGCAGTGTTATGAAGTTTCACAGGGTAAGTGTCCATGTCAAAAAGAGCCACCTTTTTTTTTTTTGTGAATATCTCAGGCTTACCTGCCCTCTCATGCTGTCATTTTAAAGTAATATCTAAAACCAGAAATTTGCTGAATTCTGAATTCTTTAGGGAGATAACCCAGGCAGGTTTGAAGAGAATTCTGTGAAAGCCTCTTTTAATGCACAATAACCATTAAGTGTGGCTTGGATCGCTGTTAGCCAGTTGCAGATACATCCGCTGATAAAGAGCTCATCTAAAGCAGGGATTTTCAGGTTTCAGTGATAACAAAGCCTGGACTTTGTTTTTAGGGCAATGGGATGAGGAAACTTGTTTGTTTGGCATCTTTCCTAAGTGAAGGTTTTGAGGTCCAGGGTGAAGCAGATTTCTGGGTCAAGGATTCTTTAGCAGAGACAGCTGCTGCCTTTAGATTGAAGATGTGCCACAGGCAAAGGCTGGTGGCTTATCCCGCAGGGTTTGCAAAGGACTCAAGGGATATCTAACTTACATGTTACCAAGTCTTGTCGTAACTTCTGTCACCTGCTTAGTGACCTGCAAATTTTATTCTTTAAATTGGAATCCTAGAACCATCAAGGCTGGAAAAGACCTCCAAGATCATTGAGTCAAACTATCAGCCAGCACTGCCAAGTCCACCCCTAAACCATATTTTTAAGTACCACATCTACATGGTTTACTTCCAGGGATGGTGATTCCACCACCTCCCTGGACAGCCTGTTCCAATGCTTGACAACCCTTTCAGTGAAGAAATTTTTCCTAATGTCCAATCTAAACCACAATTAAGTATTTTATAGTTCTTCCTAATGACTGTTTTTAATATCCTTTGACTTTTATAGCATCAAAAAGATTTGCTACATTTGTCTCTTCTGTGGAGACCAAGCACTGAATAATACTTCAGGTAGATTGTAGAGCATCCAGGTGCAGATTTTCTTGACCCTCACAGGAGACACCTCAGAGCTTTGTAAATTATATCTTCCTGGCTGTTATCCACTGAGAGCACTTTACAGCTGCAAACAGGGTTTATCCCCTTGTCTATGGGGCTCGTGCCACTTTTCCATGTTTTTTCCTTTTGACTGCCCTTCCCATTCACTTTCTCCCAGACTTGGTGTCAGTCAGTTTCTAGGGTTCCCAACATGAGTTACTTTCCTGCTATTTCAAAACATTAATAAAATTAGCTGCTGTAAAGGGACCAAGCCCTTTACACATGCAGTTGGGAGGAGAAGTTAAACATTTTATAAGGAATTTCATGTGCTTTAGCGTATTTCTAGAAAGGGAAATTCACTTGTAGGTCCATAAAATAGGCATCATGGGAATAGGCTGTTATTGCCAAGGATTAGCAGAAATTTTGGAAAAATCTACTGCAAGATGTCTTGACAGCCTTCTGGCTAGAGATAGAGGGGATCGGTTCACTACCGTCATTATGACCATGGTTATTTGTTGGTTTAAAAAATGTGTAGTATTATTTATGGTAGAGCTAGTTTTTTATAACCATCAGACATGTCCCATGATCCCTATTTTATGCAAGCTTGATTTGAAAGACTATTGAAATTTCAGGAAAAGCTTATAGGAATTAATCTTCCTTAACCGCAGGCCGCAGAGGTGTAGCAGGAGGTACGCCTCCGTAACGCTGCACGAGGTCTGCTCGCTCCAGGCTGCCTTTGTAGTTAAAAGTAGAATAGTCAGCAGGTCTAGGGTGTGATTCATGTGACCTGTTTTAGAGAGGAATTCTACCCCATTTCCATTGGCTCCATGGACAGCCTAGGTGATGAGCTCAGATACGTGTTTGTGGCGTGGATGTTTGCATTTAATTAGAGGACAAGCTGGGATTGAAGTGGGATTTGTTGGTGATACCTGAAACTGAAACTTGTCAAATGATACATCATCAACAACAGGGTTCATAGGAGTCTGGTTTCTCCCTGTTATGGTGCTCATCAGTCAGGATGGGACCTCTCCCAGCCCTGGTTCCCGCTTTTGCAGAACACCTGGCTCCACAACGGTTATTTGCGATAATTTGCTTAAATTTCTTGTTCTAAGTAGACAAACAGGAACCATCATGCATTTTTTCCTCCAGGAAAAAGACTCCAGACTGTGAAACTTCCTGTAGACAAAACAACTTCCTGCTGTTTTGGAGGAAAGGATTATTCAGAAATGTATGTGACTTCTGCCAGTTTTGGGATGGATAAAGAGTGGCTTTCACGGCAACCGCAGTCTGGTGGGGTTTTCAAGGTGAACAATACTTTCTCCTTTCATTTTAGAAGGCCACTTTTTCACTCCTGTTTTTTTTATGTAACAAAACTCCAGTTGGCAGTGGTGAGAAGCTGGAAAAAGACAGTTGTTAGAACATTGGTCATATATATTAAGCTTTTTTTTGTATTTTTTTGTTCCTGTTGCAGAAAGTTAAATGCATTTAGAGATTTGAAGATATTTTGAGGTTTAAACTTTGTACCGATGCTGATAGTGCAAATTTTCTATGCAATCATCTCTTTATACTTCTCCTCCTTCCAACGCTGTTTGCATTTTCTATTTATGGAACGGATGGGTAAATACATGTCTTAATCAGTGTCAGATAAAAGCATCGGCTTTTATTTACTTTATAGTTAATTATCACAAGTTATCTCTTTAAAAAATTGTTTCACTGGGATTTGTTTTTAAAGCCCTACTTTTTGTGTGCACATGCTGAAGGTTACATTGTGAATTGCAGAATTAAGGCTTAGCACTATCTAAGAGAAGAGCCTTTTGGGGAATGGACTCTGGCCTGTGATTACTGAGCTTTAGAGAAAGAGCATGCATTGAAATTCCAGGCTGTCATGAGCTGATGTGTGCAAAATATAGTAGGATGTCAAGTTGGAGGACATAGTCCTTTCCTAAATTAAAGCATGTCTAGGTGTGTAAGGAAACCAAGTGTCTGATAATGGTGAATTATCACTCTAATTTATGTTTGTTTTTTTTTTTTTTTTGCTGTGTTTTAACAGATAACAGGACTGGGGGTGAAAGGAATTCCACCATATCCATTTGCAGGTTAAATACACTCTTCAGAATGGATTTAGAGAGGGCTGACATAAGCAAGACAAGTCTGAAGGTCTTATTCTGGTATTCAGCATCTTTTGCTTTGAAACCATAAGACCATTATAATATTTCATCAGGAAAGGATGAAAAAACTACTGAAATACATGGAATATTTTAAAACTGATCTTTTCTCTCCCTTTAAACTTACTTTAAATATATGATGGTACTTTTTCTGTTGTGCTAAAAAGATTCTCATCCTAATAAGCTATTGTTGTAATTCTATTTTATAATTAAATGATATTTTAATAACTTTTTATTGAGTATTCTTCTCTCTCATTTGCGACTTATGTTATATTGTTTTACTGATTAAACTACTCGCACTGTCTCTTTTACATATTTTTGAAGTTCCTCATAAAATGCCTTCTGGTGGTCTTACCACTGTTTTAACTGTAACTTTGTTTGTCCTATGATGTTCTCAACAACTGAAACGTAAATGCTTCTCACTGTGCATCTGCAGCTTCCTTCTTGCAGGCCTCAGCTGTGACTATGCGTAAATTAGCTCTGTCTGGAATTGATGACCCTCTCTCCCCAGTGCCTTTTACCAGGTTGCTCATTTTGTTAAATATAAAACCAAAATTTTGGAGTCAAGAACCATATCCTTTTCTATCCATTGAAGATCTTGGCTTGTTCTGGGGACATCCACAATGACAGGAAAACATTGGGCGTTCTTGGCCATTTGTGCATAAACAACCTGCCCATACCTCCAGAACCAGCCTCCCCCAGAGTACAGAGAAGCAAGGCAAGCCCACATGCCCAAGAAGCCAGTGCTTTACAAACGTGAAGGAAAGGGAAGATCTATTGTAATTTCTTCATACCACCTGTTGTAAATGAAAACTTACTCGCTGGATTGCATTTTTGCTTTTAACTTCAGGCCTGTGTGTGCTGCAACAACTGTGATGTATCTTAGCTGGATTTTAAACAGCAGATATTTGCTCTTGGGATGCTACATGTTCCCATGTTAGTGCACCTCTATCTGCAGGTGAAACAGCTGTGTGTGCCCATCCTGCTGTGTCAGGGTAACCTGCCAAGTGACTGCTGAGCGAGCCCGTGGCAGTGCATTTTCTGTCCAGGTAGCTCCAAGAATCAGCACATAATGGTTTCCCATTTCTGCAGGCTCGTTGTTGCAGTGAGTTTCTGATGGATCATCTGGTGTTGGCTGTGCCCTTGAGTGTGCAGTGGGTGACTCAACTGCCCACCAAGGCCTCGGTGCTGCTTTGATCCTAGGGTTCAAAGGTTATTTTGTGCACATTACTGTTTCCCCTCTTTAAATCAGGCAGGGATCTTCTTGGCAGCTGGAAAGAAGAGGAGACTTAAACAGCCCTGCTTCGGTGCGGATGAGCACGAGGCAGGAAGGAAATTGGGCCTTGTTCTTTGGAGTGTCCACATCCTTAATTTACCTTGTGCTACAAGGCAATCTAAAAGCACAATCTAAAATCTACTCAAGACACAGTATTGAGAAAGCTTGAGTTGAGGGAGGTGGTGAATGTGACAAGTTTAGGACTCTGATCTGATAAAGTCACAAACCTGGTGATACCTGCAACTTAGGAACCGTGCTGTTGGGCTGCTGTGGCTGATCACTAGTGGAGATCAACCAGAGATGCAGCAGAAAATAAGTGGGCATAAACACATAAAAGATCTCTCTGCCATCACTGTTGAGGTTTTGTACCTGTGCTCACCCTCACATCACCGCACTGGCAGTGGGGTGATTGCCAGCACAACACAACAAAACAAGCCAATCTTTTTTATGTTGTTGCTGCATTAGAAAAGTAAAAGCAATAGCTTGTACAGGCATGAAAAATTGGATCAAATATTAGTTTATCAGAGCTGGCCAGGAGGCACCCATGCGACACAGGGAGGAGGCCATGGCTGCTCTTCCTCCACGCTGTGTGTGGGTGGCACTGGGCAAATGTCTGAATAACGCATTTCTTTGTGCTTGTGAGCGTGAGAGCAGAGGCAGGTAAAATAAGCTGCTGCAGACATTTTACAAATGAATGCCACCTCCCGTTTTGTAAAAGCACTTGCTTGGCTTTGCTACGCAGGTTTCGTGGGCTTCCCATGAGCAGGAAGAGCCAACTCTGCCAGGAGAGTTGTGTTTTTAATGCTGCTGAAATGCCCTGGGAGCGCGTCTCGGCGCAGCCTGCAGTGCAGAGGCTGTAGCTGCTTCCCGCGCCCCAGCCCCGAGGAGCCCAAACTGGTGCTGCTGGCATATTTTGTCCTGAGTCCCATGACAGAGCGCTGGATCTGGCAAACTGGAGCTGAGCCGTTGCCGGTTCCCTCAATTAGGAAGGCTTCCTGACTTTTGTTTAATCCCTCGCTTATTAATGGCGCTCACCTCTTTGATCAAAGATCAGCACTGATTTCAATTAGGGTTGAGCAAGAACCCAGTGACAGGAAAGGCTGTATCAGGAGGAGCAGCTGCTGTGCCCTGAAGGGTTTCTTCACCCTCATGACCAAAATCTATAGTCATAGGTGAAGCGTAGTTGTTCCCAACTGAGCTGGAGAAAGCTCTTGTAATCCTTTGCTGGCAAAATAGCTCTGCTGAAATAAAAGCAGGCGGCACTGCCTGCCTGGGGAGCTCCAGTTCTTCCCATCTCGAGCACAAGGGAGGGACCAGGCCCTTCCTACAAAAAGGTGAAGCCACGAAAAGATAAGCTTGGGCTTCACTTTTGGACATCGCTGGGGTGAGTAGCTATACCTGTATCTGCCCAGGGTTTTTAATACCTGTGTCTTTGTTAATCCTAACGTGCCTGTTAGAGGGAGGGCTCTCCCCCCAAGAGGGAAACATCTGCAGAGGTGCATAAAAACTTTAAGAGATCAGGACAACCAAATAACTAGCAAAGCTGAGTTTCTAGAGCAATGAATGATGGGATGGACTCTCAAGGGGAATAAGTAACATAAGTATATTTTGGGGAGTTGTGGGGAAAAAAGGGAAGTGATGGATTTACTAAATATTTGCAAAGCCACAAGAACAAATTCCGAGCTATTGTCTGAGCATATGGCTGTGGGAACGAAGACAAGTGCAATTATTTAAGTACCACATTATGTGGTGCGATAAAGCCTTGATACTCTCCTGACTCTAGCTGATAAAAACTAGGGGCTATAAAAAGAAACAGTAAGAGTTGCATCAGAGGACACCAAAGCAGTGGGAGAGGGGAAGCCACATCAGAAGGAGACAAGTGTTTGGGTGTCAACCAGAGGTGCAGGCACAGGGGTGCGTAGCTGCCTTTGGCCAACTTCACTAGAAACTTCTGCTTTGCAATTCAGCAATGTTAGAAAGCAACAGAGTGCATGGCAGGGCCAGGCTCCTTATGTTGTGGAAACAGTTAAAAGAATAGCTGGCTGGTTGGCAAATACATGCATCTGCTACTGCAGAGTTGCACCACTCATCAACAGCAGCCACAAAACTTTCGAGATGTGTCTCTTCCTAAAGTGACTGACTTCTGGAAAGGCAGACATGGGGGATGTTGAGACGGCAGAGTGGGAGGTGTGGTGTTTGTGTTGGTAGCCTAGAAGTGGTCAGGGTAAGAATAAGAGATTGTGGCAGAATGTGGCAGGGGCATCCCCAGGGCATTTGCAGCCGCATGAATAAATTAGAGAGATGTGTTCTGGTATAATTTTCCCAGCTGCTGTCCTTCCTGTGCCACTGATAATACAGCAGCCAAGGTGCTCACTCAGAAATCTGTATGTCTGGGGTTTTCAGTTGCAGCAAGGTGAATTCTTTGTCCCCCTGCCTGAGCTGGTTTTGCTTTGCTGCAGCCTGTGATGGGGAAGTTAATCAAGTCACCAGAAGTGAAGAGCTGTGTGCAAAATGTGGTTTTGTCCTCCAAAATCCATTTAGAGAAAATTCTTTTGGAAATATTTTGCAGAAAACAAGGTAACTTATATTTTTCAGTCCTTTTTTTTCCATCTGAAAATTAATTTTCATTGAAAACTATAAGAAGCCAGAATTTTCCTTCTGAATATGTCTTCCAGCAGAAAATGCTGTGGAAGAAATGCATGTTGTTCTATTTGAACCTCCCTTCGAAGTTATCATCTAGGTTATAAAAAAGTAAACAGAGAATAACACTATAATTTTTCTGAGAGCAATCAGAGACCGAAGGTTTGTGCCGAGATGAGATGGAGCCATTGGAGGCCAAGGAAATCTCAGAAGGGTCCTCAAGGCACCCGGAATCACCTTATCTGTAATACAGTGGTTTTGGAAGGAGCTTGACTTGGAAATATTATTGGAAATTTCCCTAGAAGTGTTTGAATTTGTCTGTGTCTTAGGGCTGCAATTTTTTAATCTCTGAATGTGGATTGATGGTGACTGTGGTAGGATAATACGTCTATCTTGTCTACTTGCTTATCAGGGAAACATGTTCATCCTGTGAATCATTTCAACATCAAATTAAAAAGTTCATTAAAGACTTTAATGAGTAAAGAAATGCATTGTTCCTGCAAGCTGGATTGGGACTGATTCCTCCCAAGTGGCTTTGGGGCTCACTGCACAGCTTGGATGCTGTCCCCATGGCAAGCCTGCCCTGTCCCACCTTGCTGGCCCTGACATCACCTACCTCTGCTGAGCAGGGCTGGCTGGGAGGAGGCCCTTGGCGTCTTCCACCTTTGCCTCCCACAAACAAAAAAAGAAGGCAAACGCCAAAGAGGGAAGAAAATAAAAGTCTGGCCTGACATCGTCATCCTGCAACATCTGTGGCAATTGCTGAGACTCCCTGGTAAAAGCCCTCCCTTGTGTGTGCTACGGCTTGGAGCTCTTTGCCAAAGTGGGATCAGGCTTCGCACCCTCGAGGAGCCCTGTGGCTTCACACACAAGAAGGCTGTGGCACAGCTGGGTAATAGGAGCCAAGTCTTAAAGATGATAATAAGCCTTAATCACAGCAATATTTTTTTTCCTTATCAGAGTACTACAAAACCCTCCCTTCCATCTTTCATTAACCTTCCCTTTTCAACACCCTAAATTTTGGAAGACTGGGCTAGCCCTTGGGGCGACCAAATGGTGCAACGCCTTAGTTTCCCTCTCACACTCTCCTGACATGAGAAAAATACTGAGCAAGGATTTTTCTCTATCACATGTCCTGCTGCTGGCACTCAAACCAGACCATTCAGAAAGGCTTTGGTCCCTGCCTCATCATTCATGTGACTGCTGACTGAATACAAAATGTAAAAGGTTACCTGCTCCATACAGATAACATCAACTGGTGCACATTTTTAACCGTCGCAGGAAACAGCAGCTAGTTTCATTGGACCAGTGCTGGAAAAGAGTCACCAACCTAAGTCTTGCAATATTTTCCTCAGCAGGTGCGTTGATGTGGTGAGCTGCAGAGTTTCACATAGGTGTCCTCCAGCTTGGTAAAGATGTTCAGCTGTTTGAGGGGAAAAGGGTTCTTAAAATTCTTTGGTTTATGCAGATGGTCGCTTGACTGTATAGTAGAAGTTTTTAGCTGTCTGTCTGCTTATTTGAAGGTTCAGTTTGACATTAAAAATGAAATTATGTGTTTTTGCATGGGAGGGAGAGAGGGAGGGAAACAGCAAAACAACTTTTAAGGCTAGTAATTGATGTGTATTTTACCTGGATCTTTTTGGGGTGCTGAAATGACCAAGTTTGTCCAGGTGATTTGAAAAGGAATACAGACAGAGGTCTAGAAAAGCTATTTTCAAATAGCTTCCAGAGAGGATGTTTAGATTCTGGAGCAGACAGGATGTTTTCACATTAGTTTTTTATTCCTAACAGGAAAATTTTCTTACAGTCTTCAAATTCTGGTGACTTTCACCAGTTAAACAGTTTAACTTGGAAAATGTTTTGGTGGCACCTGTCAATCCCTAAGTCTCCACAATGAGTTTGAGGATGAGTCCAGGAGGCTACAATGCCAATAAAGTATTGGAAAGAGGCTATAGGCAGGATGAATGTGATGATTTTTTTCTGCAGGGATTTTGCTTTGGGAGAACACAGAAATATTTGGTTAATTTTGCTTGGAATTTCTCGTCTTTTCTTGCATGCTCATCTCTGATGTGCTGTACCAAGCAGGGTGTGAGGTGCCACAGATAAAAGTACCAGGTGGCAGGATGCCTGGGGACTGATTATGCTGGGATATTTTGAACCAGGTTTTTGGGGGTCATTTCCTCATTTTTCCCTCTGAGATGATGTGTTTGGTGAAATGTTACTGCTGCATAGTCCCATGGGGTGTCAGCAGGGAGGGCATGGCAGGAAATGAGCAGAGCATTGACCAGAGGGGGGACATGCAGTGGACAGGACCAGGGCTGAGTCCCTCACAGCTTGGGGACTCTTTTGGAGGGCAATGATTCCACTCTAGGGTTGGATGGTCATTGCTGTTAAAAGCCTCCACTTTCAGCTGCTTGTAAAAATTAGTGAAACCTTAGCTAGCAAAACACAGACGTTCCCTTCTAATTGCCCTCTTCTTAAAAACAGGGAGGGGTGATGATGATTTGAGCCACGATATTCACCAGTATGGAAACCTCCACAGCTGGAGTGACACACAGGAGTTATTTCTTTGGCAGAGGGAATGGATGCTGTGGCCAAATGTGCAGTCAGAGAAGGCAGACTGAGGGTCTATGGGACAGGGCAGGTCTCTGCAGCATTGCTGGGGAAGCAGGAGAGGGGGGAGCAGGAGAGGAGCTGGCAGCTGCTGCTGGCAGGATGGTTTCTCCCCGCCTATGCCTTGAGAAACATCTGGCAATAGTGTGATTGTGTACTCCTCATGTGGCATGTGGGATGGGTCTATGAATCAGTATTTCACCATGGCTTATCTGCCAGGCCCCTGTTTTGGTGTTGCAGAAGTTGGACAAGGGGATGTAAATGAAACAGGAGCTGGTGGGAAAAGAAAGGTTTAATAAGGCTTGGTTGGGTCAACGAAACCACTGGCAAGATTAATACACACTGGCTGCTGCAAATCTGGATGCTTTCTTCCTCTGCAGGAGCTGCACTGCTGCCAGGCTGCTGCCGAAATCTTGTTTTCCCAGAGGGCTGAGAACAGCTCTGTGCTTTCCAGACCATGATACAATAAAGTCAGCATTGTGTCTCCAAGCCTCGGGTTCCCCATATGGCAGCCACATGACACAAAGCTTTAACTCAGAAGAAACTCACTGCTCCAGCTCGAACATTGTTTAACAGGTTTCTGGAGGTTAAAACTTGGCATCTTGCTGTGTATCCTCATTTATGCTTTAGATGCTATTTGCCTGCATGGAACAGCTTGCTGCCTAGCCTCTTGTGGCCAGTGATTTTTGGAAGGGAGAAGGATGTATTTGATAGATGGGTTGTTTGAAACTTACCTTGGTGGTGTGACTCGTTGGAGGAAAGATCCCCTGTCCCTCAACCCTGGCATTTCTACTCACAGTGATTGACTGGCTCTTCCCACGTATTTGGTGCATTAATGCTAATTATCTGTAAACCTTATCACCAGCTCACCTACTAGGAAACAATACCCACTTGAAGACAGTAATCCCTAGGACTGATGTTGTGTCAGGGATTGGCTGCCTCCCAAGAATTATCTCCCAATCTGTGGAAAAAATGTGCTGAGGCCAATGGGTGCAGCAGTGGAGGCAGCTCCATTAGGGGTGACTGAGGAAGTGAGTGGGCCTCTTTCTTTTGTAACACCTGAATGGTGGAGGTTATTGCTCACGTCCCTCCCCACAGCAAGGTCAGGGCAGGCCCAGGATCTCTGCTTAGAAGGACATGAGTGGGTACTGGACACAAACCTGATGGATTGTACACATTGGGTGCATCCGGCTGCAATAGGGACAGGGTAGCATGAACAACTTCTAGTAGAAACAGGCAAATGGAATGGGAACTTCACTGGTGGTTTTGCCCCCTGCAAGCAGCGATTGAGGTAATTGCACCCCACAGCTTGGGATTGGGCAAAATTCGGAGTATGCAGCAGGTCTTGAAGATGAAGCAGTGAGGGGCAGTGAGGGGGCTGACGAAGAGGAAATGCTTAGAGGGAAAACAAAGCAGTGGAATTTCCAAGGCAGGAGCCTTCCTCAGTATTTGCATATTCTCACTGACTTGATGTGGGAACAGGCATTTGTTGTGCAGTGGCCTCTGTGGCGAAGTAGAGTCAGTGCTGTGGGTGTGTAAATGTCTTCCTATGGAGAAAGTCAATGCACAGGTGTTAATAGGGCAGAGCCTTGTTTTTCCACAGAAAGATTTCTGACTCATTGATGCTGCTCATCCCTCCCTGTGGTCTGGGGGACCCTTAGGATAATGGATCCCCAGACAGGAGCTTGGTTCCAGCTCAGGGCCATAGCCCCAGCATTCCTGTGCCTGGAGGCAGGTGTCTCATCAGCAGCTGTGGTTTAGGAAAGTTTTGGTAAGGAGAAGCTTTGGCAGCTCAAGCTCAGTTCCAACCATGGAAATGTCATAAGAACCTCCTAAATTACTTTGTCATGTGGAATTTGGAGAGTTACAATCTCTGCTTTTAAACAATCTAGTCATGAAAAAATCCACATGAGAGCTTTAAATTACATCCATAATTAACTTCCCTCAGACCATGTCTTCCTCCATCAAAATCGAGTCTGTTGTGAAGGAGAAGAACCGGATGGGAGAGTGCCCAGTCTGGGAAGAAAGGGAAAATGCTCTTGTCTACGTAGACATCAACTCACAGAAAGTTTGCCGCTGGAGCCCAGTCACCAATGAGGTGCAGAGTGTGTCTGTGGGTAAGAGTCTGCACTCACTGCTTCATCCTGGGAGTCTTCTCTGTTTGCCCCATCCACCCCTCCTTGCAGGAGTCCTGCAGGTTGGTGGGGTGGGATCACCCACCCTGTTTTGCCACAATGTGTTGCTGAGCACAGGGTGGCCTAAGCTAGCAGAGCAGAGAGGATCATGCATGTGTTGCCCCTGATGAGCCTAAATGGGAATTTGTGTTTCATGTGGAACCTGCAGAGGAAGAGGTACAGTCCTAATGGCTGTGCCATCCTAGAAGGTGGAAAAATCCATGCAACAGAGAGCCAGTGAGATGTGCTAACCATGCCAGGGGAGAAGGATCTTAGCATCAGCTCAGGCTTTCCCAGCCAGATATGTCCCAGCCAAGCCCAGATGTCCTTGCTGAGGGCTGAGTGATGGCCCCAGAGATGCCCTTCATCTTCTGCTGTCTCTCACCCACAGATGCCCGTATCGGCTCCGTGGCTCTGCGGCAGTGTGGGGACTATGTCATTGCCCTGGGAACCAGGTTTGCCTTCCTGGACTGGGACACACAGGCAGTCACCACCATCCTCGAGCTCGAGCAGGATAAACCCAACAACAGGTTCAATGATGGGAAAGTGGATCCAAAGGGGAGGTTTTTTGCTGGTAAGTTCCGGGAAGAAATTTACCCTGGAGCAAAGGGAAACTAATTACAGTTATGCCTTATATAAGGCATTTTATTCTCTGTCTTGTGAATGCTCTGCTTGGTTACTGCGCAGTGGAGGAGAACAGGGGATGCTACATCTTCTGACCTAGATGAGAACAGATGCTGTTGACAAGGGCCATCTGACAGGAAGGCTCTCCTACTTGATGGATGGTGTATTTCAAATAACTGCCTTCATGGAAAAACCAGTGAAGGGCTCATGCAGGTGGGATTTTTTCTGGAGATGTAGAGGAGGATGCAGCTTCTAGAGCAGAACATGAGCTGCAGTTCACACCCTTTATATGCAGCTTCTCTTGGTTAGCCTGTGAAAAACGAGGATGGTGGGGAAATCATCAGCCTCCTGAAGGCAAGAAAGAGGTTTAGGTTGTGTATTATGTAAAAGGTCTTCACCCACAGGGTGATCAGGCACTGGAACAGGCTCCCCAGGGAAGAGGTCATGGCACCAAGTTTGACAAAGTTCAAGAATTTTTTGAGCAATGCTGTCAGGCACATGGTGTGCACCTGCTTTTTAAAGTCACAGCCCATTTAAATAATGGAAGTAGCCTACAAAGAGCAACAACAAAGCCAGCATATGATGCTTGCCTGCATCTCGACTTTCGCTGTGAGCATGTCCTGGTGGTCCTTTGGGTCTTTGATGTCTCTGACTTAAACCTCATTGCAATGCAGGAACATCCTTTCATTGACCAGGATCAGCTCTGTGGAAGGCAGCTACCCCTGATCTGCTCCTTTTGTTCTTTCTCATCAATCTGACAGGACCTGTTAGTCACTTTCACCATAGGATTGTAGAATCATAGAATGGTTTGGGTTGGAAGGGACCCTTATGACCATCTAGTTCCAATTTTCCTGCTATGGGCAGAGACACCTTCCACTAGACCAGGTCGCTCAAAGCTCCATCCAACCTGCCTTGAACACTTCCAAGCATGGGGCATCCACAATTTCTCTTGGCAATCCGTTCCTATGCCTCACCACCTCCACAGCAAAGGATTTCTTCCTAAAAATATTTTCCTTTTAGGAAGAAAAGAAAAAAAAAACACAATCCTATGATTTTTCCCTAGGACCTCTTGGTAATACTTAGAAGAGGTTTTTGATCAAACATGAGGAGCAAGCTTCTGCTTTCTAACCTGTGCTCCCTCTTCCATTTCAGGTACAATGGCTGAAGAGACAGCACCAGGGGTCCGAGCGCGGCGGCAAGGAGCTCTCTACACCCTCTTCCCTGACCATTCAGTAATAAAACAGTTAGACCAGTTGGACATCTCCAATGGTCTGGATTGGTCCCTGGACCACAGGACCTTCTTTCACATCGACAGCCTGTCATACACTGTCCATGCCTTCAGCTATGACGTGCACACTGGAAAGATTGGTACACATGCTTTAGAATTTGGTGACAAGTAGTGCTACTGCTCTGTCTGCAGAAAGACCTGGGCCTGTGAAATGCAGTGATTTATTTGACAGATCTCACATCTTGTGGTTACAACTTGTCAGCTGGCTGACTGTGATATTTCTCAGATTTAGTTACCTACCAGGTGTATATGGTGAAAAAACTTTTGACAGTCTTTCAGCTTACTTTCATCTGGAGAGATGGCTCATACTCAGACCTGTTCAAGGAGTTGCAGGGAAGAAGCCATTTACACTGTACAATGAGAAAGCTTTTAGGATGGTATTTATTCTTGAGTGCCATCTACTGGAATTACTTTGATTGTACTAGCTCCATAAATACAAGTGGAGAACGTGCATGTATATATTTCACAGAAAGGTATCAAGCTGTCATTGTGATGGAGGTTTCCCAACCAAACTTGTGAAATTAAGATGTTTTCAAATTTAACTTAATTTTATGGATAAACATTTTTATTATATCTGCAAGGAATAAAATTTAAGTGCAAGCAAAATGGATCTAACCTAATTTCAAAAGTCTTTGAAGTATTTTCATGCTGTATTAGCCTGATATACTCCACAGGAATTTAAATGGCTGAACTACCTTTGTACTTTAAAGAGTTCAGATTTTGGGTAATTACAGATGAAAATCACACAAAGTCATTACATTCACTCAGATTTCATTTTGTTGAGAACATCTCTTTCTTCAGATTTTTGGATGTAAGATTTCAAAAGAAGATATAATGCAACTTTTCCCCTGCACATATAAAAAAGTAATTTGTTTGAGCTTCCTAGGCTTGGATTTTATGCTCACAGCTGTCTATTCTTGGGTAGTGTAATTACCAGAAGGTGCTGGGTGGGTCAGAGCAGGTGGTCCATGGCCCATGGGCCCTGCTCTGTGGACCAGCACTAACATATCTGCACTGCATCCTAAACCATGAGCAGTTGGGTGCAGGCTTAATCAAAACTGGTTGTTTGGTTGGCCATTAAAAAGTAGAGATTTTGATCTTTAGCTAGGAGAGATTGCTTACCACCAATGTTTAAACCCAGGTAATTATTTATGTGACATATCCAGGCTGCCATGACCAATGAAAGTCCAGGAAAAGTTATTACACTTGCAGCACTTTTGTTATGGCAGGCAGCAGGTGGGTTAACAACAGAGATGGGGGCATTTTGCTCTCTTGTCTTGATAAAATAACAGGAACATTAATTTGGTGCAATCTCAGACTGAAATGGCTGTGCTGGGGATTTGTCTCTGCCAGGCTGAATTAGGCTTTTAACACATCTGCAAAATGTGGGTGTGATGTACATTTTGCAGTGTCTTTTTCACAGAAAATGAACGTAGCTGTTTGCAAGAGCATGGAAAGTATCAGACTGGGATCTGATACTGAATGGGTAGCAATACTCATGACATCAGCTTTGTAACTCTTCCTGCAGCCTGCCCCAAGCTTTTGTACCATCTGGAAAAGGAGGAGCAAATGCCTGACGGGATGTGCATAGACGCAGAAGGGAAGCTCTGGGTGGCCTGTATTGATGGTGGCAGAATCATCCGCATAGACCCGGAGACAGGTAAGGCCTCTGCCAGTTTGTGCCTATAAATGTGAGGGCAATGGCAGCAGGAGGAATGGTCTGAAGGTGGGAAAAGGTGAAATTTATTGCTCATTTCTGCCCTATGGGTTGCCAAGAGCATTGCTGGCTCAGACTGTGATCATGTAAAGATCGCTGTTCCCTGTGCTGCCTCCCAGTGTCAGGTACCCCTGCTCCTGCTGTTGGCTGATGGACTGCACACTTTTCTTAATAATACCACTATCAAAAAAACCCCCCACAAAATACTCCATATAAAATTTCTCAGTGTTGAACTGTTTAACTGGAAAATGCTTTAAGGAACAGCATCCATCCCAGGCCAGGTGTCCCTGCCCTTCCTGACCTCACACACAGTGCTGCTCCATTTTGAGAAAAGCAAATGAAGCCTCACAGATGTGGAGGAGAGCCTGAAAAATATTTAGAGGTGAGGCAGATGAAATAATTTGATTTTGCCACGAACTGTCCTTTAGGATATGGTTTCTGTCTAAAGAGGAGGTGCCTTCTGGGTAAATGTCACATCTGTGCCATGTGCATCAATAGTACATTCATAATTACATGCTTCCTAAAAAATGATCATTAGAAAACAAATGCACATTTTTCCCAGGAAAGAGAATCCAAACTGTGAGGCTGCCTACTCCAAGGATCACCTCTTGCTGCTTTGGTGGAAAAGACTACTCAGAAATGTATGTGACTTCTGCATATGATGGGCTGGACGAGGCCACCTTAGCCAAGGAACCTCATGCGGGAGAGATTTTCAAGGTAAGCAGATCCTTCCTTCCTTCCTTCCTTCCTTCCTTCTGGAAATTTCATGCTCTTACTTCTCAGTTTTTCATTGTGCCAGGAAATCTAAATTCTTACAGAATATATTTCTCCTTTGAAAATTAATGTTTAAATTTACCAGGGCAAAATCTTGCATCTCAATTCAAAAACTTTTTGGATTTTTTGTCTTTTAAAAATAATTGCTACTTTTTAGAAAATATTTCTGTCTGGTGGTTTTGAATCTGAAACCTGTTTCTCTCTTCATTTTTTTTGCTTTATTCGCAAAAAGCACAACAAGAGAATAAAGTGCAGTTCTTACTCAGGAATTGCTGTCAACTCAAACCAAACTCTTTTATCAGTTTGGCCACTGGATGAAGACATATTACAGGAGGGATGGAGATCTGTTCTGGGATCTGGGACACTCCTGTTGAAAGCAGTGCTTAGAGCAGATTTCTCATTGCTGAGAACTGATATATTCAAGCAGCACATTTAGAAGCTCACAGGAGGATTAAATAAGTGTCTTTTCTTCTTTTGTTCTTGAGTTCTCCAGTTCCACAACAGAATTGGTGCTTTCCAAACTCACATTTGTCTTGCATGGGCAAAGCATGTTAAAAATTACTATTAATTGTTTTGAAGATAAGGGCTACATGTAAGGGCCACAGATTACATTTAAATTAGCAAAATTATTGAGTAGTGCTTGATAATCTTAGTGATCTTAATGAGTTTGAAAGGGCTCCAAGTAATGATGCCTTTTGGGCTCCTCTTGAAGCAGGGACCCTCCACGTAGTAGTCTGTTGCTATGATATTTGTTCTACAATGTTTGAATGTTTTCATTACACTCAGTTGGAGATTTATCTGTTTCCTTTCTTTTATCTTTTAATTTTTCATTTTTTTAAAACAGATAACAGGCCTGGGTGTGAAAGGGATCCCACAGAATTTCTATGCTGCTTGAACCTTGACTTTAAACAGCAAAGAAGAAATGCTTCCATCTTGTAGTAACTCTGACTGGAAGAAGTCAAATGAACTACAGAATTTATTTGTGTGAGGATTTTTAAGCCCACATTTGTGAGTGTGCTTGTTTGGAGTTGAAGATATTTCTTCTGTGGGCCTGTGGCTTGATGCAATAGGTTAGAGAAGTAAAGTTAATCTGTGTTACCACCTTGGTAGCTTTTGTGGCTTTCCATAAACCTCTAAATGCTCAGGCATAGTTTCGCTGAACTTTCTGATGACCAGCTCTGGATTTTCAAGTCTGTGCAGTTCCCAAAGCAGAATCTGACTCCTCATGTTACAGTGATGCACCAACAGCAATAAGGCAGATTTTAATAAACATTTTAAGAATGGTGTTTTGAACTGGACACTTAACTCTGCTGCAGGATTCCGCTAAAGTGTTTTTTTGTTGTTGTTGGCTTTTTTTGATGATCAGACCTATTTGTAGTATCCAGGTTCAATTTTTACATACTCATTAGCCTTTTTCCAGGCTGTCCTGTCTTCAGGACACCACTTAGGCTGCTGAAAATAAACTATGCAACTATATTTAAAGAAATGCTTAGAGATGTTTTTTTCTCTGCATTCAGATGTGACCATGAAAACACTGACTGACTGCACACAGTCAATGCACACACAGGCTGTGAACCACCAGGACAGTCTGGGATACCAAACACAGATGCTTGGTGGAGTTATCCTTTCAGGGGCTGATATTTGCTTCACACATCTTAATGTGTGCACCATCTTGTTCCCTTTCTTCTGGTGCTCATCCACTCCTGTTTCAAGGATTTTCTGCCTTTTCCCCTTTAGATCCTCTTCTCCCATCTCTTCCAGAAAGCACAGCATCAAGTTGTGTTTTTAGAGGCTGTTTAAATAATGACCCAGCACTACCCTGAACTTACTGAACCACTGTGATCCTTTCAGGATTTCAGAATGCTCCAGACCTGTAGATATGCAATAGTATTTAGCCTTTGCATTGAATTTGCTATCTTTTTGTTGCCTGGGAAGATACACAGCACATAGTACATTTTCAGATCTTTAATGCTGACACTTCATAATGTTGCAAAGAAGGCAATAATACCCATCGTTTACCAGATCACACGTTTCAGTGTCTTCCTCTGAGGTATTTGACCCTTTCACCCCTGCTATTCAAAGCCCTCAGACATTATGAGCAGGGAGAAAATACTCAATGCCTCATGAGGATAATCTCCCCCAATAATCCACGCATGGAGGAGCAGAGGAACTGTGGTGAGCAGTGCAGAAATGTTAAACACAGTTTTCCATGCAGACTGCCTCCAGAAAAAGCTGTTTTTTCCAAACCCAGCACCCCTCTCCTAGCCAGGGGTCCCTCACAACAGTTTTGAAAAAACAAGCTGGGTTGATTTTTTTCCTTTAACAATACCCATATTGCCCAACTCTCCTATGTGGTAGCCTTCTGGCCTGCTAACAAGAAGGAGATCTGGTGCTGAGATGTGATCAGAGACGGGGAGGTCAAGCCACATGTCCTAGGAAAATGTCCTACCTGTTTCAAAGGTGCCTGTGACACAGGAAGGTCAGGTGGCATATTTGGCCCCTCAGTTGAACTGGGCCACAGTCTGGAAAGAAATCTGAGATTTAGGAGCTTTATTCACTAAGTGCTATTGAATGCACTTGGCCACTAACAGGATTTTGCAAAGTGCATGATTTCAATGCAGTTACCTGAAGTCTACTCTAAGCCCCACTTTAGGCTACTTTCAGACACTTCCTCTAGATTAGTTAAGGTCGTTAGGAAGCACTTTGCTCCTGTGCTACTTGACCAAATGTGGTGGTTTGTAAAGGTTTTCTGAAATTTTTATCCTGTTATAATTTGTATAACACAATAAAGTGGCTTGGCCTATCACTCCTACCTTTTGCCCCTGGAAGGAAGGTGAGTTCTGTTGAGCTGCACAGAGACAATTTGATTGAGAAATAAAACATTCAGCTTATTGTCATGTTTGCTTAACAAATAGGCCGTTGTTTTTCTTCCTAAGCCATAATTCCAGTAGTAATTAAACTGCTGGGGATTCTTAAGAGCAAAGGTGCTAAATGCCCTTTGGCACCATGTCAATGCCAAAGTGGTATAAGGAACATGGACAATTATGCAAGATTTCCTGTTTACCCCATCTGGAGAGGAATGTGATGGCAGGGCGTTTGAAGGCAAGTCGAGCATCCTAACCTCTAATTAAAAAAAAAAAAAAAATAGGAAGTGAGTGTGGATACTTTATTTAACAAAAAATACCCAGTTATTTGCAAAATTGCCTACCTACAAGGTCCTTTGCTCTGCCAGAAAAGCAAAGTAGATAATTTTGAAACAATTTACACTTGAGAAATACTTGCTACCACTGCAATTGTTTTTGCTAGCGCTTTCCCAGACATGTAAGTCAGAGTTGCTGATTTGTTGTTCTTCAGCCACTCCTTTATCCATTTCTAAAGGGAGACTTGCGTGCTGCTCTCAGATTCCAAGGTCTGAGTGCTTTGGGAACTCTCTCTTTGTAGCACTACTTCTCAAACCAAGAAAGGCTTGAAGATGAGTTTCTCTCTGTTACCCAAAAGCCCACTAATTTGTTTCTCTTCAGATTTCAGAAGTTGCTGTTTTGTGATTTTGCTTTCTAAAATGAAAGTGGTAACTGAAAACCATGTTGGGCGTGGTCTCCAGTCTCAGTTCATGAGGAAGAGGCCTCATACATTGAGGCAAAGGATGAAGGCATGAAGGAAATGGTACAGGACTGGGTTAATTCCTTTGGTGGATATAGGGAGCAGTATGGTATCCATAGTCCTTGCTGAGGATGCACTCTAAGGTGGTTTCTGGGTGGCTGAGTACTTGGCTGGTGTGGGTCAGCCCTAAATCTTGACAAGCATGACAGGGAGGATGCTCCTGCCTAGGAGCAACCTACAGAAAATAAACCAGCTAGTCAACAATATGGCACAGACTGATGGGAGCTGGCTTCTGTTTTAAGAGATTGTTCTGTACATTCTGCCTTTTACAAGTATTATGTTTTATTTATATTTAACCTATACCACTCTGGACGATATTAAACTAATAGTATTTTAAGGTAGCCATTCCATGGTTAAGTGCTTACCTTGTGAAGCATATAAAAATGTGCTGGTGACTGACTGCTTTTGTAAAATTCTCCACCTGACTGCAGCAAAAGTTGGTCTGAGGCTTCCTCTTAGTAATCAGGCATTGGTTAACTTTGGTATTGAAATGCAGCAAAGTGGTGGAATAGAAATAAATACAGAATTTGGAATTTAAAGCTTTTGATTTCTAGAGGTTGTGATAGCCTGCCTTTGATGCAGCCCAGAACACAGTTGGCTTTCTGGGCTGCGAGAACTCATTGCCAGCTCATGTCCAGCCTCTCATGCACCAGCAGCCTCAAGTCCTTCTTGGCAGGGCTGCTCTTACTGCACTGTGACTGATCCAGGGTCTTGCAGATAATCTGTGTCAGGAGCAGGAAACAAACTCTACTTCCTCAGCGTCAGTTCAGCAATTTTCCCACTACAGAATCAGTGAAAAATAAATTAAATTACAGTGTAATCTGAAATTTGGGGAAGCTTTCCAATGACTCTCCGGGGCTTTAAAGAGAGGACTTGCTTCATTTTTTTGGCATTAAATCTGTATAGCTGTGTTCAGGCCAAGCATTTATTTTCCACTACAGAAACTACCTCAAGGCTCAGTGGTTTTTTGCCAGCTTTTCCTTTGCTGGTGTACACTAGCCTGATGAAATAGTTGTCTTTCTGTTTTGTATTATAACAATAACACAAAAAACACACAAACATTAACAAAAATCTTTAGGAAATTATTAGGAAAAAAATTAGGGTGCTCTCTTTCTTACATGGAGATGAGAGAAGAAATGAGAAGTTTTGCAAGCCCCCAGAAAAAGAATATGTAAATAAGAAGATGTAAAATGTAAAATCTTTAAGGACTTTAATAAAGGACTTCAATTTCAATCTTCAACATTGGAAAGAGATTTATTTCACCTTCAGGTTTTGCTTTCCTACCAACATCTCTAGTGACAACAAAGCTTAGAAATAGAATAATTATTTTGTTCTGCAATGGTGCTATCTTGCTGTTTTCATTTTCTCTTAAAAACTTTCCCTAACTCTGCTTTCCCAAAAGAAGGATAGTGTATGGAGACCTATTTATACCGCTCCAGCAATTGATCTTCATCCTGGGTGCCTGGTAATTCCCCCAGTAACTCTCTATATACATATAAATAAATAAATACATATATTTTTAATAATAAAGAAATACATTCCCTTCCTAGAGGTAGGAGAAATGTTAGATGCTTTTGAAGGCCTCCAGTGGAAATCTACTCCAACTAAAATGAAATTTTAAACTTTGTAATGCCAATAAATAAGTACTTACTTTTGTTAAATTGGAGCTTTTTTTAGGACATCTTCAAGACACCTTCTTCCTTTTATTGCTGACTCATTTACTTGAGGAAGACTGGTCCAACAGGTAGATACTTAACCATTAGACACAATTAAATCCCCCAACCTCAAATAAAACAAAGGCAGAATTCCTTTATTTTTACATCTCTGTGTGGTAGGCAAGCCATATTTATCATGTATTTTTGGCCATCTCTACTAAAATCGACTTGGCATGTCAAATATCTCCTATAATTGTTTCTGCTTATGCAAAATTTCATTTTTCTTAGGCTACAAGACCAGATCAGGTCAATGATTCAAGCAGTAGAAATTCAAATATTGCTGGAGGGCGTAAGTTCACGCCTTTCTTATGTTCCTTAGAGAAAGAACTCTGAGATCAGTATACAATAGTCAGCAAGGATTGAAGGAAATGTTTATTGATATAATTTTTAGTACTAGCCAGACAATAAGATTTTCCAGTGATTCATTGTCTGAGAGTAGCCATCAGTGCTAAAATATTCTTTCATTCTGTACTGTGTGTACTGCCTGTGTACTGAATGTCTGTGTTATCTGTGATATAAAAAACAGGTTTGGGGAACAATAAGACATTTTATGTCTTTTTTTTTTTAATAGAAGAGTACTAACTGCCATCTCTGCCAAGTTTTGCATCTGTTGACCCACCTCAGTCCGAACTGGAGGACAAGGAGGAGTTCCAAAGACCACCTTTGTGATGAATACCAATGACTGGGTGGAAAGAAGATCCAGGCTAATGGCCCATGGAAGAGAAAGTGAAGGATCTGGCTGGTGCCTGAGCAGATGGTTTTGTCTAGGATAGCAACAGCAAGGCTGCTTCTTGCTTCATTGGGGTGCACTGTAGATGTGGAGGAGTTTTGGGGCAGGAGAGAAGATGGAGGCAAGACTGTCCATTCCTAACAGAGCTGGTCTTTGTTTGATTTCCTGCTTATAGAAAAGCTATTCTTATCAAGCTCTTTGCTTGTAAAATATGTGTGGTTCTGAGTATAATAGAAGAACAGAAAAATAAATTTGCTCCTTATACAGGAAAGTATCTTGATATAATACCTATCCAAGGGACAAACTCCAATACTCTGCCTATTCACTCCTATGCTTCCTTTTCTGTGTTTAGCTGTTTTACCTATCAGCTATTACTAAAAAAACTCCTGTAGAGCTTCTTACGGCAATTCTTGTAAGAATTACAATTCTTACAAGACAATTCTGCTTGCTGATTCTCTGGCTAGATAGTCGCACATCAAACCATAGAAGCATAGAATGGTTTGGGTTGGAAGAGACCTTTAATACCATCTGGTTCCAGTTCTCCTGCTATGGGAAGGGACACCTTCAACTAGACCAGGCTGCTCAAGCTCTATCCACTGGCCTTGAGCACATCCGGGGAAGGGGTATCCACAGATTGTCTGGACAGCCTGTTGCAGTGCCTCACAGCCCTCTCAGTAAAGAATTTCTTCCTGATGTCCAATATTAACCCACTCTCAGTTTACATTTGTTTTAAAGCCATATTGCTCTTCTGCTTTCTACTCTTGGCACTAAAAGACTTTATTGTACTTTAAATAAATAAGTAAATAAATAAATAAAAAGAAGGTTACTGAGGTGCTTAGGACTGACAGTGGAGATGGGAAACTTACTTATCAGTGCAGCACTTTAAGGAGTATAATCTCAGGAACTAGGATGGGATTCTGGAAGCTTTACTAAAAGAGCAAGAAGCCAAATATGTTACAGGTCTTCCAAAGCATTAACTATGTGATAAGACCATCTTCCAGCACTTTCAGAGCCTTTCAGCAATGGCTCAGAATTAAGCTGTGCCCTGTGCTCACAATTAAAATTGGTTCCCAAAGAGATTAAATTGTCTAACCAATATTATTCAAAATAATAAACTGTGATGAGGGACTTCTTACCTCTGTGATGTAAAGGCATCAGTTTCACAAGCATAACTTCACCTGACAATCAGACCAGGGGGTGCTCCAGGAGGACAGGAAAGCCACCCTCACCTCAGTAACATACAACTGCCTGCTTTAAGTCCCACTGCATTCTCGTGCTGTACTCCTCTCACACATGCAGCAAAGACAGTGTCTATAAACCTGTCATTTCCCAGCAGTGACTCTGATAAGTACAATGATAAGTACAATAATCCTGCACTGTGGCCATCAGAGAATCAGAAATCAACAGCAGAGACACCAAGTATCTGTGACCCAGCAGATAAAAATGCTCATACTGTCTTTGCCACACAATACAGCAGGCAACGGAAGAACAACACAACATTTAAGGTATCAGCACAATTAAAGAAAGGAGATTCTTTCTGATGGAAGACAACTTCAGCTAACTTAGTTAAGTCTAAGATAACTCTTATGTTCCTATGAATTCCTGATGGCACTTGGAAGAAGAGGTTTCTCTGCGTTCAGTACAGAAGGAACAATTTTAGTTTGAAGACTTCTATTCCTTTAGCACTAAGCCCATCTTTACATCCCTAAGACAAGTGCAGACACCTTTTATTCCCTACTGAGCTGGTTTAAGTAGTTTCTGGAAAATACTTGCTCATCTCTTACATCCTTCCCATTGTTCTGTTTCCTGCAAGAAGTGTTTACCCTAAAGGGTAAGCTGTGAGGCCTCCATGATTTATGGTGCAGGTGGCTACATGCTCTTAAGTTTTATGACCCTGAAGGTATTTAGAACTTGAAAATCTTCTCCACTTAATCTATCTAAAACTTAGAAAGTCAAAATGATGGATTTATCAGTCTTGAAGAGTTTATAATGACATAGAGGTGATTTTCTGCTTTCTAAGTCTCTTCGTTCTGGATCTTAAGAGACACAGACAGAAATCAAGATATTGATTATATCAAATATTCAGAATATCTAAACACTGTTGTAGAATGAACACTGAAATGCTAAGATATGATCCCAAACCCCATATATGATCTGATGGAGAATAAGGTATTTTTTGGGCTCTGCTATAAAACCCACTTGTGATACATACACAGTAGGGAAAGGAAGACTTTTCTTCCTTGTGTTCTTTTTGAAGAACACCTAGGATTTTGAAGTCTGTCTAGGATAAAACTTCAACTTGCAAGCTTTATGTTTTACCATTTGCATTATATTTGACTAGTAATTATTTGAAATGACAAATTCCAAATCTGCCTCTTCTATGGACATTCAGCCTGTGTGCTGGTACAGAGGCAATTGTATTATAGGTAATTGTATCACAATATAATATTGCAATATTACTATTTTATTGTTATGCTGCATTTTTATGACAATTGTGAGAAACGAATGAGAATTTGAGGCTGGAAGGTCTGTTGCAGAGTGGCCATTAGAAAAAGGATTCATGATTATTCCAGTAAAAGATGGAGGAATAGCAGCTGAGTGATACCAGGTAGATTTCAATAAAATCTGTTGAAGGGCTAGTGCTTTCCAAAAGGTACACACAATAACACAATATCCATCCACAGGCATATACTACCCCACTGTGAAAAAAGAGAGAAAGTGCAGTAAGAGATCAACTTGATTAAAGCATGAACTGTGCATGAACCTCAGACACAAGAAAGGATCAAGCTGGAAGCAGAAACTAGGTCAGTCTACTGAGGATGAGTGATAAATATAACATGAAGATAGAGGAACAAACTTTGAAAATAAAAGCTCAAAACAAGATGCATCTGCCAAGAGGTATAAATAATTTTGGAAGTGCAGTTGTAACAGAGGGAAGGTGAAGGCAAGGATGAATTAGTCAGCTGTTTAGAAGAGAGGAAAATATATTTCTAGATGATACTCAGATGGTAAAATTCTGTAATAACATTTTTTTCCTCTGTCTTTATAAGAATGACCAATTTCAATTGAAGGATATTGTATTCCATATCAACCATATAAATAAAGATGTTAACTTTGAATGGGAAAAAGACAAATTTAGAGTTTTTCAAGTCAGTGAGGGATTTAATATCTTCATTATATTAAATATTAAATATTAATGATATTAAATATTCATGATATCTTCATGATCTTAATGTTTTACCTGAGAACATGTTGTAGGCAGGTAATGTCTTGAAAGGTTCATGAAGAAAAAGATAGCTATTGTCTTTAAATAAGGAGAAAGGAAGATTAGGGTATGATTCAGCCACTAGTTTAATTTCTGCTTTCAGAAAATGTTTAAAAAAACTGACAAAACAAATTATTTGTTGGTACTGAAAGAAAACAATGAGGTGAGCAGCAGCCAATAAGAAATTATCAAATCCACGTAATTTCTTCCTACAGCAGAACAGAATTTGAAAACTGTGCAATGTCATGTCAGCAAGGCAGCTACCTCTTTATTCTGCTGGACACCTGTTCATCCCCAGCAGGTACCATTTAATAGAGCTGTAGATTAAATTTATCTAAGACTGTAGCTTGTTTGAGCTGCATAAAGCACCAGTTTATGGAGTTTCTTTGTGTTGTGTGCTGCAGTATTGACAAGTCAATACCTAAAAGTCAAAGAAACAGTTGGTGTTGATGTCGTGTTCTCCTCCTGCACCAAAACAAGACTCATGCAAGCTGTAAATGGGTGGGTGGTTTTTGGGCTACCTCCCAAATGCTTTGTCAGATTCTGCTCAGCAGGGAACAGGCAGATTAACTTTGGCTTTAAAAAAGAGTACCATGGACACACTTGACTGTGCTATCTTGTTCTAGGGAAGGTTGTACATTTGCTGCCCTTGAACAACTTGGCATCTGGAATCGTGTCTTCCAGTCTGGGATCTCTTAATGCTTTGCACACACTACTCCTGGAGTTACTACCCACAGCATTGTGCTCTTGTTGCCTGTCAGTCTTCAACCTGGGCCAGAGATCTTTTCACTGGAAGACACAATTCCAAATCTCAATAATCTTCAATGAAAGGTTATTGCTTTGAAACCAACAAATTCTTCACTATGTGATCAAGAGAAACAGGCAGCTTTAGAGTGTAACTCAGCAGACTGATTTTAGAAGCTGATGAATTGTACACTATCAATTAATCCCTTTGATTGCAAAAGGTGTCTTATCTCTGTAGTGCTTAACCGGGTAATGCATCAGTAGATGTCTCTGCTGCAGGTATCTGTGAAGCTGATTGAGCTGAATCCCTCTTCTGTGTTCTGGTAACCTGGACTTGTCCCTCAAATGTTGGTAGCATTGGTCAAAAGGTCAAAATGTTACCTGTGAGATCACTGAATGATGTCATAGGCTAGAGCCTTTGAGTGATGAGGCTGTGTAATGGCAGTGGTCACTTCTACCTTCCCAGGGCTTGGAGGGCTTCTCCAAGCTCTGCTCTCAGGAGGAAATTTATGTAGTTTGGTTCAGGAATCATCTCTGTTTAGGGATGCTGGAGCCTGACATTGCTCAATTTGTTTTCCCTCATTTGATAAGAGCTTCCTATTTCACTTAATACCCCCTTCAGCTCATGATGTCCATACACTACTGGTGTGAGAGTGGGTTCTGAAGGACACCAAGGACTCTTGATAAGAGAATCATGAAAAGGTTTGGGTTGAAAAGGACCTTAAAGTTCATGTAGTTCCACCTCCTCTGCCACTGGCAGGACACTTCTCAGTAGACCAGGTTAGTCCAAGCCCCATCCAGCCTGGCCTTGAATGCTGCAAAGGATGGAGCATCCACAACTTATCACAGAACCGTAGAATGTTAATGGTTGGAAGAGAGCATAAAAATAATCTAATCTGACCCCCTCCTGCCATGGGCATGGACACCTTCCACTAGACCAGATTGTCCAAGGTTTTATCCAACCTGGACTTGAGCACGGACAGTGTTGGGACATCCACAGCCTCCCTGGGTAACCTGTTCCAGTGTCTCACCACACTCACGGTAAAGAATTTCTTCTTAATACCTAACCTAATTTCCCCTTCTTTCAATTTGTACCCCCTGCTCCTCGTCCTATCACCATAACATCCATGAGCATATCCTGCCAGAGAAAACTTTGTACAGATACACAAGGTCCATCTTCCAAGAAGAGCTGGAGAGACATCGGCATTATCATCTCAACACTCTCAGGTAACTGATGCACACACCAGATTGCTTAAGAACTCTAGCAGATATGAAGAGCCCCAGCAGAATCCCATCTGCTGCCTCTGACTCCACTAACACCTGGTGTGTTTTGGTGACATGGGTACTGCAGTAATTGGAATTAGTGGGAGTAACTGCTGAGAGAGGGGAAGGCAAAAGTTAGTGCTCAGGAGAGCTGACAGCAAGACCTTCAGACTCCATCTGTCCTGCTCTGGCTGCTGCTGATGTTGCAGCATTCTCCCACTCTCTGCCAGTGAGGTCTGTTTGCATCCACTTTCACAAGAGTGAGTGGGAGTAACGTGAGTCAGCTCCTTGCCACTTCTTCAGTGTAGGTGATCTCTGCTTGGCATGCAGGCATCAAAGCTGCCAGGGCGGTTTCAGGGTGGCTATCCTAGGAATTTGCTTCTGGTTTTCCATAAGAAGCAGGTCACTGAGAATGAGTTGCTATTTCTGCAATCTGTCACTAGGGACTTCCCCATAGGGCAGATAGCAAACTTCCTGTTTAACAATTGGCTTTATCCATGTCAGCCACTCATTTCCACATATTGTTGATGCAAAGAGTGTCTTAGGATGAACTGTAGTTCATAAGGGACATCTCCTGTCATGCTAGTGACTTTTTTTATAATTAAAACCTCATAGGATAATTATATAAATTTTTCATTAATTTTCAGCATCTGCTTTAAATGTTTGTGTACTTGAGGGATGAGAGAGAAACTGATGTCAAAAAGTGCTAGATTCATAAAAGTTCTTTCTTTTTTAAAAAAGTAGGGGCTTTTGTTATTCATTCTTCCTCTATTATAATTCTCAGGATGAACTAGTGACTAGGATGATTCCTCTTCAAACATGTTACTTATAAGTACTTTTAAAATCACTTCCCCCTTAAAAAAGTCCCATGATCTGCAAGTTGAACTTTTTTTTACCAGGTAAGACAGAAGAGGTTGAGTACGGTGATGCACTGACCTCTGCTGGCATCATCCTTTCTTACTGAAACTCCTTTTAAATGCTGAATTTGATACTCCAGAAAGTAGAAGATACATGAGACAAGACCTGAGACAGAATCAGTTCATGGTGAAGCCATATTCCAATGCTACATTAAATCTAACCCTGTGACTCTGCAACCAATCCACAGTTCTTGGGCATAATGACACATGGTGTTGATTTCCTAAAGAAACCCTCAATCATGTTTTAAGTAAGCCATAAGAGCTGGATGATTTCTTTTGTACCAGCAGGCTCTGAGTTGGACTAGGTATTGGCTGTCTGTCCTTCTGTGGCGACATAATGCTGGGATGTAAAGTAAAAGTGTGTGCAATGTCTCTGTCAGATGCTCTGGCTAGTGGTGAACTGACTCCAGCCTGCTCTGTACTGCCACATCCTCCTGAGCCAACATGAGCCTCAGGCACATCTGTTCATGCAGTGCTGGCCTGTGTCAGCGAACTTCTCCACAAAGCCCTGAAGCAACTGCAACCAATTAGGTCCCATTAGAGCTGTTTGTCTCCTGGAGATGGGGTGCTAGTTGCCAGAAGCATTAAAGGAACCTGCTGAAGAGAAATGGCAATTTCAAGGCTATAGTCTCTCTGATTTTAATTTGGGATAGAATGACTTTCCAGAAAATTGCTCTCTGTCATAGACTCTGCTCTGTGCCTCTGATCCTCCTCTGATGGGAATGAGCAAGCCAGGTTTGGTTCAGATGAAACTCCAGGCGATGTAAAGAGCTGATGGGTAAAGGAATCAAAATGCTGCTAAGGAGCATAATACCCTGAGGAAACTGAGGACTGCGTGCAGGGAGGAATGACATGGGAGGTGGTTGTTGTGAGCTATGGCTGTCCCAGTACAAAGAGCTTTCCTTTGCAGTTTGCCCATACAAGGACTAAATACCTCAGAATTTACTGAGGTCTAGGAGATATCTGTATTCTTTTCCTGTCCCCTGGGGGCACCTGCATGTACAACTTGTGCGTATTTCAGAAATTCCCTGGAGACTTCTAGGCTTACTGAATAACTGTAGGTAAATCCATGCATCCATATTTTGTTGGTACTCCTGTCAGTCTGCACACATTTCAAAGTGAAGCTGTGCCTGTTGCCTGTGGGCTAACCTGTGGAGATAAGTTTTAAATCAGGGTGGAGAAAGAAACAGGTTCCCTAGCCCTTGTTCCTTACTTAGTGAGGAAAATGGTTGGCTTTTTTTTTGGAAGGAGACCTGCCTAATCAAGATGTGAGGGACAGGAATATGAAGGGACATGCCTGCTCAGGCTCTGCTCAAAGTGGAGGCTGAGCCTCAGCTGCTCTGTCAGAATATGAGTCATGTTTTTATTTGTGTTTTTCTGAGCCTGAATTGAGAAAGCTTGTATAAGAAATTTTACAGCCCTTGACTTCACTCTGCACTTTTGCAAGACAATAGCCTGACATTTTGCCCTAGGTGTTGGATTAAATAGTAACTGGAGATTGTGCAAATATTTCTCTTAGCCATGATTATCATGCCAAGGCCTTGCGCAAGCTGGGGACTTCTGTGGCTGGGGTGGCTCCTCTAACCTGTGACATGAAGATAGCAGTTTTATATGTCTGTCTGAATGCAGGACTGTTGATAGGCTTTTCTTTGAGAACACTGGTAGAAAGCCCACACAGGAGGACCTGAGGGAAGAACCACATCCGGACCACCAATGCCAGGGTGGTACACAGAGCCTGTACTGAGCAAAGATAAGCTGCAAGTACACCATTCTTTTGTTGCACACAGCATTTTGACACAAGCATATCACTGGTTTTGGCTCTCTAGGGTGTCACACTCCAGTAAGTAAGGCAATGAATACAGTAATTT
>VRYO01002772.1:58807000-58835100 GCA_009812075.1 Sialia sialis | reverse complement strand
GGATGATCCTGACTGGAAGCACAGTGCCCACCAGAGTCTCTCTATCACCCTCCTGCTCAGCAAGGGGAGAGAAAAGTGTGATGAAAGGCTCATAGGCCAAGATAAGGACAGGCAGAGACCACTCACCAGATACAATCACAGACAAAGCAGACTCGACCTGAGGAAAGTATTGAATTCATTACCAATGAAATCAGAGTAAGGAAATGAGAAATAACCAGCAAATCTTAGAACACCTACCCTGCACCCTCTAGGGTGCAACTTCACTTCTGATTTCCTGTACCTCCCTTGCCTGCAGTGGCACAAGGGGATGTGGAATGGGAGCTGAGATCGATTCCTAAAGTGTTGTCTCTGCTAATTCTTCCTCCTCAGGGGAAGGACCCCTCACACTCTTCTGCTCCAGCATAGGGTCCCTCCTATGGGAGACAGTCCTTTACATATTTCTCCAATGTCAGTCCTTCCCAAGAGCTGCAGTTCTTTGTGATCTGCTCAGTGTGGGTCCTTTCTATGGGGTCAGAAGTCCTGCCAGCAAATCCAATGTGAGCTGCTCTCCATGAAACCACAGGTCCTGCCAGAAGCCTGCTCCTTCATGGGCTTCCCATGCGTCACAGCCTCCTTTGGGCATTCACCAGCTCTAGTGTGGGACCCTCCACAGGCTGCAGGTGGAGGACTCTGCTCCAGAATGGATCTTCATGGGCTGCAGGGGCACAGATGCCTAACCATGGTCTTCACCATGGGCTGCAGGCGAATCTCTGCTCCAGTGCCTGGAGCAGCTCTTCCCCCTCATTCTACACCGGCCCTGGTGTCTGCAGAGCTGTCTCTCTCATATTCTTACTCCTCTTTTCCTGGCTGCTGTTGCATAGCAACTTTTTTCCCCTTCTTGATGGGCCAACCTTGGCCAGCATCAGGCCTGCCTTGGAGCCAGCTGGCATTAGCTCTATTCTACATGGGGAAGTTTCTGGTGACTTCTCACAGAAATCAGTTCCGTAGACTCCCCCACTACCGAAATCTTGCCATGCAAACCCAACACAGTAGTTTATCACACTATGTGTAGGATGGACATTCCTGCCTGGAAAAGGGGAATAAATAAACAGTTCTCGTTTGTGAAGTTTAGAATTTAATAATGAGAGGCAGCTGCTAATCGTTGCATTTTCATTTCTCTGGGCAAGCCTTGGTTTCTCCCTAAAGGTTGCCCCTCAAACACAAGGCAGCAGCTGAGTTTAGGGGAGGCACTGTGAACATCTAGGGCTTTGCATTGCATGGGGCAGCAGGACAAAACTTGATCCAGGCACTTTTGTACAGGACTTGATCAGCAGATGGCCGTGGTGCAGCTCCTGCCATGCACCACCAGTGGCTGCCATCCCCAGTCTCAGGGTACTGTGGAAGAAGAAGAGGAAGAGGAGAATCACATGTGCAACTCTCACGTGTCTGTGTTTGCAGGACTGCAGTGAGTGTGTCTTGGTCTTGCTGTTTCTGCTCTCTACTGGCTTTCCTCAGGCCCAGCACTTCACTTTGTGAAGTGTCCTGGTCCTGCAGAGGCTGAGGCATTGATGGCAGCTTGTGCCAGGCTGAGAACCTGCTGCCCATGGGCTTTGGCCGGGCAGTGCCAAGGGGTCTCTTGTACAGCTCAGCAAAGCCAGTTACAGGGCTTGATGCCTCTGCAGGGACTTCCTTAGTATGTACTATCCTGACTCTGTGGTGAACTGGAGAAAGGGACCAGCATGGCAGAAACCCAGCTTTTTTCTGTCAGCAGTGAGGCTGTGCCTGCATTAGCCCAAGCAAGGTGGTGAGAGCACACAGCAGGAGGAGAGAGTGGCAGCAGGCAAACCTGCACCCTTGCATGCATTCTGGGGGTGCTATTAGTGCAAAGGAGCCTGTGCCAGGACAAGGTGTGACTGCCTGGCTGGGCTAAAGGGTCTTGCTATGGGTCCCCGGTGTGATGGGTGCCTGTTCTGGGGGAGTGTGGGTGGCTTTGGGGAATTGGAGAGCTCTGGAAAGGGAGCCGCAAATCTCCCCCCTCAAAAGAGGAAAAGCAATGGTTATAGTCAGGTTTCTAGGCTACATACAGGACCTGCGTAAGTGCTGCCGTGTGCTGGAGTGTTGCAGCCTAAGCTCCTGTCAGCTTCAGAGCTGAAGAAGAAGAGAGACCATCCAGCCTTTACTAAACAGCAATGCTGTTTCAAGCACCTGCAGCCCCTGTCCATGCTGATGCTGCTTGGTACAGAGACTAGAGCAGAGCAGCTGTGGATAAGCAGTGGTGTGCAGTCTGATGAAAAGCGAAACAGCGAAATGTGACAAAATGAGCTGCAGACATTTGTTGTCTGAACACGAGTCTGTGGGAGACAGAAGCTCATCATATTAAAGTGCAGAGGAAGAGGATGGGTGAGTTGATCTGCTTGAGATCTGAATATTTTTCCAAGAATAAGAATAGCTAATGCAGCGTATAGAGATCATTTGTTTCTTTCAGCTCAAAGATGCACTGAAGGCACAGCAAGGCAGGCTAGGCAGGTGATGCTTTGTGCATTGGCCAGTATAAAAGCAGATTGTATCTTTTTGTCTGGTATGGACATAAAACTCAGGAATGCAATTCCTAAAGTTGCCTTTCAGATGACCCTATGTGGCTGTCAAAGGAAAAAACAAAAAATCTATCGCACCTTGTTTAATGAAATATTCTTCATATAAGCCCACTGTGGCTTATATATAAGAAAAAACCAACCACCTCCTAGAAGCAATCTTGAGTTGATGCAGCAGAAGGGACCAGTGAGGGTGTTTGCAGAGTACAAAACCTCAAAAGTACAAACCCTACTGTGATTGCTGTAGCAGACAAGAAGGAATCATTTACATTGACAGCTTTTAAAAAAGGTATTTAAAAAGAAGCTGTGATGTTAATGGTGGTTATCACTGTGCCACGATCTAACACTAGCTGTGACAAAACAAAGCTTTGAAAGCAGTGAAAAGGGGGAAGACTCTAATCTCAGGACCATAACCTGAACTAGGAACATCCTAGGAAAAATCACTTAAAACACAGAGAGCTTATTTTGTGTTCTGCCCAATCCAGGAGATCATAAATGAAAAATGAACGGGATAACTCTAGCAGGCCCTGGTGATACCATGATTTCTCAGCTAGGTGTCATCCACTGGCATTCCTGCATGACCACTGCAAATTGTGCAGAAGATGACAGAGAAGAACACTTCCAGAATAGTTTCAGGAAGGTCAGAGCAAACTGAAATACTTATGATCATGGACTTATAGGGGTAATAAAAACATTTTTGGTGTTCTCCAAAGCAGGAATAAGGAGAGGAAAGTTTTCCTCTTTGACCCCAGATGCTGGCATGACCTGCAAATCCAGTGTCCTGACATCTTTGTAGAGATGTACATTCATAGATGTGTTTCTGTGGCACCTGATTTGACCCTTAACGTAAGTGTTCTCTAGGAACCTGAGGGTAGCAGACCAACCCCTGCCCCAGCTCTGCCATCAGTCCCCTTGCTGTGCTCCTGGGACTGCAAAGGGTGAAGGAATGGACATAGTTTCACACTGGAGACAGGTACTCCTTGTGATTTCACAATAGCCAATATAACGTTAATTTCTCCATACCAATGGAACTGCGTATATTTGTCTTGGCTCAGTCTTTTCTTTCACTTGGTCACTTTGCAAGCCTGAAGCTGGAACCCACCCTTTGGCATTGTACTGGGAGACAGTGTTATCAAAAGCAGCACGTTGTGGCTGACAAGCTCTTGACATTTTGCTGCAACTACTTGAGAGAAGGGTTGGCATTTTTTAACATTTGTAAATATATCCTACAAAGGTGCAATGTCATTAATTCAACTGCAGTATATGGAATGTTTTATTGTTTTTCTTTTCTTTTTCCCTCGCAGAACACTCTATGAAGTCCCAGAGCACATACCAATGGAAGGCCCTCTGCAAACCTTCGTTCATGTGTGTCATGAAAATGGTCAATGGATGTCACAGTTACCAGAGAAACTCTGGGATATTCCCCTCTATAACTTAGCTCTCCCAGGTAAAGATTAAAACTTTTGTCCTCCGCTGTTTTATTAGCTTGCCATTTGAACATTGGAATATCCTGTTTGTCCCATTTCAGGATGGCTATGTTTATTATTTGGGTCAGTGTGTGGGGGAGGGTTTATGTGATGTTATGTGAATAATGTTGGTCTGTAATGTTTGGAGTTTCTTACAGGGGAGGGGTAACAAAGGAATTTTTTATTGTTTTTTAGAAATGAAAAGAAAGAGGCACCTGGATCATCTTGTCAGATACTATTATTAATCTAAGGATTGACTTATTTGGGAAATGATAAAATTTTCCTAATTAATTCTTGTGACTTCCTATATAATAAAATGTTTCCAGGAGGAGAGAATTAATATTTTACCTTATTATTTGTTTCTTTGTAAAGTCTGAAAGAGGCTGTGAAGTTGCAGAGAAAGGAGAATTGAGACTTGTAATTAACATGTTTTTATTAATGTAGACTGATATTTTTCTACATGACCTTATAAAAACTGGATTTATCGTGTTATGCATAAATGCATTTAAATGATACCCGTGTATTATTAGCTTTTGTTGGTCATATTATTGCTTCTTTCTGCTGCCTTTATTTTCCATGCCCCCCCTACCCCCTTCTGTCAAAAAAATTGATGGTATAATGGGATTTCACTGACACGTGGTGAGGCATCAGCTCTCGAGTGATTCCCTTTGCCTCCACATCAAAAACGGTACTAAAGAAAAGTCTCACCTGCATTTTCTCTCACACCTGTAGATGTGACAGGTAGTTTGGGGGAAAGCAGCACAGCATGTAGATGAGTGTTTTATGTAGGCCACAGGATCATAGATTAATTTTGGGAAAGGCATATATTTAGAGCTAGTGTGAAATCTTGTCTTCAGTGAGTAGAGCCCTTAGGAGAACCCAAGAATTGTAGTATTTTTCTTTTTTCTGTCCATTGTGAACTGATGGAGTGTGGAGTTCCAATTAAAATAGAAACCCAGAAACTTATTTCATGGAGGCTTCTTAGATAATGTCACTTGAATTGATGTTAACTTCAAAACAAGCACATCTCTGTTTAGGATGTATTAAGCCTATAAAAAGTCTATAAAGCCTATGTAAGAGGACTAGGGCAGGTGCTATTAAAAAATACCCTCTAGATTTCTTATTTAACCATCAAGAGAGTAAAAAAGAAAATATATATCTGTCTTATGACTGAAGAAAGAAGGTAATAGTCTTCTCTTTTTCTCTTTATCCTATTGCAAAAATTGTTCAAAAGTCAGTAGCACACTCAGTGGGATTTTGTTTTGCTGGAAAAGGAGCCATGTTGTTTCTATAAGACTTTTACATGTTTCTTGGCCATCACAGAAAGTAGAGAACCTGCTGATGGGTTTGTTTGCTTTCCTGGCTCTCCTCCTAAGGGTGACCTAGTAATTCTTGCAAATGTTTGTTGTTCTCGTGAATATGCCTGCAGGGAGAACAGGCATGAAGAACAGCTGAAGGCAAGTCCATTTCAGCAAACATTAGAGGACTTTTTCAGAGCATTGCAGGCTATTAGCTTGGAACATTTTGGTGTCTGCCCAGCTGACCTACAAAGCAGATCTAGCCCAAGTCAGAACACAAACAGATCAAGACCAACCAGGTCAAGACAGCTCTGGCAGGTTCCAGAGGGAGGAAACCGAGTTTGGAAGTTTATCTTATAGAAGGCATGCAAGAAACATGACAGAGTGGATTCTGAAAGCATGATGAGGAGACAGCGGCAGATCTCATTAATTAGTGTTGTGCTTGCACCAGATTCAGCACAGTGCTGCTGGGGAGGTGTGGATTCAAGGTCTGGAGCTACTTGGCTTGGTGCTAGCTCACTATCTTTGCATCATATACAGTAATTTCACGATTATAAGCCGCACCTGAATATAAGCCGCACCACTGGGGCAGGCTGGATTCTTCAATGAAAAAGGTGCGGCTTATATTTGTGAAATTACTGTATGTTGTGTCATGGATGTACCCATCTTCCTTTCATTACTGTAACTCATGACATCACAAAAAACTTGTGAGTAAAAGATTACTAGGCATTTGCTGGTTGGCATCCATGGATGCTACACCCATCAATGGAATCCTGCTCATCTCTCTCAGACTTGGATTTGGATTTGGTCCACAGTTTGACTCTTGCATTTTCTAAGACACAATTCTTTTATTGCATGCCCTCTATATTGATCTTCCAGCTACAATGATTGTGGTTTGGGTGTTTAAAGCAATAAAATAGATCAAAAAAGGCTTTTAGGAGGTGAATAAATGGAGTGAGACATCAAACTATTATTGACAGTTCCAAAGAATTTATATTTCCAAACCAATCTTTTTACTTTTTTTGCTAGAAATATTACCAGTAGGACTAGCAATTCAGGAAAGCAGTTCCTAGCACCAGTCAACTCTTTGTGTGACAGAAGACTTAAACACCAAGATGATAAGCAGATTCTTTGCAGATACTCTGTTAAGATCCAAGCAACTTCATGAGTTGTTAGCCTTTCTTATTGATGCTTTATAAAACTGGAAGAAATAATGCAACAGAAGAGCTAGCAAAATCACTGGTTCCCTGTCCTGATGAAACTGTGAGTTGCAATAGTTTCATCAAAACATGGTGCAAGAGATATGCCAGATTTATTAAGACTTCAAGGAAATAAAATATTTGGGCAAACTGTTCTTGGCTCTGATGCCTGTGTAATTCCCTGTGCTGGAAAAAGTCAGGTAATTTTTGAAGTCCATCAAATAAGGATCTTGTTCATCTTTCACTCATAAACTTAGACTTGGATTTGCCTCAGAAACCTTCAATCACCTGGTTTGTTGTTCTCATAGGGGAGGTAGGGGTTTAGTTCAGAGGACGTTTTTAGCAGATATAAGTGTTTAAAGTGCCAGCTTAAGTGTTAGTCCAGTCAAAGGTGTAAGAGCATGAATTTCTGATTTCAGTCATATTTTTTCCATGCAGAGATGAGAGTCTTGGATGATGAAATCCTGCATTTGGAAAAATCTGAAAACAGGACAAATTCTAGATAAATTCAGCCTTCAGTTATTTATTCCCTGGAAAAAAATGCTTTCACATGAAGATAATTATTTTGAGGGAAGACACCATTTGAAACTATTTTATTGTGATTTGGGGCAAGCAACAGCAATGTGTAGTTTAGATGGGGACTGCTTTATTGATAAGAGTCAATACCTTCCCTTCACAAGGATTTCAAGGTGAGCTTATTAATGTCAGGTGAGCAGCTTCTGTAGACATTTCCACCTTTTTGCCATAACTACAGAGGCTCTCATACAATAATGGTGTGTGGCTTGCAAATGTGATGGCCTGACAGGTGTGCACGAGATGTAGCCATGGGAACATAGTCTTGAGTAGTTAAGAAATGAGATTTTTCTGTACATTTATTTTTGTATTCTACAGGGAGTCATGACACTATGACCTACTGTTTGGATAAAAGCTCTGCTGTTAGTGGCAACGAGTCCAAGCTGGTGAAGTTTTTAAACAAATGTCTACCCTGCATTGTGCACCCCATTATCATGAAGTGGTCTGTAACACAGGTAACCATTGTCTGGTGTTCTCTTCTTGCCTTGGCAAAGTTGCAGCTTGTGATGCATAGCTGAGAATGCATAATGACAGAATAGCCTGCTGCCCAGAAATCTGTGCTCTCATGAGATGCCATGCTTGGGTGTTGTGGTTTAACCCCAGCCATCAACTCAGCCCTGTACTGCTGCTTCTCGCTGCCCTTGGGTGAGGTAGGGGAGGGAATTGAAGGGTAAAAGCTGGAGAACTTGTGGATTGAGATACAGACCATTTAATAGGTAAAAAAAAGCCACACATGCAAGCAAAGAAAAATAAGGAATTAATTCACCACTTCCTATGGACATGCAGGTGTTCAATCATCTCCAAGAAAGCCAGGCTCCATCAAGTGTATGGTGTCTTAGCATGACAAACACCATCACTCTGAACCTTCCTCCTCTTCTTCCCCCAGCTTTATGTGCTGAGCATGACTCCTTATGATGTGAGATATCCCTGTGGTCAGCTGGGGTCAGCTGTCCTGGCTGTGTCCCAAATCCTTGTGCACTTCCAGCCTCCTCGCTGGTGGGGTGGGGTGAGAGGCTGAAAAGGCCCTGACTCTGTGTGAGCACTTCTCAGCAACAGCAAAAACATCCTGTGTGATCAATGCTGTTTCCTACACAAATCTAAACCACGGTTCCATTCCAGCTAATATGAAGAAAATCACTCTTTCCTATCTAAATCCAGCACTTTGCAGCATGAGATAGGAGCCATACCTATCTGATCATCTTTTCTAGGGAAAAAGTATGCAGGTGAAGCAGGGATGATAGTTAAAGTTGTTGCTTAGAGCTGACCACTTAGCACTAGGAACTCTTTTCCACATGTTTATTGTGGTGGTAAATAACATTTATTATTAATCTAATTATCAGAGGGTTTTATTTCTCTTGCACTTTGTTCAGAAGGTACTTGCTTGTCATTTTTGCTATCACTATTGTGTGAGATGTCAGCTGTGCTCGCCACCAATACTGGTATTTCACCAGCAGCAGAAACAGAAGAATCTCTTGTTGAAGGGATTTCTTTATTCCCATAAAGATTAAGAGAGTGAAGGTGTAGTCCATCATGTAAGGTTTAGTTAACTTTTATAAATGTGCAAATATTAAGGTAGTAGATATCTCTTTGTTCCTCACAAATGTATATTGAAGACAAAATTTGGGATCCTGATTTAAGCTACAGCTTTTGATGATGCTTCCAAAGAACAGACTTCCCTGACATCAAAGAGGTGCCAAAAATCTTTCTGGTTTTGTTTTTATTGAAGGAGTAGTTCATTATTAGGGAATTAAAACTGAATAATTGATAAATAGCATTGAACATGCCAAGGTTTCTTTTGTTGTGTTTGAGCAGCTCTGGCAAACTGGAATCTTAGACGCTACCAGGTACCAAATATGAACCAGCAATGGTGAACTGATATTGAAGGGCACTTGCTTAGCACAGATCCTTGTTTATCTTGAGCTGCTTTTTTGTGGGGGGGTTTCAGCCAATGAAAGATTTAGAAACCTCCTAGCTTGTGGGTTTCTGGCAAAGTGACCCTGCTGGTGACAAATAATCTCAACATCATGATAGTAATTTTCTGGTGCAAAGCCAGTGTACCAAGCAGGAAATGGCCCAGTGCTGATAGGGAAGAGGCACAGCTACAATCCTGCCCCTCCTTAGCTCTGCCTGCTCCAGTTATCTGTGTGGGGAGATGACTCCAGCCATTGGTATCCAGAACACACACCATGGAGCCCTGCTGGTGGTAGGATCCACAAGTTCCTGGATGGCCTAGTGCCTGGGATTTGCCTGCTTGAGCCCAAACCTCTGTGGCTGTCAATCTGGAGCCCCCTGTGTAATGGACATGTAACTTCCAGGCGTGCCCTGGATGCCTGGTGTGAGACTGAAGCACTGAGCAGCACTGCTCCTCAGGGCTTCCTTTTAAATGTTGCCCTTTGGGGGGCAATATTCACACTGCCTAATTCAGTATCCAAACCCAGGCAACTAATTAGAGAGTCTAATTTGTCATGTTTTCCCGTGTAGTCAAGAGATAAGAAATGAATTCATCTGAAGGGCAGCTCAGAGCAGCTCTTTACTTTTGTGCTTTTTCTGGCCACAAAGGTTATAAATGACCTACAGCCATGTACAGTCCTGTCTCCAACATACTCCAAGCAAAGAGATCATCCCTTCCACTGCTCCAGCCTGGTGGAGACCAAGCAGGCACAGGAGGAGCTGTTGGCCAGACCCACTGCCCCCGCTGGACCCTGGTCCACAGCCTGGGGAGGCTAAATTGATGTCCAAAGAACAGGAAATTAGGGGGTTAAACTAGGCAAGTTGAGCATCCTGCCATGTGTCTTAAGCTCTGTCTCAGTGCTAAAGCTACAAATTTGGATATTCAAGAGCAATGTCTTGTACTGATTTAGCTTTTGTTGAATCCTTTCTGACTTAAGTCAGTATGATGTGTAGTTTCTGAAGCCTAAATTTTTATCTCTAGCAGGTTGAACTGAAACAAATTAGTGTTTAAACATATTTAATTAAGCTGATTCTATTTTCTTATGCTAAGAGCGTCCTTGCATATCATTTGGAACTTTTTGCCTCAGAAACAGCTTTATCAGCAGTTCTGTTCAGCCCTCAAATCCAGTGGAAGTACTCTGAGGGAAGTGGATCTAGAGGAGTGCCTCTGTTTTGTAGGACTTCTACAGGTTAATTCAAACTTTGCAAGAATCTTTATGTTGAAAAAGAACAATAGCCAGTAGATTTTTCTATTTTTATTTTTTCTTCTGTTGAGGATATGTGAAGTCCACAGAGACAAGCACAGTAAAGTCTTTGATCTAATCAAATAAATACAGCACTTCTAAGGTGCTGATCCTGCAGTTGTTTTTTAAATGAATAGTTGTGTGAAGAGCAATCATGTATTTATGCACAGGTTAATTGATCTTTAAATTTCAGAACACAACAAGGGCAACTGTCTGAAACTAATCTAATCTCTACTTGCAGTTTATGCTGCAGGGAAATTGGAATCCGTCTTGTCAGAGACCAAAATGCTTCCAAGTTGCCATTTGGTGCCATACAGGGATATTTTAAAGATGAAAGATCTGTGAAAAATGCCACAGGACTAACTTTGTACCCCTCTTTTAGCTTTCTAAGCTAAAGAAACAAATCTCTTTCAAGCTCTCAGGACCTTTGTCTTCTGTTTTACCTTTCAGGTCCTGACTGTGACAGAGCAACTTGAGGCTGGAGTTAGATACCTGGATTTCAGGATTGCCCACAAGGCTAATGATCCATCTATGAATTTGTATTTCGTGCATATGGTTTACACAACTGTTACTGTACAGGTATTTTCCTTACCTTTGTCATGGCTATAAACCCAGTGCCATTTCTTTCATTTAAGGGCCATCATAATCCAAAAATGCTGGCTTAAGGTCTTCTGAGTAGGTTATTTGTTTTTCTTTTGTGAGGACTTCAAACTAGAGAAAATCAGCAGGGCTGGAAGTTAGTTTCAGCAGCTGCCTGTGATACTGGAGCATCAATCTTCTCTTCATTTCTGCTCTCCACTGCCTATTCCCTACCACATGCCCGATGTTCTGGGATTTATCATGTGTTGACCCAGGATGATACACAGGGCATCTCTGTTTCCCTGGTAAGGAGAGAAGTTATTAAAGGGAAGAAGGCATTAAAACCCTATATAATTACAGAAACACTTTTTTTTTTTTTTTTTGAGAAAACAGTTTTTTATTATTGTGATTGTGAGTCTACTCCACCATCACTGCTCTGTTGATTGTCCTTTCCCCTGCATAGCACAGATGACTTTCTAAGCTGCTATACTTCTTTCTTGTAGGATATTCTGTGGGAAATATTGAGGTGGCTAGAAACTCATCCTCAGGAAGTTGTTATCATAGCCTGCAGGAATTTTGATGGATTAACCAAGAGACTTCATAATCATCTTGTTGCCTGTATAAAAGAGGTTTTCCAGTGTAAACTGTGTCCTAGATATGTAAGTATGAGACCCCTGTTTTCTCATTTTTAAAAGAATGATACATCACAGTGAGATCTTTGATTACAGATTTTTAGATGTATTCTACTTTCACTGTGTTTTTAACCTCAGAAAGGTACCATTTGCTGCATCAGAGATAGGTCATTGCCTAATAGAACTGAGGAGATCAGGCAAACCTACATTCCACAGTGTGGAGGAGGGAATTAAAATTTTACTGTATGTCTGTTGAATTGTGGGACAATGTTAGAGGCAACTATCATCCATTGTCCTGTCTGAGTTTTCTTGGAATGGAAAGGGAAAAGAAGAGAGAAAAGAGAGGAAAATAAAGGAAAAAATGAAAGAAAAAAGAAAGAAAAAAAAAAAGCTATGTGTCTTACATATTTATAGAATTCAAATAATCTATTTTCTGCCTTTTCACAACAATAATTACAAATTTTTTTTTCTATTTAAAGTAGTTTAGGTTGAAAGTGACATCTGGAGGTCCAACACCACCATGCAAAGCAGGTTCAAAATTACGTTGGGCTGCATCCTGTTCATTCTTGATTATCTCCAAGGATGGAGATTTCACAGCCTTTCTACGCAAAATTTGACCACTCTCACAGTATCTGTGTTTTCTTTCTCTGTCTGATCAGAATCTCTCTTGTGTTTGCTGCCTTCCATTCTTTGCTGTGCATATCTGAGGAGTCTTCTCTACAAGTGCCTGTTAGGCATTTGCAGACAGCTGTAAGATCTGTCCAATCTTCTTTTTTTATGCTGGGCAGACTCAGCTCCCTCAGCCTGTCCCTGTGTGTCATGCTCCAGCCTCTGCTGCAGGCTCTGCTCCCTCTGGTTGTGTGCTGCTGGATTCACTCCAGCTCCTCAGCGATCTCTTTGTACTGAGGAAGCCCCAGCTGGAACCAGTGCTTGAGATGCAGTCCCACAAGTGCTGAATAGAAGGAAAGATCCCCTTTTCTTGCTTTGCTGTCTGTGCCTTTGCTAATGCAGCCCACAACTGACCTTTGCCAGGTGGGCACACTACTGCCTCATGTGCAGCTTGATGTCTTTGAGAATCTTCAGGTCCTTTTCTGCAAAGCAGGTTTCTTACCAGCTTCCACCAGTCTGTCCTGGTGTGTGGGGTCAGTCTGTTCAGGACTTTGCATTTGCTTTTGTTGAGCTTCATAAGGTTTCCATCAACTTCTCAAGGTCCCTCTTAAGAGCATCTCTGCCCTCAATGCATTTCTGGTGGCATTGACTTTCTTGGAACTGACCTCCTAACCAGATACAGTTACCCAAACCTCCAGAAAAGCCTTGATTTAAATAATCAGAAAATACTTGATTACTAGATTTTAGAAGCTGAGACTTTTAGCTCCCTTTGTTTTTTTCAAGGTGTGGGAGCTTTTAGTAGTTAAACAATTAACATTTCAAAGATGCTCAGGAACAGAGGGTTTTCCCTGGAGATGTGAGTGGTACAGGAGAATGATGACCCTGTTCATGATTCAAATTCAGCCTTTGAAGCTGGTGTATCAGTAACCGTGTGAGTATTACCATTTCAAAGCAGTTTGTACAGCAGAGTTAAAATAGAACAATTCTCAGCAAAACTAGGGGATTCTGAATATTCAGACCTCAGCTGAATAACTGAAGACCTGAGTGACACTGTTTTATTGCTTCCCCAAATAACTAGAGCGTGTAAGTTGTAGATGAGCAGAGATACTGGAGAAGGTGATCAAATTTGCTTTCAGACACATGGCCAGCTCTTAAAAAAAAAGAGAAAGTTATCAACTGCAAAAGGGGCAAGTTGCTGATAATTTGTTGAATGAAGGTATTGAAAGAATGGTCTGAGATCACTAGAATGAAGAAGGAACATTTCTGAGGTGTGTCTAAGAGGACAGAGGAAGAGAACTGGAGAAAAGACAAACCAAGTACAGTAATTTCACAATTATAAGCCACACCTGATTATAAGCCGCACCTCCCGGTAGCTGGATAGACCATGGGATTTGTCCATATATAAGCAGCGCCTTTTTTTTTAAAAAAAACAACCGAGGATCCATGTGTAACAAAGTAACAAATTAGTAACAGAATCGCTGCCAGCTGGGTTTGGTGTCAGGTGCTCGAGTTGCAACAGTTTTCAAAGACCAGCAAAGCCTTTAAAGGCAGCCCCAGGTGCCCTCCCTGGCCAGCTCTCACTTCCGGGTTGGCATTTCACTGGGATTTGTCCATAGATAAGCCGCACCTGAATATAAGCCGCACTACTGGGGTAGGCTGGATTCTTCAATGAAAAAGGTGCGGCTTATAATTGTGAAATTACTGTACTTCCCTTGAGTAGGAAAACTTTATATCTATGAGGTCTGTGACCAGCACAATGGATTTCCGCACTTTTGCTAGTGGTACCATTGCAGATTAGGCACCTATGGTATTTTTCAGGATCACAGATTTAAATTTGCTGTCAAATATCCAAGTGCTTGTTGACTTACTCTAAAATAAACTGCTACCTACTATCTCTCAAGACCACATCTCTGTTGTACAGAATTAAGTGTCAAAGTGTTTATGAAGCAGCTGCTCAGGCAAGGTCTGTATGTAGTACTGGCACAGGCCACAGCGTGACAATATTACACTGCATTTACAATTTTAATTGTCTTAACTATTTAAGATGTCTTCCTTTGATCTGGATTACTAGGGTTTAAAAATCCCTTTTTAGACTTTCATTTCTGCTTTGTTTGCAAAATAAGCACCTGTGTTCATATGCACATCTCTGGTAGTTTTTTTTAGGTTTTTTTGGCTTTTATTGCACATCTTTGTTTGTTTAAGAGGTTCCAGCTCTAGAAAGGCAGCTGCGATAAAGCAAAGGCTTCAGTCAACCACAAAGTTTTGTAGTTGAAGTAGCTTGTGCCTTAATTTTGCAATATTTTCTGACCTAATGGGAGCTTGTAGTCTCTCTTTTGTGGATGAACTGAGAGGGATTCATTCAACCCTCAGCTTTCTTCAAATATTTACATTATTAATTTTCAAGAGCTTTGGCTTTTATTTAAATTAATAAGCTAATAGAAACATCAAAAAGCCACCATTTCTTTTTCACAAGCAGCAAACGTAGTTTTAAACTACAACATTCTTAGAAAAAACATTGCCTGTTAAATATGTTTGTTTTGCAAATAAAACTAGTCAGAGGGCCTCAGTTCTCTCCAGTGATAACTTCTGAGGCAGAAAAATGTAATTTCATATTGAGACACTTTAACAGCTATTTTAGCCCATCTATCTGATAGAGAAAATGTCTGACTCAGGTCTTCCTCTCTCTCAATTAAAAATGTCTGGAGTATCCCAATTTCATTAATTTTTCACTTACATAAATGAGAATTAATGTCGCTCTTGGTGATTCACATTTAGTCTTACCAAGTTTTAAGCAGTTCAGTTTTCTTTGATGGTAGCTGTGCCAAATTTGTGTCAATGTGAGGAATCTGCCAAAATGATTCCTGCTTCTCTCTGTCTGCATTCCTGCAGCAGATGGTCTGTATGTTCCTCCCCTGAAGAACTTTGAGCAGTGGCTTGTGCATGAGGGCTTCCACAGGGATGATTTCCTATTACACAGGTGTAAGACCTTGAGTTATACACATGATCATAGTTGAATTGTCTGAGGAAAGGAAGAATTTGCTGAAACTCCCAGCCCTGCAGCTTATAAACCAGCCCATCACCTACTGGGCTGCTCATTTAAAAATTTTATCTGAACCGAATCTGCGCTAAGGTGATGTCACCCATCAATATTTGGACTTTGGCAATGTTGCTGTGTTGCTGACTCCAACCTGGGCCTGCTTCCTTTTAGGTGGTGCCAACACTGCGGACCATGTGGCACCTCGGCCATCAGGTTATAGTCTCGTACGAAGAGGAGGTGCAACTGGAGAAGCACTGTGAGCTGTGGCCCCCCATCCCATACTGGTGGGGAAACAAAACATCCACTCGCGCTCTTATCCGGTATTTGGAGCGCATGAAGCTGATGGGCCGTCCAGGTAGGCACAGGGAGTTCACTCAGAGGAGAGAAGGGGCACTTACAGCGATGCAAAACAAGTAGGAAGTTGGGCAATTGTTGTCTTGTGAGATATAACCACCCTGTGTGTGCTGTGAGCCCATGGCTGCTGAGTGCTCTGCCTGCCCCTGGGTGGTGTGGACACTGTCAGTGTCTGCACACACAGACTACAGAGATTGTGGCAGCCACCTGGCTTGTGTAATCCACAGAAAGGGAGCTCTCAGTGCAGACCAGCTGGCTGGCACAGTTGTGCCCACCTCGTGGCTGCTTCCGTAGCCCAGTGCTTGTTGCTTTAGGCAGCACAGATGGTGAGAGAAGTACATTCCACTAGCCTTGGTGTAAAAGGAAGCCCCTACAAGGTTTCTCTCAGGGCACCCCTTATCACTCTCTACAGCTACTCGAAAGGAGGTTGTGGCAAATTGGAAATTTACCTCTTCTCCAAGACAGCCAGCAAGAGGAAATGGCCTCAGGCTCTGCCAGGGGATGTTGAGGTTGGAAATCAGGAAGAATTTCTACACTGGAAGGGTGGTTAAGCATTGGAATGGGCTGCCCAGGTGCAGGCAGTATCCCTGGAGGTGTTCAAGAAACAACTGTATGTGGCACTTAGTGCCATGGTTTAGTTGTCATGGGGGTGTTTGGTCAAATGTTGGACTCGATCTTGGAGGCCTTTTCTCACCTTAGTGATTCTGTGATACAAGAGCAGTACAAGGGTGTAGCTGCACATTAAACAGCAGCACTTAAGCATGTAGTGTAATCTGACAGAGGCTCAGTTCAGAACCTCTGACACAGCTTTTGAAGTGGATGCACAGGGTGGTGACAAGGGAGCCTCTCAGAAATGCACTCCCTGAAGGCAAACACTCATGTGGGTGCACCCTGTGTTCCCATCCACTTCGAGGGAAGGCTAAGCATTTGGATGTAACCCTCACAGAAACAAACATAATTTACAGAGGAGGACTAGACAGTGGAGACTGCAAAGCATAACTGGACAAATTTAGCTAAGCTGACATATTTGGATAACCAAGCACGGCTCAGGAATTGTTTACTACAGCATGCTGTTGCAATAAGGGGAAACAGTTGTAGGGACATGAAACAATACTGTAAGAGTGTGAAGTTAGTATTTTAATGATCCCCACTGGAATGAGATGTGAAGGTAATGCAATACTGAGAAGTTTCTCTTCTCCTAAAAAGAATATTTAATGTGTTGCTTTCTGATTTTTTTTCAGGAAAATTCTTTGTGGCAGGGATTAACCTTACTGAAAATTTGAGGTATATTCTCGTACACCCCTTTGGATCATTGAAGAAAATGACACTCCAGAGTCTTCCATGCTTGAAAATCTGGATAAAGCAGCAGTATCCAGGACCAAAAAAAAAATGTATTAACATCATTGCCGGAGACTTTATAGGAAACAATGATTTTGTCAAAGATGTGATAGAACTTAACACAAAAATTAATCCTCCATTGCACTGTCAAAGTGAACTGGAACAAACAGCATTTGATTCTTAGCTTAATCTATGAAAAGTGGAAAAGGCTTTGTCTGCATTTATTGTGCCCTGGTGTAAACATCCTGAATCCCATAAAGGACCAATTAATCAAAACCAGGAATGCTTTCAAGGAACAGTAGGAAAAGGTCTCTCAACATCATCAGGGTTTTGAGGCCTTTGGACAGAAGAGAGAAGGTGTACCTTGCTGTAGTTGCAAGAGAACTATGGTATAAGTGTAATTTTTTTGGAGGTGCTTTGATGCTGTAGCAGCTGGCAATACTGAAAGTCCCAAAAACTCAATCTTATTTTTCATAGGACTAAGAAGGAGGAAAATGTCAGTAATTGCATGATTTATCTTTAAAGATTTTATCTTTCTTACAATTATAAGGATATTCTGCACTACTTGCAATCCAAACTCTTACTCTTTTATATCAGTTTGAAATTGACTTGTCTGTTTTTGTAGTTCCTGTTAAATAAACAAAAGGAGCAGTAAAAAAATATTTTTGATTTATCAGAGGTACTGCACTGACAATCCAGTTTGAAATGATTTTATGTATACACCACTGTGGTGAGTATCTGTTGTAAGGAGCTACCTTACAAACAGGGTAGTCCCAAAATTATTTGGAATTTTTAAGAGGTAATTGAATTTGCACTTAGTCATGCCAGTTCTGCCAGGATAAAGATACCAAAATGAGGCCCTTACGCAGTTTGTCTGGGGCAGTTAAATATTTTACTAGGTGTTGCCTAAGTATGCCTTACACTGAAAATGAACACAGAGGAAACAAATTCCTGATCTTAACCTAAACTGCCTCAAAATGCAGATTCTTGGCTTCTATCATGCTCATTTAGGGTTTCACACCTGGTCTTTTATTTAGCTATTTTAGTAGCTCTGTAATTATTTTTCCTCTCACTAAGTAGGTTTTGCACATGTCAAAACTAAGAGGTTTATTCTATTACCCATTGCATACTAATTCTGTTTTTCTAAATTAACTGTATAATAACAAATCATCATGAAGGCAAGAGGAATGTCAAGCATCAGGACTAAAACAAAACCAATTATTGTGTAAAGTTCACTGTGTAACTTCTTCCATATACCTCACTTTTTAGATGCACTTTATATGCAAAAACTAAATTCAGATGTCTGCTAATGTTTGCAGAAATTTTTCTGCCTATCTTTTGTGCTCTCTTTTGTACACTTGTCATTCTAATAAAACTTGATCTCTCTCTGTAATATGGAGTGAAATAGTTTGGCTTCTCTTTTCTGTGATACTGTTTTATTGGTTCTCAGCAGTAATTAATAACTTAAGAAATAGATCTGTTGTGGTTTTTTCCCCCTTTTGCTTTCCTCTGTTAAAAAGTTTGCTGTACCTTAAATGTTTTCTCCAAGAACTGACATAGTAATAGGTATTATGAATAAATTACTGTAGGCAAGAAAACTGTATGGGCAAAAGATGTTCACAGCTAACTTTATTTAATGCCTTAATTGATTTTTTTTCTTCACTGCAATATGACATGGCAGTTATTTTACATTCATGCATTCTGCTTGAACACGTATTTATCTTCATTATTTATATACAACTAACATTTTGTTCACTTTCATTTTCCAAAGAGCATCTGAAACACCTTAAGTATAATAAATACTATTTTCTTCTGAAAAAGGCAATAAAAAGCTTTATTTATATGATACAAGAAACTTGGTACTTTTTTGAAGGTTAAGTCAGATGCCATTCCATGTGCTTGAGGTACTCAGCTTATAGCCAGCAACAAGTTTAACATAAAAAATTTAGTGCTGTCCTGGTACTTGCTGACAAAATTAAGCTCAAAGCTCTTATTGTTTCCATACAGAAGTTTTCTGAAACAGCTCATTTCTAAAATGCACCAGAAACATCACATGGGGAAGACAAAGAAATTTTTCAGCAGTGAGACTAAACAGGTCATTCACTTCATTTCACATCCTCTTGAGGAAATCAGTTTCTTCCCCTAGAACAGGATGCAGTTTCATGACATGAAAATCTTGCTGTTGGGAAAGAGGTTTTTGTATTTGCCAAAAGCAGAACTGCCAATTATCACCTTGACCCTGGCTGTGCCCTCTTCAGGCATGACCTCTACTTCCTGAACTGTTGCTTCTTTATAGAGCCAACTGTAAATGTAAAAACATATTAGCATTTTAAAAGTATGACACATTGCACAAAATGTTATCTTTGGTCTAGGTCAGAAGGTTCCTATCTAGATAACGCTTTTAAAGATTAAGTGCTTTGCTTCACTTTTCTAATGGGGTTATTTTTTTGTCAATAGGTCACAAAACATTGATAATTATCTCTGTTATTCTTAATGCGGATTAAAATCAGTATGATTTGATTTGAAAAGTTTAAGACATGAATGATTGTTTCATATTTCTCCAAGTCTCTCATACAATTCAGAATTATTTACCTTAGCTGAGGTCCCTCTAAGTTGATGTTAACTGTTAGAATCTTCTTCCCTGTTGCTGCCAGTATTTTTTTCTCTATTTCTTGTTTCAGTTCTTCTAAACCATGCCCATGCAGAGCAGAAACAGCTAAAGCATTTTCTTCACTGGGTTTATACCTGAAAGAAAATTAATTGCTAGCACATTTGTTCATGAAGGTTAGGTTGTGAAAATATTCTAAGCACGGATAATTTAACTGAGTTACTTGGTACTGACACCTTCTACAGAGGCCACTTCTTGTATGACTCAAGTGATTTCTTTTGCAATTAAAAGACAATTAATTCTTTTTCAGACCATAGTTACATATGTAAAAGATTGAGAAACACTATTAAATATATTCTGAAGTGTGGGATCCCTTTTCTAGACTAAAATTAAAAATCTTGTGGAACATAAGAAATGTTTAAGTACACTTAGCATCTCTTGCTTACCTTTCTATCAAATCCACTTTGTTATGAACTTCTACCATTGAGTCCAGTAAATGGCTAGGAAGATTAAGATTCCTCAGAACTGACAGAACAGTTGCTTTCTGGAGGATGGTTTCTGGATGCGTTATATCCCTCACATGAACTATCAGATCCTAGCAAAGATCAATTCACAACACCTGTTATCAGGTTGTAGAGACAGTATACCATTCATGTAAAATACACTTGATAGTACACTGAAAGATTAGCACAGTAAAATTAACTACTAAAACAGTATTAAACTTCTGAGACCATGATGGAAGAAAATCTGCAGCTGCTAAGTCTTCCACTCTAGAGAGTACAAATTGTCTCCTGCAAACCTGAAGGAAATGTCAATCAAACTAGTTACAGAATCAGATTTCAAATAATAAATTATCCATTTTCTTCAAAACCAAGGCATTCTAACAATAAGGTGTCAAAAACACATTAATAAGAGCGATCTCTTAAAAAAAAGGCTTTTAGTAGAGTAATGGCTGCAAAACTGTTTCAAAAATAGAGGGGAAAAAAACCTTCATGTAACTTGTAATTTGATTTTTACACTCAAAATATTGATTATCCTTATGCTTAGCTCCCAGAATACTACTACTGATGCTTCACTAAAAAGCTTTATACAAAAATTACCAGTTTCAAGTATATATATAGTGTTTGCCATGATAAAAACCAAGCAGTCAAACTCAACATTTGCATTCAAAGTGTTTCATCATCTTTTCTCAAGACATTGCTTTAAACTTTTGAAATAATTACAAGAAAGTGAAAAGCAGAATGATTTCAGCCAGCTTTTGAAAGCCCCTCTATTACATGGTGAAGTCTAATTTTAGCAGCCTGCTGTGATCTAGCTACCACTGAATTTCATTACCTTTCATAACACAGAGTTTTTGTTTGAATGTCTGTGTGCATGTATGCAGCTTTACACTTCTTTATAGCACAGGAAAACAACTTTAATGAGAAAATAATTGCTGAAGTACATTTATATTTATTACATGCTGCCTGCATCACATCACAATCACCCACTTGTAGCTCTAAAGGAAATCTTAAGTTAAAACCAGGTAATTTCAGATGCTTTATTTCATTTTTAACTTCCAGGAAAGCTAGCCTTGACTCACTTGGATGCCCTGTTCAGATATTTTATCTGGTTTATCTGGTTTAAGTATCATGGAGATGGACACATATACTCCAAATAAACCCTTTCTGAAATCCCTTCATAACTGTATGTTCTGCATAAATAAAGTATCAGAAAATTAAGACATTTTAAGATATTTATATCATTATCTCAGGAGTTTACTATAGTCAGACAGATACTTTACTAAGAACAGCATGTCAATTAACTGTCCCTGTTTTGAAGGGATGAGGATTATCTACAAGGAAACTAATTTGATTTCTCAATTTTTTATAGTTGACTACTTACTGAGTAAGCCACTTCTTCTAGTGTAGCTGAAAATGACTCAACCAGATTATGGGGAAGATCAGTCAGAAACCCAATGGTGTCAACATAAATAACTGCCATATGTGAGGGCAGGTAGCCAGCATGGGCTGTAATATCCAGAGTGGCAAATAGCTGATCTCTGGGTTGAAGTCCTGCTTCCCCAGTCAAGGCTTTGATCAAAGTAGTTTTTCCTAATTAAATAAAAAAGGACAAAATTTTAAAGGCTTGTTCCAAGTAAAATTTAATTTGCAAGGCTCAGGTGAAATGTATGATGTAACATATAATTTTACATCTGAGTTGTTTAATTGTAGCTTGTGATCAGTTAGTTGCCTTTATGATGTTAGGATATCCAAAGCCAGTCTTACATTTTACTGCTTGGAATTGGGTTTAAGGTCACATATGTAATCACATACTGGTATCCACAGCTGTGCTGTGAAACCACAACATGATCAAAGACTGATCCTACCTGCAAAGTGACCTACCCACATCTCTCACCTATAAGACTCTCTGAAGAGCACTGCCATGACAGCACTTACACATCCCTCAGTGCTTCTGTTGTCAAATGAAATATTTACTTGCTAAATAAAAAAATAAAGAGAAGTGCTAATAATATATACTTTATTAGGCTGAGGCCTTTATTGAGCATTTCCTCGTGAACATAATACTAGAGACATTTATTTGACTTAATGAATATTTTACATTAGTTATTAAAGTGCTCAGTAAATAGCCTAATTACAGTATTCCAATTATGCATATATAAAACTGTTTTATATCTATATCTACATCTACATCTATATCTATGTCTATATCTATATCTATAGCTATCTATATATTTGAATCTTCAGTTTGAAAAGTATGGAAGTATGATAATTTAAGAAAAACATACAGTATAATCCAAATCTTTGAGTGCACAAGTCATAACTAAATTAGTGCAAGATAGACTTGTTTTTTTAGAGAAGTTGAATAAGAAAATGAAATTGTCTTAAGATAATCTGACCTGAAAAAAGTGTCTAGTCCAAAGTCTATTTATGCCTTGAGTAACAACTAATGTGTGTAAGCTAAAAAACCAAACCAAACAAAAAAAGGAGAAAAAAATCATTTAGTTTTATTTAGATTCTCCTATGAGTACATCTTAGAATGCTACACATAGTCCATGAAAAGCCACAGTGCTCCCTAAGCAGGTTTGTCACATCAATAGCCAACTCTCAATTGTCTTCCTGTGCTTCAAGTCCTCATGGTGATCTGAACACCCATGTACTTTTCTGTACCCATTCTGATAAAGTAGTAGAGATTTATACAACGGGACATTAAAAGTGAAGTCTTCAGCACTGTAGATAAAACCTTTTTGGCACAATAGGTGCTAGGCATTTCTACAAAACATCTCTTTGAGACTGAAAAAAACAAGCAGCTTAATCTGCTTTCCTAACTACATCCTAACTGACAAATATTAATTACACAATTTAAAAAACTAAATAAAATACAAGGCCTGTACACACACAAATAAGAATCTGGCTAGAGTTTCTAATTAAACATTAGACAATGTAAGCTCTTTTGTGTTACGATTTCAGGAGGTGTTGCTTACCACAGTTGGTATAGCCCATTACTGAGACGATTGGGAACTCGAATTTTCTGCGCTGAGTCCTAAGTAAAGCCCTTTTTCTCCTTAGTTTCTCCAGAGCACTCCTAATTTTAAGTTCTCTTTCTTTTAAGACACGATTCTGTGTTTCTAGAAATGTTTCACCTGAAAAATGCAAATAAGTAATTGGCAGAATCTACAAGAGAAACTATAAAGCAAGTATGTATCTGGAAATCAAGTGAGTTAGCACTAGGGCTTGTGATGTTAAAAATAAGCCACTAAACCCTGTATTCTTGCCTAAGAAAGTGAATAAGTAATTATAAAACATATGCTAACCACTCTAGAATGTGCACGTACACTTATGAAAAATCCCTGTGGCAAGCAAATAGTTTATCCTTGACCACTTACTGATAAAAAAACTTGACCAGTACAGACCTAAACCTTATTATTTAACCTACTTTCCAATACATTTTTGTATATTTGTTTAATTAGATGCACTCTTTTTCCTCCTGACCTCCTCCAAATAAAATAAGATGCAACAAAATTTTTTAAAAAGCTATGGAGAAAAGAAATTCCTCTAAATCATGAGAATATTGAGACTTTACCTGAGCCCATGATGTATCTTGAACCACCTCTCTGCTGATCTCGCTGAGATGCCTCATTTTTCAGATTTGACCTGGCAGCAGAGTAACAGTTAATTAGAAGCAATTCTCTTTAATCCAGTTATACCAAGATACCTAAAAATTGTGAAGCTGTAGTGGTATTCTGATAGTACAAATAAAACCACCAAATGACTGAATTGTAAGTAAAACCTGCTCATGGCATGAAGCCTGGAGGAAAAAATCTGTATTATTTTGGCTCAACTGTAGCATGAAAAAGAATACAGTTCTCTTGGTAAACTACAATTGCTATTCAGAAATTTCAGAGAGCCAGATGTACCTCTAAAACATCCACATAACTCACACCAACTCACACTGTCATGTATACATTTCTATGCCCCATAATGCAGAAATACAGAAAATTTCAATATAAATTAATCTCCCTTGCTTATAGCTTCCCTTATTAAACTCAACAAATTTTTATATGAGATATACATATCCAATTTCCTACATACTCTTGCAATCCATCTTGTGTCTTAGAAAGAACCAGAAAGACCTTTTAATGAAAAATACATTTTGTAAGATTATTGAACACATTCTGGTTTTGCCTGTCAGCACTGCAAAAGCTTAAGATAATGACAATACAGTAAATAATTCTGCACTCTAATCAATCATTGAACACCCTATATTTTTTCTTTACAGTAAATATTGCTGGGTTTTGTTACTGTAAAGAAATAGTCACTAAAACATGTAGATACGAGTATGCGATTTGCACAGCCCCAGGTACCTGAGAAGTGGAATTTCAGCCAATGCTACCTGCAGTTTTGCTTCTTTTGTCCGGGCATTACAGCGAAAAATGTGAAGTACCACAGTGTATCTGTCAAAGACTTGCACACCCCAGGCATCTTCTAGTTCTTTCTTTAGCCATGTAAGACAAAATAATCGAGATGTCTTCTGTCCCCCACAGTACCACTAGATCAATTCCTACACAGCAAGTACAGTTAGTTAGCTGATGGACACCTGAACTCAGAGGATTTCAGGATTCCACTGCAATGGATGGGCAATCATTATGAGCATGCAAAGTGAAAATTTGGTTGATCAGAAAAAGAGGAGCTAAAGAGAGTTTAAAAAGTAGAACTTCATGTGTAGGCCCATCAAATTCAGTAAGAATCCTTCCACCACCCTTTATGGGTTCTTGCAACAAGTCTTACAGCATATCTCAAAATCAAGAATGTCAGTGGTTAAATCCTCGTACAAAATAATTATGAAATACTGGAATGGAAAAGACTAGGGATAACATAGGAAAAGAAAAAAGATTACTAAAACTTGCAAACAAATAGAGAGGAATGCAAAAAATTATTTAATAGCAAGCTTTTAATGAAATACTTAATAAATCCCCAACCAACCCAAACCCCTCATCCTTTCTCTAATTCAGCAAAAGACACTTAAAACATGCAGTAGTTCCCTCATGTCATCTCTAAAATCCAGAATGCTTATATACATGCTCTCAAACACTTTCTTCAGTCAACCCTGTTTAATTGCTTTTAAGATTATATTTGTGAAAACAATTTTTAGCAAATTTAGTACTAAAAGAACTCATACTATAAAATAGTTTTCCTAAAAACTAGGAAATAGAAATGAAGCATTTTCAACATCCTTTCATCAACTTACAGAAGCACTTGAATAACCATCTGTTAGAGGTATTTGTCATCTCTTCATTTTATAATCAGGGAAACCATTCAAAACTATCAGCAAAGCACTAATGTTTGTTTCCAGAGTTTCCATACACTTTACACTCCACATGATGCTGCACATACTAAAAACCTGAAAAGGTTTTTATTTTTATTTCAGTTTGTCCAAGAGTATCTATAGTTGATGTACCAGTTTTTTTACTGCCAGTGTTAAAATACTGAAGTATGCTGTACCCCGCAAAGCTTCTTTTTAAGGGTTAGGAATGAAAGTTTAAGTATTTGAAACATTCAGCTATAAGCTTGCTCTGAATTTACACCTCATATTCAAAACACCAATTCAGCATCCATGCTATCATCATGCTATCCATTATAAATATAGAAACTTGAGCATATAGCTAATCCAAAATGTTGACATTCTTTATAACAAAAGCTGTGTTAACAACATAATTTGGCAGAAACTATGTTGAATAACTTTTTCAATTTTATTTTTTATTTTAAATAGAGCCAGTGTCAAATGTGGGAGCAGAGTTTATAATAAATTATACTAAGCTGCTGGAAATTTTCATGTACAAGAGCTGCAAACACCTATCAACTGGACAAATGCAATTGGTATTAAGATTCTTTTAAACAAAACTCAGTCTTGCTGCTTCATTAACATTTGCAAATTCAGAATCTTAACTGACCACTTCTCCTAACACCAATAGCTTCCAAATAATACTGATGCAAAGAATATGATTTGATATTATATTTAGTTACCTTTGTTAGTGAAGATATTCTTTCCACATTCAAGAAGACAGCTGTCACCTGGGGCAATTTTTTAATCTTTTCTGAAAGATGGATAATGATTGCAAAATAGTGTTAAATGTCAAGTCTCTTTTTAAAATGCCCAGACTATAAACCATTTTGTACTGAGCAGAATACTCATAAAACATCAAATGGCACCATATTATTTGTTCATAGAGCAGTTGTAATTGCTAATTTAGTACTGGGCCAAGAACAGCATCAGTTTCACTTACTGTCAATCACATAAAGTTATGGATTAAGTTGCCTCACACATTTTCAGTGACCAGGGGTTATTGTCTATTCCGCATTGCTTTTGTAACCTTAAAAATTCACATTTACGCAAACTGCATGATCGATAAACAGAATTCTCCCTCTCTTCAGCTTTCACACCTATCCTTGAACAGTTTAGTTGCAAAAGTCTTCCATTTAGAGTGATGCAGTGCCAAAAGAACTCAGTCCTTACCTGTCAAAACCTGAAAGTTTCCTTTGCCAAAAACAAACTTCTTGTTGCGATTTTTTGTAGGAAGAATTGTTTTATCTACAACTGTCCAGTTCTGAAGAGTATCTACAAGAGCAACGGCTTCTGCAATCTGTAATTCAGCTACAGGAACATAACAATAAGAGAAAAAAGAAATAAATATTACAATGTACCATCATAACTCTGCTGAGATCTCAATAACTACAGTACATGTATGAACATGGAAAGACTAAGCTACACTGCAATTCTTTTAACCTCTAGCACAAGGAATGAAGTGTCTCACCTCTAATAAGAGTAACTGAATGGTCTGATGCAATTTTATCACACAAAGCATCTTTCTGACAGTGTAAATTACTTCTGTGGTAGTTGGCTTTGGAGGATTTTTAGTTGTATTGCCAGGAAAGAAATCACTAAGCTTCTCTCCTCAACAAGTGAAATGAATAACTATCTGGAAAATCTGTTTTGCAGCAGTAATGTGGGAATTACTAATATGGCATATCCTACTGCTAACTTCACATCCATTTATTCATAAGGGACCTGAACTGGTTTGTGACTTGCTAAAAACAACAGATTTGAATCCAGTATTCTGGTTCATCATTTACTTTTGAGTTTTTAACATCTACACTGCAAAGCAAGGATTTTTGAGGACTTTGTGAAATCACTAAGACTATACAAGAATATCAGATCAGCAGTTCTAGTCCTGATATGCCAAACTTTTCCTCTTTAGAACAAATTTGTCAAGTTTCTCTAGATAGCAAAACATAATTTATACACTAAATAGTTTACATTGGTCCAAAAAATAACATATTTTTAAAGATAATCAAGATCAATTTTTCCTCATATTGTTCATGTTTCTTGTAAAATACAGACTTCCTGTTGTATCTGTGACACTTCAAAAATCATTCCAACACATTTTTTTAGACCTCAGGCTCTTCATCTGGAGGGCCTAAATAAATGGAAAGGCACCATTGCTATTTTTCTGTATGTTTGGACAGAAAGTTGCCTTCGTATTTTACCTACTTTTCAGTTGTAACATTATGTCATGTCAATTCCAAAAAGATTAAAAACTTTATTCTGCATAGTGACAATTTGCTAATAAAACTAAACAAGATTTAGTTGGAATGAAAGAGCATAAATATATAAACTGTCTCTTGCCATCCAGAAGGACACGGACAGGCTCAAGAAGTGGGCTCACAGAAAACTAGCAAGGATCAGAAAGTGCAAGGTCCTGCATCTGGGTCAGGGCATATCAATATATTGATACAGGCTGGGGCATGGACAGATGGAGAGCAGTCCTGCTGAGAAGGACTTTGGGGTGTTGGTGGATGAGAAGCTGGACACAACCCAGCGCTCTGTTCTTGCAGCCCAGAGAGCCAAACGTGCCCTGGGCTGCATGCACAGCAGTGTGGGCAGCAGGGCCACTGAGGGGATTCTGCCCCCCTGCTCTGCTCTGGTGACACCCCACCTGCAGTGCCGCATCCAGCTCTGGGGTGCCCAGCACAAGACACATGTGGACTGTTGCAGCAGGTCCAGATCATTTAAGATGATCAGACAAATGGAACCTCTCCTGTGAGAAAAGTCTGGGAGAGTTGGTGCTGTCCACCTTGAAGGAGG
>VRYO01002772.1:58793293-58806850 GCA_009812075.1 Sialia sialis | reverse complement strand
ACTGTACATAAAAGGGGCTTATAAGAAAGATGGGGACAGACTATTTACCAGGATGTGTTGCAATAAAACGGAGCAGCAGTTTTAAACCAAGAGATTTGATATAAAGAAGAAGTTTTTCACAATGAGTGTGGTGAAACATTGTAACAGATTGCCCTGATGTTGGTCCTGTAATCATTCCCTGTGAACATGCAAGGCCAGAATAGACAAGGCTCTGAACAACCTGGCTCAGTGGAAGATGTCCTGGCTCACTGCAGGGGGGGTCAGACTAGATGACCCTTAAAGGTTCCCTCCAAGCCAAATCATTCTGTGATTCTATACATAAAAAGCTAACGTACAAGATGCCGTAATTGTTCACATTGCAGTCTTATAATTAGAGAAGTGTTCAAAGAGAAGCATCAAGTTCATAATGCATCTTAATTGTGTGTGATTAATGCTTGTATATCAGCTAGTTACAACAATTTCTAAGAGAAACCTAACAGTCCTAAAGAAACTCATTACAGAGGAATTATCAGTGCCTGCATCACTAATTGCATAAAACCACTAAAATCCCCGAGAGGATTTATACAAGACGTCATCTTCACTGCACTCTCTTCTCTGGACAGGAGGGTATTGCTGCTCTTCAGCCAACTTGGGGGCAAGCCTAAGGCCAGAGGACTCCAGCCCACTCGGGCAGGCAGCACGGTTGAGGGAAATTAACACTGTGCTAATAACGGAGGCACCCGACTGTTTTCCCTGACCAACCTGCACTGAGGCATTGTGCCGTCCAAAATACAGCTAGCATGGCTTGCAAGTCAAAGCACAAGCGCCTGCCAACACTCACTAGCATCTCCTTGTCTTTAAAAAGTTGTCAAAGAAGGAAAGAGCGACCGAGACTTTCCATCTAAGCTTGCTCTTTGCAAGCGGCATGTGACAGCGGGTCCACCTCACACTAGCGGCACGGCCACAGAATCAATCTGGCTGGAAAAGACCTCTGAGATCACCGAGTCCAACCTGACCACCATGCCATACTATCAGTATCAGCACTGCTACCAGTCTTTCCTCACACAACGTGCAGGAGCAGTGACTCCAGTGACCCCTGGATGTATTCCTTCCCGGCGCTCCGGGAGCCCGCCCGCCCCCGCAGCCCCGCACCCGTGGTGAGCGGCGACTTCTGCGGGCCCCACTTGACCGCGGGGTGCACGATGGCGACGCGCTGGGCGCCGGGCCCCGGTGCCAGCGGAGACGGGGCCAGCAGCTCCTCCAGCGCCGCCTCATCCTCCTCGTCTTCCTCATCCCCGCCGGCGCCCGCCGCCCCGTTGCCCGGCGGGCGCAGCGCGGCCCGGAGCGGGGCAGCGGCGCTGAGCGGGCGGGCGGGCCGCGGGCGGCACCGGGGCGCGCCCAGAGCCGCCATCGCCCGGCGGCAGCGCAGCAGCAGCGACCACGACAGGCGGGCGGGCCCCATCGGCACGGCGGGCCCGGGGCGGCGGCGAGGGACCGCCAGGGCCGCGTCTTTCCGGCCGCTGCGGAAGCGCCGCCGCTGCCCATGTGACAGCGTTCCCCGCCCCTGCTGGGCCCAGCGGCGGCCGTGATTGACTCCGGGCCCGGGCCGGCCGCGCTGGGCAGCGCCCGGGACAGACGGCGGGGTAGTCGGTAGGTTTATTTTCTTTGTTTCATCCTCTTCTGCGGCCGAGCGGGTGTGGTGAAGGGGGGTCTGTTTCTGCCCTGGTTTGCTTGTAGTTAAATCTCTTTGTGTGCCTTTCTTGACAGTTTTCGGCCGCTGTTCCTCCCGCAAGAGCCGAAGGGTTGTTAAAAGTTTTTAAGACTCTCGATTTCGGTGAAGTTCCCTCAGAAGGTTGTGTCAGCTTGTTTGTGCTGCTGAGATGATGTAGCGGAAATGATAGCCGAGCCCAACGCAGCCAGTAACCTCCCCAGCCAAAAGTAAGACCTGGTTGCCTGTGAGCTCTCTGAATTGGGGTGCTGTCCTTGGGTTTGTGCCGTGCAGATACCGCCGCGGTCTGCGGTGTGTTATCTTGGGGAGAAGGGGGAAAAAAGGGATTTGCTGTGCATTGTGCTTTGCTGCTAATATCTTAATTTTGTTTCCTTCCATGTACTGCTTAGCATCTTCTTAATGTGGTGTTTTATGCTGTTTGTCAGGGACCTTGGCTTTGCAAGCTTTTCTGCGACTTACTCACCACAGTGCAAATGTGCACCCTACCTTAGGAAAAAAAAGGCAGATTCATTGTCAGTGCATTGTTCCCTTCACTGGAGAATTTGGGGATGCTGAGGGAGACGAGTACAAAGTAATCTGTAGGCTCCCTGTAGGTGTTGAGGGGGGCATTGCTTCTATATATTTTGTATCTTTTTTTATCAGGGATCCACCACGTCTTCTCCATTTTATAATGCACTTTTTAGTCATCTGATGAGATGAGATAAAGTATTCATATCCTTGTTTACACAATGATAATTAGAAGTTCTACGAGAATAAATATAAATAAATAAAAGGTGAAGTCAAAACATTTAGGCGTTTCTTGTTTGGTTTCAAAGAGTAAACTTCTTAGATGTCCACTTTTGCATGCTTTGAAATTGAAGGGCAGTTTTTGCTGATCTGTCACATTCTGGGCCCATTTGCTCCATGTATTTTGCTTCATTATGCTGTAATGAAGGCTGAGAGACTTGTAGCTCATGTTGACATGTACAGCTTCCTATATGTCAATTCTGGTGTATTTCATCTGAAAACAGCCTTTCACCTTCAGAAGTGCTAGGCAGGCACATGGCAGATGCTCAGTGGAGCTTCTTATATTGCTTCTAAAAGATGAACTAGTTTGGAAATTTATAATTTTAAAAATTTACAGGTAGGATTCTTTCAGCATCATGGAATAATTGTTATTTTTACACAGCAAAAGGAATATATTGCCTCCTTGGTAAAGGAGGTAGTTTTCAAGGGTGAGTCACCAAATCATTCTAAATGTTTATTCAGATAATCAAACTGAATTCAGAGGTTATCACAGTAGTATTGTGTCTGAGGATTAGATGTGGGACTTGGCTTCCTTCATACTTCAAGTGTTTTATCTTATCAGTAATACTTCAAGTACTAGTGAAAGAACAATGTAGTGGCAGGAACACAAGGTAAAAATGAGTCTCTGAGCCATAAGTAACAGGATATAAAGGTAGAAATAGAAATGGCATTCTGCTTATCCTTTTTTACTGGTTGCTGATGGAAGCAAACTAAATGGCTGAGACCTGTTCCTCCCAGTGCTTGAAGCAGTGAATGTATGCATGCAGAAGTGCTCAACATGGTGTAGAATAACAAGGGGAGGAAAAAAAATACCAGCTAGTTCAAAATTTATCAAACGTACCATTGCACTACTATAGTTGAAAATATAGTGTTAAGTGGAGATATGTAGGTACAGTAGTTACTATTTTGCTTAAGAAAATAAGAGGATATCGTAATTATTTTAACAATTTCTTCAACAGAAATGTAGTTTGCAAATGAAAGTTCCATTTAAATATCCCATTTAATTACTCAGTGGTTTTAGTTTCTAGGTGTTGGTCTAGTTTCTGCAAATGTTTGTACCGGCCTTATGAATAGCCTTACTGGAAACGTCAGTATTAAAGGCTACAAGAAAAAAAAAAAAAAAAAAAAGGAAAAGAGAAAGCAAGAAAGAGAGAAACATGAATATTAGTAGTATCTGGATTAAAAAAACCCACCTCTTCTTTTGTGTAAGTTTTCTGTTTTGCCCAGTGCTTCCTGAGGCACAGCTATGTGCTGTGATGCACTGATAACCAAAACAGTTCAGAAACTAAATGGCTTTTTAATATTAGTATTTAGTGCTTAGTTAAATTTGTTGAGTGTTCAAGATAGATGTTTAGTTGCCTGGGTAACAGTTACTCTAACAGGTTTCACCCCAGATATGTTTCATTTGGCATTTATTTGGCCCAGCATGAGGGAACCGTAGTTCTGTGATCCTCCCTTTCTTGGAGGTTTTGCTGAGCTTTGTTAACATGGTGTTCCATATGCCAGGCATTTCCTTACTTTGTTGGGCCCCTTTTGTCTGGCATAAGAGATTAAGTAGCACAAGGCCAGCAGATACTGTCCAGAGTGCTATCCTTCAGGATGTTCTTGGGAAAGAGAGGCATGAATTAAGCCTTCAAAGAAGTATATTCTAGACAGAGATATTAAAAGCAGTACATGATCAGACAAGTCCTTGATGGAGCTCTCCTGTGGCGGTTCTGATTTTTGAATTATTTAAGTGTTTTAAACCAACTTGGACTCAACTACAGTTACTATAATCAAATACAGTGCATTTATCTTCATTATGGGGTGGAGTAAGTTGCTAAATAGTACTTGTAAACGAGAAAAGATTTTAAAAGTATGTTGAGTGTTGTGTTGAGATACAATGTAGAAACTGGTAACCCATGTGGTGTTGGCTGGCACCTGAGTTGCAGTTCCAGCGAAGCAGTGCAAGTAAGAACCTGTTAGTCCAGCCCCAGAGTGATGCATTCTGCTTTGAAATCAAGAGTGAAAGGATTTAATCACATAGGAGAAACAGCTTCTTGACAAACATGTTTGGATTCTTTTTGGTTTTGTGGTCTGTAGAAGAATCTGAGAAGAGCAAAGTGGCATCAAGAAAAACATTACATAGTGCTGTCCCTTGATGTTTGTTCTTTTCAGCTGGGAAGTCTCTGGTGGTACTTGGGATATTAATCTCTATGGCTTGCAATTTTAAATCAAAGAAGACAATTGAAAACTTTTGTGAATGATTGCTTATAGAATGCTGACTCAGCTGGGAGCTGTAGTTTATCCCACTCTTCACATGCGGAAGTCCAGACAGCTTATATGAGGGTTGGTTCATCCTGAATTATTTTCTTTGCTTCCATCTATCAAACACTATGGTGCATTTTTAACTTTTCTTTACCAAGTAATTGATGGAATTCAATTTTCATGGGACATTTCTCTGTAGGGAAGGTCAGCATATTTAAAAAAAAATTGTGCAATTTTATATTTATATAGAATTTTTATAGAAGTCTTTGGAAGCCTCATTCTACATCACTTCTTGAAGTGTCTCGATAGATCAAAAAGGTAAACAGAGACATGTTTAAATAAAACCTGTCTGCTCTTACCAACAAAATAATCTCAGGACCTTGGTCCTGTAGTTGATGCTCTTCAGTCTCAGAATTTGCTTTCAAAGCAATATTGGGAAGAAGAATGATACAAATGCTTATCTGGCATTGATAAACCTAGGTAGAGTTGAGCTGGCTCTGTATCCATAGAACAGTTAATTCTCCATGTGTTAGCCAGCACTGAATACTGGAGAGTTGACTGTATCTGATAGTGTAACACACTGCTTTTCGTTTGTAAAGTGGTCATTTGTGTTAGTACACTCTCTTGTTGCAGTAGTATCACAGAAATAGAAGTAATTGTACACTGTCATGTTTACTTTCTTTTTGTGCCTTCCTGTAGTACAAGTCAACTGGCTTCATGTCCTGGCCACTGTAGTTTAAAGGAGGCCATTGCAGCCAGCTTCCAGTACTGGACCTGCTGCACAAGTGGGATCCAGCTCATCTACTCAAACATCACCTTTGGCAAAGCACATTGTTAGCATTGGGAATGATGAAAAATGGCATGGTTTCATTGCAGATAAATGTATGGCTTCAGATCTCCCAGCAGGTGCATCTTTCTTTATAAAATTATTCCTCCATGATATTAGCAATGACCTGAAACTGAAGTTTTTTATGTGTCTTTTTTCTTCAGCATGTTTTATAAACAAAGTAAATAAATTTCTTCCTCACATTTCAAAATGTAGATCCATCAATTATTTCTGCCTTGTTTAGCTTAGGGCACCCACTGGGTGAATGCCTGTGTTATTGGTTCATGGTGCTAAGCTCTTAAGTCAACAAAGGCTGCATTAAGTCAACATCAGCTTTCTGTTTCATTTACTTTCTTTATACTTCGTTTATACCTTTGATAGCTTTGCTGGTTTTCTAATTATCTCCATATCATTCAGACAAGCCAGTAGTCTGAAAAAGGCCCCAAATTTCTGTTTTACTTTTAAAGTTAGCTGTTTGGCTTTTAGTGACAAATTGTCACCACTTCCAAACAATGAAAATACATATACTTGCTTTTATTTTCTTCTTGTTTTGTCCTGAAGTGTGTAGCTCTGAGTGCTCACTGCTAACCCCTTCAACATGTTTGTTACACCTTAGAGAGAATGCTGTCCATGATGAGACTGTGCCCGAGTCTGCTGTGCAGAATGGCACCTGTGTGAGAAATGGCAACCTGAAAACACCAGTAAGTCCATTTTAAAGCTTTTAAAAGTTTTAATTCTTTTAAATTGTGGAGTTTGTTTTGTGTCTCATTCAGTTGTTACAAAATTGAATATTGCACAGCAATCATAGTGCATCTAAAAGCTGGTCACTGGATACAGCTTGACCCTCAAATTCCATTGGCAGCAGAGCCTTAATGCTGGTTTTTGAACAGTCAGTTCATTTCATCATGTGCATTTCCTTTCTGTGCTTTGTGTGCAACTGATGTTAATTTGCAGGTAGTAAGTTTAACTGTGAGTGAAAAGATGTAGAAGAGCTTCTGTGCTTTCTTCTATTCTTCAGAAGTGACAGCTGCCACTGAAAACTGCCTTCTGGGTAGTGTGCAACTGTACAAAAACTTCTTTGCTGTTATACCTTCCTATGATTATGACTCATTGTTAAGTGTAAAAATCAAATTCGTAAATCCTTTCTTTCATCCCCTTTTAGTATGGTCGTACTTAGTAAGGAATTATTTGGCTCCTTGGGGCATAAAACTGACCAGCCTGGGGAAATGATTACAATAAGAGCAAAATAAACTTGTATCTGTGAATGTCTGTTGTGTGTTGTGTTTCCTCACATGCTGTGTTTACTTGTTTCAGAGAGAGAAGCGGAAGGTCCGAGAACAGTGTGAGAACATAAGGAGGAATTCTACTGGTAGCAGAAGAGTGAGCCAGCTGCAGAGTGGTGAAGTGGTTGAGGCAGTTACCTTGTTTGAAGTGGTTAGCATGGGGAAGCAGGCCATGCAGGTACTCCTAGCACTGAGTTCTGAAAGCACTTGGTGGAGGCAAGATGAATAAACAGTGGTCATTTCCATTTTTTGTACTGTGGAACATCTAAGTTTCAGCTTAGGTGGGGGAGAGACATGTTTGATTGAAAAACTGCTGTGAATATGGCTCTTGGAAAGAATATCTTGCAGCTTCAAGGAATGAGTGAAGTGGTAGCTGTCAGATATTTAAAATTAGGAAGGAAATTTACCTAAACTGGTCTTCCTAAAACAATGCCTTAACATACAGAAAGATAATTATTTACAAAAATGTGAAAAATGTCCATCAATAGCAAATTTTAGTTGTCCAGAATTCTGAAAAATGAGATTTTTTCTTTTCTTATTTCTTTTCTCCCCCTGTGCTCGCCTTGTACTATTAATCTTTTACCTTCATTCCAATGCAGTTTGCCAGCAGCTTGCATAATAGTCAGGTTCCCTGTTCGTCTATATAGCTAGTAATTTTCTTCAATTTGAGGAAGCCCACCTCCCCATATTTTGTGAGCACATGATATATATTATCTTTGTACAAGTGTATGAAAATCTGGAGCCCCAAATAATTTTATGTAAAGTTATAGATATGTCACTGGTGTATAGTATCTGCTAGCAAAATGTGTGTGTGTGCACATGCATGAAAAATATGTTTACATTTTGGATGTAAAACCTTTGTTTTTCCAAGATATTTGTGTGGATGGCTTTTGTCATGCTACAATTGTGGTAACTTCAGTAGAGTTCCCTGAAGAGCTTACCTTCTGCTGTGACAACCATCATGGGGAGGTCTTGGAAAAGCAGCAGAGCTTGAGTTCTGTTGCTGCTAGGATTTATTAGACCTTTGTGGAACTACTGGTGGGTTGATGGCTTGTCCTAGGAGACTCATGTCACTTACAGGCTGTAGGATGTACTGCTCTCGAAATGAAATTTGGAGTTGTTTTTTTGGCTTATGTGTAGTATGTGAACTGTTTCAAACCTACTGCACAAATCAAGTGCTAGAGAAAAAGAGAGCTTCCAGGGTAAATTGCTAGTATAATTTAATACTACAGTAATTTCACAATTATAAGCTGCACCTGATTATAAGCCGCACATCTGGGTAGCCGGGTAGACAATGAGATTCGTCCATATATAACCCGCACCCAAATATAAGTCGCGTTTTTTTTGTTTTTTTTTTTTTTTTAAGTGAGGATCCACGTGTGACAAAGTAATGAGTTAGTAACAGAATCACGCCAGCGCAGTCTTTGGTGTCACGTGCTCAAGTTGCAACAGTTTTCATAGACCAGCGAAGCCTTTAAAGGCAGCCCCAAGCGCCCTCCCCCTGCCGCGGGCCCTGGCACTCCTGCCCCCGGTGCTGGCTGCCACAGCCCCTGCCTGCTCGGTGGTAGCAGTGGCTCGCTCGCCAGTGCTAAGGCAGTGGTAGCAGCTCCCTCGCCAGTGCGAAGGCGGTGGTGCCGGTGGCAGCGAGTGCGTTTGCCGCAGCAACAGCAAAGGTGGTGGTGCCTGGCGGCAGCGAGCCCGCTCACCGCAGCGGCAGTGAAGGCGGCAGCGCCTCACTCGCGGCGGCGGAGGTGGCTCACTAGCCCGCATGAACGCAGCGCAGGCGGCTCGCTCGCTCTTGTGAAGGCGGCGAAGCCGAGCTGGCCTCGCCAATCCAGCGGCGGCCCACCGCCCGCTCGCCAGTGGCTCAGGCTCACTGCCCACCGGGCAGCGGCTCCGCGGCAGCTCTCTCCCCGGCCGGCTCTCACTTCTGGGTTGGCATTTCACTGGGATTTGTCCATAAATAAGCAGCACCTGATGATTAGCTGCACTACTGGTGTAGGCTGGATTCTTCAATGAAAAAGGTGCAGCTTATAATCGTGAAATTACTCTAATTATTAGATGGTGCAGAGCTAAATGTGTGTGTGGATTTTTTGTTGTTCATGCTTATTTCTTTGTTTTTAAGTTAAATTGTTACCTTGGTGCTATCAAGAACTCATGAGGACATTTTGAAATTTTTTTTTTTTATTATTACATGTATTTCCCTGTTAACAGGAAGCAAAGCATCTGTGAAAAGCAACATTGTCTAAAGTAGTTTAAGACTTGAAAGAGTCCTTTAGAACTATTAGAAATGGAAGAGAATTGCTTGGAGTTTATTCTCGGTTTTGTAATTTATTGGAGATGGAACAGTGTCAGTTTTTGTCTCTATTGTGGGTATCCTCAGTGGAGTGTAGCAAACTGTATTCATCTCCTGACTAATGAGCTTCTTTAATCTCTTCTAGTCTGTAGTAGTTGACTGGGTTGAAGCTTATAAACAAGATAGGAATGTGGCACTTCTGGATCTCATCAACTTCTTCATTCAGTGCTCAGGCTGTCAAGGTAATTTACCTTCTCTGTAGCTCTTTCCACTGTCTGTGTGTGAGAGGAGTCTGAAGTGTGCTTTCTGAAATGGAATTTTTCCCTCCAGTAAATCATGTACTTATAATCTGTACTGTTCATTAAGATGAACTACAGATGGACAGGAGAAATAGAAAAGAATGCTGCTGGTTAAATTGTTTGTGCTTGCAGCATTCCAGCTCTGAGAGTTGCATTTGAGCAAAGTTTGCAGGGTCAGGTTTATGAAGTGGCATGTCATATTGCTTTGCAGAATCCTCACATAGGGACAGTGCTTTTGATGAGTTAAAATTAAAATCCAGCATTTCAGTTGCCATTTGTTTTATATTTCCTGGTATGCTTTGTTTTGCTAGTATGCTTGTTTGAAAATAAGCAGCCAGCAAATTCAGCTCCTTGCTTTGGTAGCTAGAAAAGCAATCTCCTGCGTCATTGCAGTTGCTTTTACTAGAGAGCTGTGAAGCTCTCTGTTTCATAACATTGAAGCACTGACTTCTGGGGACCATCTGCTAGTGAAATGTTTCAGGATGGCAAGTAAGAGTTTTAAGAAGACTGTCCTGTTATTTTGAAACTTCTAAGTGTATTTAAGCAGCTGGAAATGTACTTCTTACACTTTTTTTTTCCTCTAGGTCTTTGACTAATATGCCTTCTCTTATGGGAAATACTTGGGGGTTTTTGACTAGAAGTGGGCAAAATTTTAGACCTTGAAGTAAATGAAAGAACAGAGAAAGTAGCCTTTCCAGACAGCACAGAGCAGATTTCTCTAATGGGAATTTCACTTCTGGTTCATCTGTACTTTTTCCTATCAATTAATTTATGTGTCTCTTTATATATATGTTTCCTGTACACACATAAAACAGAATTCCCCTTTCTTCAGTGTTTCTAAATTTAATAAAGTCCTTACTATGGTTGATTAATGTTGTAGAGTTGTCAGTAATTATTTTTAAAACACTACTTTTTTAGGCATGGTAACAGCAGAGATGTTTCAGAGTTTGTACAACAAGGATGTCATGCAAAAAATGACAGAGACCTTTGATAAGGTAGGCACAGCTTTGATTTTGCATGTCTTTTTTATATAAACAATAGGCTCTACCTTAATAGCCAACCTGGATGGAATTCCTGTTGCTTATCAGGAGCTCTCTACCACTTTATTAATTTAGTAAAATAAACCTGTTTTTTTACAAGAGAAATTCGGTGTCATAATGACCCATTTTAGAAGCAGCAGGATATGGTTTTTTTTAAGTGACTTTTATTTTGAGAGTTTTATTAGAGCTGTCTGACTGCAGCCTTCCTGAATCTTTCTCTTAGGAGTTCTTCTGATAATGACTTTATAGAGGTAAATATAACCCAGAGGTAAATATAACCCAGCACTGCAACAGGTAAATGGTTCCTTTGGTGTTTGGTTGATAGGTTCTTTAAAAAATATTAATTTGGATTGCTGATGATTTAATTCAAAGATGTTTTTAGCTGATACTTTATTTGAATGCATTCTTTCTGCTTTACTGGCAATTATAATTTTTAATAATTGTATTATGTCATAAGGAATAAGAAAAATGCATTACAAATTTTTAGATAATTGTGGAAACAGTAGTGAGTATCTCATTTCTTATGGATTGTTAAGCAAAGCACATAGCTTTACAGTGCTGTTTCACTGTTTGACTGCTCCTTGACTAATTATGGCAACATTAAATTTTCTGCAGTGCTCTCACAGTTACTTCTGTTCTTTTTTTCCTGTATTTGTCACCTCTGAAATGATTTGTCAAGCAGCAGCCATCAGCCTTGTTTTAATTGAGCATCTCTCAAAGACCAGCTGCTGTAGAAATTCCCACAGAGAATGAATTTGCCAACATGGTTTTCTTCATTTTAGAAGTGTAGTAACACTTGGGCTAATTTTTTGACAGAAATGAACCTATATGTGTCTGGCTGTATGAATTAGTAGTCTGGCACTTCTTTGCCAACTAAATTAGCCCTGAATAACACTCATGATAGTACAGGCACTCTGGTAGATACAAAGATGTGATTATTGTTACCATCACCCTGGAAATATTACAGCTCTGTAACCTTTTCACCTGTCGTGGTGGGCAAAAAGGGAGGCCCTGTGATTGCCTTAGAAGCTGTATTCTCCATGCTCTGTAAAGAAAGTCCTCTCTTGTTCATAAATGAGATGGAAATGTAAGTTAGTGGTTTAAGTTAGTTGAGAAGTAGTGCCATATGGGACTACTGTGATTTCAAAAACGTTTTTTTGAAAACTAAAGACATTAGTGAAAGTAGTAATAAGAGTGGAAAATATTGCCAGATATCTGCCATTACTGAGCAGATACACAATTTCAGTCTTTCTGTAATTCAGTGAAAACTTGTACTGATACTGGAAGCAGAGAATGGCTTTAATATGGTCATTGAGGCATTTATTTTGTCTTTGTGAGCCATGGTATTCCTTAGTGATGAGACAGTCTTGTCTATGCACTGTTTTTGTTTTTCTTCTATTTTAAGATACTCTGTTTCTCTCTTCTGCTTTTGTTCCTGTTGGTGACATTTACTTCTTATGTGGTTTTTCTTCCCTTTCCCCTTTTGTTGCTCAAACATTTAGTAAGGGAAGAGTTAATTTTGGTGCTTAACTGTATGGCTAGACTGGGATAGAAATACTTGGGCTTCACTGAACCTGATGAAGAACTCTAGATTTAATCCCTTTTGTTTTGGAATAACTGCAGAGTTGAGAAGACATCTTTGAATCAAGTCACATTAGTGCTGAAAACATTTCTCTCTAATTTGAAAAGCTCGGAATGATTTTTTTAGGGTTTAAATGTTTTACATCTAGGTACTAAACATTGAAAAGGGATATATACTTAGACTTGCTGAGGAGCCTTGTGTTGGAATTAATAATGCAGGTTATACCTTGTATATATTTGCTTATAAATTTTGGAAACAAGTCATCTCCTATTAGTAACAAGACAACTCAAATTTTATATATGTAATATTTTGGCTTTTGTGGGCCTCCAGTAACACATATTGTCTGAAGTTCTAATGGCCTTTGAAATATGTTGCATGTTTTGTAATACTTTTGTCTATGGATTATCTGTGCCATTTCATTAACAAACTTTCAAAATTTTGTCCCCCGCATTACAGGAAACTGGGTTGCAGTATAAGAAATTCATGGCCTATCCTTGGATCCTGACAGTTACTTGGCCAGTGGACATGGTAGGGCTGTTGTAGCTTTTCACAACTGTAGTATAGCTTTGCTGTGGGAAATTAATCTAAATTCCTTGTTGGCGCTTCATTTTGACTTTCTTCTCTTTCTGTAGACTGTATGAAAGAAGGAAACATTTCCAGGTTGAGTCAGAGCAGGAGCTCACATCACTCTGTTGAGTGACTTGAATAATTCTCTGGAAGAACTTGTGTTAAGGACTTAATCTAACTTGATTTCTGGGATCAAAGTTATTTCTCTAGTGATTATGAAAGGAATCTAAGACAATCCCAAGTTAGGTGCCTAAATTTAGGTGGTGGGCCCTTCATGTTGTGTTTATGCATACAGCGTGCGTGTTACCATTGAAGACTATCCCAGTGTGATAAACATGGAAGTAGAAATGCTCAAAAAATGTGAGAGGTCTTTGTGTATTTTGTGCTGCTTTTCAGATTGAGGAGTAAGCTATGGTGATAAAGGGATATTTCCTGAAGTTGTAGATAGTCTTTCTGCTGTCCATCTCATGATCAAGGAGCATTAAATGAGACTTGTTTGAAACTTCCCTTTCTGTTTTGGCACTTGCTGCTACTGTTAGGCTCTGAACTGACTCTTACAGCCCAGTCAGGAACATACTCCAAATTCCCGATATGCTTTGGGTTTCAGCCAGCCCTGTGATCAGTCTGTATTTGCATTTCTCTTTAAAGAAAGCAGCAGTCCTCATGCTTTGCAAACATAGCTATAAGAGAAGAGCATGCCCTTTATAAGCACAGGAGGTTATGCTGGGTGTGACTGTGTTAGAGTGTAGCTGAGATGGCTTTTGTCCGCTGGTGAAGGACCAGCTGAGCCTGCCTTCAGGAAGAGGTTTTTCATAGTGTCTGAAGTTTTGGAGTTCCTCGGCTCCACTGACACCTGGAAACTCTGAAGATAAAATATTCTGAGCCATTCCTGGGATCTGTGAGGTGTACATTAAATAATGTTC
>VRYO01002772.1:58772466-58788642 GCA_009812075.1 Sialia sialis | reverse complement strand
GCAAAGCCCACTCCCCCACCTGCCCGGCCGCTGCTCTGTGGCAGCTCTCCGCTTGGCTGGCTCTCACTTCCGGGTTGGCATTTCGCTGGGATTTGTCCATAGATAAGCCGCACCTGAATATAAGCCGCACCATTGGGGTAGGCTGGATTCTTCAATGAAAAAGGTGCGGCTTATATTCGTGAAACTACTGTAGATGTCTTGGATTTTCAGAAATTCCTACCTACGTTTTCAGAATTCAGTTTTTTAGTATGCTCATTGTGTATTTTGAAAATCCCTTTGTCTGCCTTTTTTCTATCACTGTTCAAGTACATGAAAAGAGAATTTGGATCTGTATGTGAGGATTGTTTTAATAGTTGTGCTATGTCTTTCTGTGTGATTTCTGATAGATCAAGGCTCACTGTATCAAACAAGTACCTTGTTTCCCAAGGCTAGCAGCTGGTATTCAATAAAGCTTTCCTCAGGATGTAGCCACAAAAAGACCAGTTGCTAGTGCAGATACAGACCACTCATTTTATGTTGGTACCATCTGTAAAGACCAGCAGTTTGCGGAACAGTAGCATTCCCTGATGCAAATATTTCATGTGTAGTGAATTGTGGGACCAATATTAACATCCAGTTCTCTTTGTATTTCAGTATGAGCATAAACTTCTAGAGGTACAGAACATGATGAATGCCATTTTCAAAGGGACATTTCTAAACCGTTACCGGTAAGAGTAAAAATAAAGCTGTGACGTTTATTTGCATTCCCCAGAAAGTCTTGCTCAGATTATGAGAATCAAGTTAAACATCCTGGAGGCACTGATGGTGTCAAGGAAAGTGTAGCAGTTAAATTATTTTTAAGAATCTGGGTTTCCAAAAGGACCTCTTGAGTATGTTCTTTCAGTTCTTCCTGCTGGCTATAGAGCAGTGCATTTATGAATGAGAGGATATCCAAAATTGCAAAATAGTTTGTGGCTAAAAGTGGTCGAAGTATTGATTGAAGAATAATTTACAATTTAATATGAAGATACTTGGAAAGTTTTGAATTATGCATGCTTTTGAAATTCCAGAACATAAAAATATTGCAAATAATATAATTGATTTAAAGTTAATTTTTAATGTATTAATATAATGATTTTATAATTTCACAGTGATGTTATCCCTGAGATCAGAGCAACGTGCATCGAAGAAATTGGCAGCTGGATTAAAACATACCCAGATGGTTTTTTGAATGATAGCTACTTAAAATATATTGGGTGGATGCTGTATGATAAGGTAAGGTTTAAAATTTTTTTTTTGCTTGGGACAGTACTTTAGATTTTTTGTTTTAAATTTTTTTTTAAAGAATCCTAGCATTTAAATTCTTGAGAATAGATGTTTAAGACTGTGGTGGCACAAAAAGAATTCACTTTCTTCCCCATTTCAGGATTTATTCTAAAAGCCATTTAAATGCTAAATGACAGAGAATATTTTTTCCAGTTCTGTGTGAATCCCTGTATGTGCAGTTGTGTTTATATGTCACTGAATTGGAAGTTACTTCTGAAGTGTGAAATGGCTTATATCCTTTGAGAGGGTTAAATGCTGACTGAAATTCTGCTTTTAGGCTTGATGAACACTTAAAAATTTGTTCAGATTTGTAAAAAATTAACAAATAAATGTCGCCTGTAGTAGAATAGTCTTCAATATTGCATTTCTCATCTGGAGTTAGATACAGAAAATACTTAGAGGAAGTTCAGCCATTTCCCAGAAGGTTTTCTTCTTTTCCTTATTTGTCTTTTCTTTTGACTAGAGGCACTTTTAAAAAACCTCAAAAAACTACCAAAACAAACAAGCAAAAAAGCCTAAAGAAGTCAGTAAATCCAAAACACCAAGCAGTCGAACGAGAGGCAGTGGGCAAAAACTGATAGCCAGGAAGTTGCACTGGAACACGAGGAAGCGCAGCTTTACTGTGTAGGTCACTATTCCCTAGAGAACATTGCCCAGAGAGGTTGTGGGATATTCAGAGCTGTCCGGACACACTCCTGTGCTAGGATGGACCAGATGATCCCCTGTTGTGGTCCCTTCCAGCCTGACCCGTTCTATGCTTCTGTGAAAATACGCTTTTTCTCTTGTTTTGAAAACTCATGACAGACTTCAGGGAGATAGGAATAATTATGGTGAACGGCTAATCAGCGCTGTGCTTGTGCAGGCCGCCTTTGAAGGTGTCTGTAGCTCCTTGTAGATGCGGAACATGGCGGGACTGGTGTCAGCTGCGGGCCGTGTTTGTGCTGAGCGATCAGGCTGTACTGTGCCGGGGAGCCAGGAGGGGGCGCGCCAGGCTCCCGCTGCCCGCCGTCCCTCTGCGGGGGGCGGCTGCGTTTGTAGGGTGACAAGTCTGTCAAGAGCTGGCGTTTGTTCCTGCCTGCGTTTTATCTGATCACAATGCCTTTTCAGTACGTGTTCAGTTTGGAGAATTCTCAAAAGAAAAAGGATTTTTTTTTTTTTTTTTTAAGATGATGTGCCTTCATTTATACTACGCTGCAGTGAAGATTAACAGCTGGTGTCTCTGATTAATGCACACAGCTCACCCAGTGCTATTTACTGGAAACTGGAAATAGTTTGTTTTTTTATAAGGCTTTCTTTTATCTGAAAGCAATGCAGATGGCAAGCAGAGTGAGATAAAGTGAGGTATCTTCCATATTCTGCATTTGCCTGAGACCTGATGGTGTGCAACTACTGGTGGCTGCTGTCTTGGCTGTGCTTTGTGATTTTCAGCCACTGTCAAATTGCTTGCTTTCAAAATGAGAGCACCAACAGGGCTTGCAGTGTTTTTATATACTTTCTTGGATTTTTTTGAGGGGGACTGAGCAGGGAGAGCAGTTATAAAAATTGTTTTGCCTCAAAGACAGTTGGGTTGTCTTTGCTATCCAGGAGTAACTCAGAAATAGACCTTCCCAGTTCATAATCTAGGGAGTGTTGACCCAGCAGTCCGATCAAACCATCCAGGACCCAGCCTGTATTTGTAAGGTTTATTGAATGGCCCCATCTCTGTGATAGTGGTGAGGCTGAAATCTCATAACTGAATGTGTTCATCTGGAGCTCTCTGAGGTCACTAGAGCTGCCCATCACATCACTGATGTTTTCTGTCGTCAGGTCAGGATCAAAATATGCTGATACAGCTGAGGGACAGCTTATGTGTTCAGAGTATCCTGAAAATGTGCTTACATAATTCCCCTTCACTCGGTCACAGCTTTGAAGCCTTCAAACAGGCAGGTTTTTTGTCAAGATTAAAGTGGTAGTTCTGATGAGGGGAGTAGGTGGCTGTGTGTTTGTGTTTGCTGATGCTGCTGTTGAGAGAACCTGAAGACAGTGAAAAATTCTTGATCATTCAACACTACTTCACATCCTTCCAGAACTATGGGGAATGTTGAATTTAGAAAAGAGGAGGTGGTTGAGAAGGAGAAAATGCAGATGAAAACACAGGGAAAGTAACGCAAGCAGTCATAGAAATAGTTATTTGTTTCTATTTACTAGCGTTAATTTTCTCAGCAATTAAAGAAACCTACATGTGTGGAGTTGTGACTGAGAGCTTTTTTTGGGACTAGGATACCTCAGAAGGGAGGTGGTACACTTTAATGTGTTATGCTTTATGTCTGCAGGCCTACGCTTCACTCCACCTGACTGACAAATGGCATTACCAGGTGCATGCCAAGAGCTTTGTGACCATTTAGCAAACCTGTGCACACTGTTGCCCCTTTTCCCACACCCAAGTTCAGTCCCTATTCACAAGCAGAGTGCTGTGAAAAAGAACCAAGGGCACTTGGAGGCAGTTTTGCAGTATATTGGCTGAGCTGAGTTTGTGGCAGTGTGCAGTGACGGGTGCCACCTTGGGACTGTCTCTGAGTGGGTTCTGAGCTGCACAGCCCTTGTGGCAATAGGAAGCAGCAGATGTGGGCAACAGTCTCTTCCTCAGCAACTTTAAAATTAAAGTACGATGTAGAATACATACTGCTGGCATGTTGTGGGCAGATTAGAGAGCAGTGTGCACTGTTACCTGTCGATCTTTCATTTTATATTTCTAGCGAAAAGCTATCTTAAGCAAAACTGTTAGTCAAAGCCTGCCACTGGGTATCATCATTGGCTTTCCATCTAAGCAGGTGAACAGGAACTTTTAGCAATGGATAGCCTGTGTGTAGGTGGTCTCCTTTCTTGGATTTCCATGTTTATTCTTACTGCTATTGTTAGCAAGAGGAATTAAAAAAATATGAAGAGACTGATTCAAAGCCTGCAGTTCCTCTTAGTGTCTCTGCTGATATGCTTAGCATTTTAAATTTACAGAACACGTGATTTTTCTGTGTTGGATCATCAAAATCACTTTCCTTTGAAACTTTGAAACTTTCACTTTGAAACTTTGTCCTTTGAATAATGTAACAATAGGCATGAGATAATTGAAAATCTGGCTAAGGAAAAGACTTCTTTTTGAGGCATCTGTGAAGCAGCAGTATTAATAGTATGAAATAACCCCTTGTATGGATAAATATATTTTGCTTAAATTAGCTAATTAGGCTGAATTCACAACAACTCTTTTCCTAAAATACTTGAAATACCATGTTCTAGTGTAAAACAGAAATAGGGAGAAGGCATGATGCTTAACTCTGTAAGAATCCACAGTGATAAGCCAGTGCATTTCTAGGTTGTACTTCTTGCTCTGAGAATCTAGAGAAATCATAGTTTCTTGGATTCCTTGTCTGTGTTTAAAAATTGTCCCAGTCAACAAGAAGCAAGCAAAGCCTGATGTACGGGAGAGGGCTGGTTGTATTAGGTATGCCATCCATACTCCTGTTTATGCATCTTTAATAGATAAATAGCACAATCCCTGTGTCTTTTGCATTCTGTTGCTTTTATTAGCTGTGAGGTCTGTGAGAGTTTCTTTGACTCTTAGGGAGCCTAATACAAACTTTGATGTTACCTTTAAGTTTGGCTCACTGCAGGCTTCCTCTGTGTGTGTGTGTGTGTGTGTGTGTGTGTGTGTGTAAGAGAGAGATGAGTGTGTGTACACCCAAGCAAACTGGTACTGATGTCACTGATAAAGAAGACGAGGCAGCATTAGGATAGTCTGCTGTAGGCACCCACAAAGAACTCTCATTTACATGATATAAATGCTGATAGTGACTAACAAAGATACATGTATTTTACTGTTAGTCAGTTTTTTCTTTGTCTTGCAGCAAGCTGAAGTGCGGTTGAAGTGTCTTCTGGGACTGCAGGGAATTTATAGCAGAAAAGAGCTTGCTTCCAGGATGGATCTCTTTACTAACAGATTCAAGGTAAATAAATTACTGTTTGCTGGTTTTTTAAGTCTAGGTTGGGTGTATACACAGGGCCTGATGTTTTGATCAGAGCTGATCTCCCCACTCTCAACTGAGAGGAATCTAGACTCCTGCAGAAACAGCCTTGTTGACTAAATAGAAGAAGTAGTTTTGCAGGGTTATTTCCCTCTGTATCTATGAACTCTTCAATTTCACTTTAGTTCATGCAAAATGGTGTTAGCATGCACTGTGGTCAGTTATCTCCACCATTTATCCGAATTAGCCCAGGTCTTTTTTTACGGGATCTTTGGGAGATGACAAAGAATTTTATATGCTAAAGATCCTCTTTTTGCTGCCCCTGATAATGGGTTAGCCTTGTCGATAGTGGACTCGCTGTCCATGTATCACACTGATGAGGGAATGGCTCTCTCTTGATCTACCATGTCAGTATGAATCTCGAAGATGGATCCCTTATTTCCTTTCTGAACAAATCAGGTGATACACTGTAGTTTTGAGAGCTTGTTTTGTGGCTTCACTGGCCTTGTACACTGCCTTTATCATATTCTAATATCTCAACTCATTTAAGAAGTAAGCCCTTCATGTTTTTTAGCCCTGGCCTTGCTAAGGGTTTTGTCAGCTGTTCTTACACTAGCAGGGTTGCACCTTCTCAGTATTTGTATAAGAAAGCTCAAGATGATGTGATTGATATCAGTCCCTGTGAATCAGGACATGATTCAATGTCAGGACAAATCAATGCCTGCATGTTGTGGCAATCATGGTCTTTTTGCAAAAGATGCAGGGCTTACCTGTATGTCAAAGCAGTTGCTAATAGTGAAAAATGCCTATCACATACCCTCAAAGAACATGAAATAGTTTAATATTGATATCTTAGTAATAAATTATTCAGAATTAAACTCTATCTATCTAAGAATGACCTCTGTTTTAAATGATTATTTGGTAGTCCCTTACTTTTCTGTCTGCTGTAAGCTGTGTAACTAAATGCAGGATTGGTATTCAATAAAGACTGATGAAATAGCTCCAGGCTGTTTGTACTGTGATGTCCCTGTATGGAGGAGGCAGTGTAAATAGATTATTGCAAACTCTATCCTCCATTCAAACAACCCCCACCCAAAAACAACTCATTCCCCCCTAAACAAAAGATATCCAAATGCAAAATACCGGTTTCAAAGTTTAAATTATGCTTTCTCAGTGATGGGGAGTGTAATCATTTAACCATCAATCCATTTCCTGCAAATGGGAGTTACACATGCTCCCTCTGTTACCTTTGAGTGTTTAAAATCAGGATTTGTGGATTTAGACACCTTCCAACTGGCTTGTGAGAAGAAGGAAAGTGCAAAGGAAAATGAATGTAGAGATTTAGAAACCATACGTTAAATGGGAAAACTGTTAGTCCCAAATCAAGCAAGTCTAAAGGTGTAATATGTCTTAAAGATATAGGCTGCACTGGGGTGTGCAAGTTCCTGGTTTCATGGGATGGAAAGTTTTCCAGGTTTCTGAGCTGTTTGCATGTGTACTAAGTTACAATATTGTGAATTCTGGAGGTCAGCAATATTGCTGCTATGCCATGAGGTATCTTTATGACTTTTATTGTCTTTTCAGCAAGGCACTGACTTCTGTAATGTGTAGGTGCAGGCACTTTACTGTTAGTGGGAGAAACTGATTAGATAATGCTTGTAATTTGAGGCTTACCTTCATTTAACATAGAGACGTGCCAGTAGTAACATCTTAGAAACAAGTTGTCAGTCACTTTTAATTTGTAGTGTGTAGTTAATTTCTTGTGAACGCATACATTACATGTATAAAAAATATCATATTACTGCATGATTAATTCAGTTAAAAAATTAACATGCTGTTAATTTTCAGGGGCTGGGGAACTACTTGGTAGTAATCAAGTTGCCTTATGTCTCTTAGGAAATAGCTGCTGAAATAAAAATAAATCTCTGCTGTACTAGTGTAGATGATCTAGCTGTAGCAAAAATACATGTTTATTGAGAACAAACCATGTTACATCTTTTTATTGTCATTTTACATCCATTAGGATCGAATTGTGTCCATGCCTCTGGACAAGGACCATGAAGTAGCAGTTCAAGCCATGAAACTCTTGATGCTTATGTCACAGTAAATAATTTCTTTTTTAATTTACTGTATTGTTTTAATGGCAACAAGATCCAGGCACAAACCTGATGAATCCTCCTGTAATCAGTTACTTGTTGGGAAACAGTTGCTTCTGGCAGAATATGAGTTATAGTTAAAACTGCTCAAGACGTGACATTTTCTTTTGTGGGAAATGCCAATGTCAAGAAAACCCTGCTGAGATTCAATCTGAAAACTATGTTTTTATATCTTTACATTTCCCTCTGAAAGGAGATTCCACTTTTATTAATTTTAGCTTTTCTCAAAAAGAGCATGTGACTGTCTTGGGGGAAGTTCCCACTGAAGATTGATTAGGTCCCCACCCCATCTTCTGTCCCAGGATTGCCAGGCCTTGACCAGGAGAACTCTGCCCTTTTCCCTGTCTCTGCACCTGATGCACGAAGCGTTGAGTTTGAGGCTGTTGCTAGAATTTGGACTTTGAGATTCTTGGCTCCAGGGCAGAGAATCTGGTAGCCTTAGAGCCCATAGCAGTCTGACTGACAGGAAATGAGCAAGTGATTTTGCTGAGATGGGAAACTAGCAGAAGAGTTGTTTTCTTGGGAAATTTACCTGCCAGCCATAGATTTGGTAGGATAATGGCAAGTTGTAAGTGTGGGAAGAATTAGACTTAGTATTACAGAAGTATATAAATCCTACTCTGATACATCCTTGAGCAACATGCTTATTCAAGAAATGTCTTTATTTGCAAAATATATGTAGAATAAATTTTTGTCCCTCTTTTTCAAAGCAAAATGGGAATAAAAACTTCATTGCATTCCATTGTTAATACAGTTGAGATGTTAGAATTCAATGTCTGCTCTGTCTGAGAGTATAAGTTGAATTTTGGTGATGCAGATGCTTATTTCCATGTACAGCATTATCCAATAGCCTTGTGGGATTTGCTTCTCTCTTTAAGCAATTTTAAAGCATAAGTCGTTGTTAGAGAAGCATGTAGACCTTAATGGTCCAACTAATATGATGCTGTAGATATTTACATTACATTTCAAGTATGTTTGTATATTGAGGTGCTGCTTTATAGTCCCCTGTCTCGCTTCACATTCCTCTGGTTTGAATGGCATTTTTCCAGGCCTCTTTCAGTAGGCACATCAGCATATGATGCTGTGAACACTGCACCCTCTTCTGAAGGTAGTGCCATTGTTTTGCCCCCGCTAGTAGTAGCCAGGGTTATATTGTTCCTGTGTTCACAAGGTCCGTTTCTACATCCCTTGGTTCCCCATGGTGCCTAGCTGTTGGAACAAAGCACAATGCTGTGTCCATGGATAACATGTCCCTGTGCTAGGAGGAGCAGCTCACCATTGTTGAAGTACAAAGATTCCATACACCAGTTATGGCTGCACTTGTTCTGTATCTGAATTAACAAGAGCTATATTGGCACTGCAGCTGTTTATCATCTCTGGCTTTATTATAAGGGATCATGTTCTCATTAATGCAAGCTGCAGCTATAAAAGTTTGATCAGTGTTTCTTTTTCCCTGAAGCAATTTTTTCTGAATTTTGCTTAAATATGGTTTCCAGTGTGAATAAATGCCTTCTAAAGTTTTCTGAATGATATTTTTCCATTATAAGATGTAAGTTTCATAGATTAGTACATTATGAAATTATTTTAAATTAAGCTATGTAGAGACCTTGCAAATACATTATTTTCTTTCTTTTTGCTCATCTGTTGCATAGCCATCCTGCTTTCTTCCACTGTTCACCCCAGTTGCTCTGAGCCCTGCTGATTTTGCTTATTTATTGGAGTGGTGAAAGTGTCAGTTGGGGGACTCAATAAGCAAATTCAACAACAGCTCTTCTCTTGCTAAGGGTAGTGCTGACCAGTCTATAACTCTGTGTGAAGAGAATGCAGACAATCTAGCCAGTCACATGTACAGGCTTCTTAATAAGAGCCTGCATCAAAAGATCCTTTTCTAGCAGGGGAAAAGTTGATGCCTTAGTACCTACAATAGTGGCAGAAAGGACTTGCTGCTGGCACTGCAGAAGCAAAGACCTGCAGGGTTAATGTATCTCAAGTTGGTGTGGCTCATAGCTCAAAACCCCTCAAAACCAGTAGTGCAGCTTGAAACATGCAGTAAAGCATGAAATGGAGTTGGGAACAGCAGTAGTGCCCTTTACATTCTCTCTCGATAGCTAAAGAGGCAGTGGAAACATGCTTCTTTTCAATTCACTCATATGTGTTACACTATTTAAAAAAAAACCCAGTGCTGATTCAGAACTCTCTTGCTATGCATATAGTTAGTTTTTTTTCAAATCCGTATTTGTATTTTCTTCTCGTGTATCTCTGAGCGCTGAGATTCTTTTTCTTCTTGTTTGTTGCATGTTGTCTCAATTGAATGCCAGTCTTTGGGCTAGTAGATTTCTGCTTTTACACAGCATGATGTGATCCTGAAACTGAAATGAGCCTATAAGGTTTAGCATAATAGAAATTTTTAAGGGTACAGAATTATGCATAATTGTTATCATAAATATTTCAAAGGATCTGACAGGGAATAGAACTAAGAAGGAAATAAAGAGGGAGAAAACATGAGTGACAATGAGAGACCCAGATAAAAAAAAAAATCACCTTTTAGGAGGCAAATTAGTTTAGTGTATCTGCTGCTAGACAAATCTGTTAATTTTTGTGTGCTTAACTGCCTAAAAGCGTAGAGGTATTTTGGAAAAGAGCAGCAAAAGTAATTAGATAGGTGTAGTAGATGCATGGGGAAGGGTTCCAGGTGGTGTGGGTAGGGGCACAAATCTACAATTAGCTTGAATATGTAAATAGCCCAGGGGAAAATGACTTTGATTTACTTTAGTTAAACATAACTAGAAATTAAACACAAAACACATTGGTCTGCCACAGCATAATCACAGTGTATTGCAACATGCTAATCCCATTGTACAGTGGGTAGGAAAGGACTATTGTTACATTTTAGTGGCAACCATATTGTCATATTGCTGATCACCAAAATGTGTCTTGAAGTACATGCAATGAGAGCAGAGGAGTGAGATGAGATTACAGAACAGTTTAGTAGTATATGGTTTTTGTACTTGCAATTTTTATTGCAGTCATTAGAGTACTTTCAACATACCTCTTTTTGGTTGATAATGCTCTGTGCACAAATACTGTTTTTACAATGCATCTGCAGATTTTGACTGAATTTTAAATGCAAAGTGAACAGATCCTTTTTTGACTGAGATGCTATACCTTGGATAGTCATCACAGTAATGTGTACCAGATCTTACCCTGCATAGCCACTAAAAACAAAGACTAGTGTAAAACTTTGTAAAGTGTGTCAGGTGTGTTTTTATTTTACTCTTGTGATTTTGATGGCTATCCTTTGCATAAGCAACAACACAGACCAAGTCAAGAAACTCCTTAATTAATCTGTCATACCTCTTGCATGCAACAAAATGAAGCAAAAAGCAAGATGAGAAATCTTACAACTGGTGCCATATGCAGAACAAAATGGGTCTGTGAGCTCCCTCTAGAATGTCCCAGTTTCTTTGTGACATGTTCACACTGAAGTGCAGAGAAAGTGGTTTGTCATGAGATTGGTATGTGGACAGCCTTGCCTGTTTATTTTTAGGCACCTAAACACTGGCAGGCACTTTTGGCTTAACCTTTATCTGTTGCTTGGCGTTCTGAGGGCTGTAAATTTGCAACAATATTACTGCTGTATTTGAAGTATTCTTTGTGTGGTTGGTGATTGCCTTATGAATGTAAAAAAGAAAGGCACCCATTTGATGTGATGGTGTTAGTGCTGATGGTGGCAGGTGTAGTCAGATGCTGCTGCTTGCAGAGTTAAAACACCTGAGGACTCATTTCAGAGGGAGTTATGAGCCTAAACCTCATGGCTCAGAGAGTAGTAGTTGAACAGTAATAGTAGCAGTAGACCCACAGGTATTCCCTCCCACTCAAGAAAGGAAAAAAACCAAAAGATCAGGGGCTCAAGTGGTGTCAGGAGTGTCTGTCAGCTTGAAATTAATGGATTCTTCTCCCTTTCTTTGCTTCTCTGCTGTTTGGGGGTGCTTCATTTGTAGCTGGAGCAGTATCTCACCTACTCGTGTCTCGAGGAGGGAGGAAATAGCACTGCACTATTGATGCAATGGGTAAATTCCCAACCTCTTAGAAGACAAAATTAAAAATGGGGAGGTTGGGATTTTGGAAATCACAGGATATTTGAAATTAAAAGGATTGTCTGGTCCAACCCCCTGCTCGGGAACAGCCATGTAGAGTGCATTGCCCAGTAGTGCATCCATACAATTTTTGAGTATCTCCAGCAATGGACTCTGCAGCTTCCCCTGGCAGTCTTTGCCAGTGCTCTGTCACCCTCACAGTAAAAACATGTTTTCTTTAAAGACATGGTTCAGAAGGAGCCTCCTGTGTTTCAGTTTGGGCCTGTTGATTCTGGTCCTGGGCACCAGGAACACAAGCTACTGCCAGGTACTTACACACATTGTTGATGCCCCTGAACTTTCATTCCTCCAGGCTGAACAGTCCCAGCCCCCCTCACAGGTTCTTTCCTAAGGATAGAAAATACCTATGGAAAAGTAGTTTCATTAGTACCAGAATGGAAGAGTCCTTAATTTCTGTCCATGGAGATGAGTGTTGCTGAGCTCTTCAAGCTATCTGAACAATTTAGTCAAGGAGCTCTTTTCAAATAGAAACATTCAGGTATTGCATTCAGTATTTCTATAAATGTGCTAGAGAGAAAATCTGAAATATAAAGAGGAAGAAACTTAAATATATTAAAAAAATGTGTGCACTTGACTGGCATGTTCATACAGGAAATTCCATTTAAGCATAAGAAAAAGGTTTTTCACTTTGGGAGTGATGCAATACTGGAACATTGCCAGAGATGCTGTAGAGTTTTTGACTTCATAGATTGGACACATCAACCTGCTGTAGCTGATCCTCTTGTGAACAGGGAGTTAGACCAGATGGTCTGCAGAGGTGCTGACCATCCTCAGCGCTCTGTGATTTTGTATTGATTCAGTCTAGATCACCATATGTTTGTGGAATTTCTTATATTCCAAGCTGTCCGCTGGTTTGGAAAAAGATATGTAGAGAGGAAAAATGACCAAGACATCTTCATGGAAACTAGTGCTTTGAAAGAACTGAATGATAGATTGACATTAAAAAGCATGAAAGAAACATTGTCAGACTGCTTGATTTTTTTTCTGTTAATTCCCCATAGCCTTTTACTACTTATAATATCATGTCTTTTTATTCCTGTAAGTGCTCTTTGTTGTAATTTTTGTTTTACTCTCACTTGTTAAATTTGTAGAAGTTTAATAAATTTGATCATTCATGGCTTCACAGGACACACCACTGCTTATTCATTTGCTCTAATGCACCATAAAACCATTTTACTTCTTTCATTGTTTTACTGTTTAACATCAATAAACACATTTTTATTGTACCTTCCCAGTTCTGTAGATAGTTAAATGAGTGATATAAGTATTTTCCTTTATGCTGATTTCTTGATATGTATTCGTTAACACTTCCTATATGTTCTGTTACTGCAAATATATGCTCAAGGTAATTGCCTGTTTAAAGAGTCCACCAAAACCTGCCTTAAGTATGTAAGGCAGCTTTTATTTCACATTATCCTGTAAAACTGATTCATCACTTTGGAGACATTCCATTAGCACTTGCATTTTAATGGATTCTCCAGTGATACTCTCACCTAATGTGAGCTCACTTCTTTTTCAGTCAGGTTGGAGGATATTTTGGGGCTTTGTGACTTGTGAGGATGCTAAAGGATGCAATGGGTTGGAGACAAATGGGCAAGCATAGGAAGAACTGCTGATTTTATTAGACATCACTCTTAACAGGAGAGTAGCACAAATCCTCAGTTGTAGAGAGGGTGTTGGACCACAGCTGTAGATGATTTTAGAATGTTACTACTTGAGGATTGAATGCAGTGATCAATAAAAACCCTTTCCTCTCACCTAGATGTAGTAAGTATAAGGATCTCATATGTTGCTCTTTCATCCTCTGAAGTAGCCTAGTCCAGTGACATTGCTGTGGCCTTAAGAAGCAGGTATTTGGAAACTGTAATCCTTGCTTTGGACTTCACTCGGGTCTCTTTGTTGGGTTGCTCAACCTTGATGCTTTGGTTTCTCTTCTGTAAATATTTGATATGAGTACCATTTCTGCCTCTCTGAGAGTGTTCTAGGTTTACTGGTTGGTTGGCATGTGGTGTTCTCAAGATGTGTAGCTGAATGAAAAAATCATTACTTTCAATGTGTTTGTGCAGAGAGCTTACAGCTATAAGCATGCCATCAAGAATGTGTTTTGATTTCTTTTTACATGGGACTCTAGTGTGATAGAATGTAGGCTCTAAAATACTGGAATAAATAACTTAAAAATAATTTGTACTACAGAATGAAGGTTTCTTGTTATTTCTTATCTTCTATGATGAACATCTAAGCATAAAGTAGAGGCATGATTTTCCTGTTTTATTACTATTGCTCTTTTTACTGTGATCATTAATCAACCGTAATTATACTTTAAATTAATGTTCATGTCTATGCAGTGGGCCTGATTTGTCATGGCTTACATAGACTCTGTTTCTCTACACAGTGAGTAAAAGAATGCTGCCAATTTTGTTTGAGAGCATTTTTAGAAATGCCCTACAAAAATGTACACATAGCAGTGTAAACAAGTTGCACGGTTATGGAGAATCAAGTCTAGTAAAAGCTGCACATAGCATTCATACTATTCTTTGCAGATAAACCTGGACTAAACTTCCGTTGTTATTTTTGCCTAGGAACTGTGAGGATGTGTTATCAGCTGAAGACTGTGAAATGTTATACCAGTTTGTTTATACCACTCACCGTCCACTTGCAGTAGCAGCTGGGGAATTCCTCTATAAAAGGTGGTATCTCTGCCTGCCCACTTCTTGCATATTCTCATTTGTTTTGGAATGAAGGTGGATTTATTTAAGGGGGACATTAAGCACTAATTTTTTTGCTGAAAATATGTGCCAGCTTTCTTCTGGTGAATCAGGAGAAATGCTATCTGGGGGTAATTGCATGTTTTCCTGCACAGACCTGAAACAATAGGTATGAGAAAAGTTGCAAGACTAACATAGGGAATATGAAACTGATTGATCCATGAGTGCCATGCCATGCTGAGAACATGTCCTCTTTTTCTCTACTTTCTTTTCCTATTGCTTTGCTTCTTAGAAGCTGATATGTCACTTGGCACCTGCTGGATTTTCATAGTTTGGTGATTAATCACAACAATGGCCTCCTCCCTTTGGAAGTTGCCTTATACATTGTAAAGGCTTTGAATAATGAGAGATGCAGCGGATTAAAATGAGAGATGCAGCGGATTAAAAAGCCCTCCCAATTTCCTGTCAAGTTAATGAAATACAGGTTTTATCTTCCTTGGGAGTAACTCTTGTAAATGGGTTTCTTACAACAACTGTTGCATGAAGTTGAATGGAGTTGGCGTGCTAAAAAGGGAAGTGACAAATATTCTGTCTCTATGGCTGAGAGAAATAATCTTGACTTACAGAAAGGAATGAAAATAAAAATATTTAGGCAAGGATTTGGTGGGGGAACATTCAGAAATGATATGTGTTTCCGCACATACAAAATCTTGTCTTTTCCTGTCTAACTGAAATATTGGTATTCTGGAATTTTTCATGCTAAGAAAGACAAATGAAGAGAAACTTCTCTTTTGATGAATCTGCTATTACATCTGCTTGACTTAGTCTTTTATGTTGGTCCTGATAGGCTCTCATAAATTAGATGTTTCTCCTCTCAGAACTCAGCTGCATTTTGCTACCAAAGTAATTGCCCTGATAACTTTACTTTTTCTACCCAGCTTGCCAGTGCCTTGTGGACAATGTAAATCTGATCCTTGTTCTTGTTTGCCCAGTGCTTCTCTCCAGCACTTTTTCCAGTCTAGAATGTTTGTTTTGGAGTGAGATGATAAGAGATGTTAGTAACACCCTCCTTTCCCTGGTTATCCTGCTAAGTTTTAGTATAAATGCTTATGCTTTCCACCCCTGCTGCCCCTTCTTCTTGGTTTGCACAACATTTGTTCCATGTCTGCATATTTTATCTTAGGTTACTTAGCTGGCATAAATTATGCCAGCAGAAGCTCTTCCTGAATGCACAAGCTTTTGCTGACATTTAGTAGTGTAGTCCAGCTCTTAAATCCAAGCTATTTGGGTTTTATGTTAATCTGCAGGGATGGCCTTCCTGTATTTATCTTGGGATTAGCACTTTTTGTGGGTAGTAGTCAGGAGTCATTTTGGATAAAGGGGAAATGGAAGTGTCATACTGTGCTTCATACCTCAGACAGAAGAGGAAGAGCAGATTTTCTACTGTATTTGTGATGTTAATTGCCTCTTACAAATTATGAGGTACTGTGCTTTTCTTAAGAAGCTGCAGTTCCAAGATGCACTGTGATGTGAATAGTGGCTGTGTAGTAATATTTCTGCTGTGTTGTTAAGGTTTTGGCCTAAAGCAAGTCTCTTTTCAAGCATGAGCAAATGCCTACCTCGTATGATCAGTTCTGTGGAATCTGCATCCATCATCCAGAAAGGTGCCAGGGTACCTGTGAAACTGTCAGAAATAGTCTCTGCATCCACAGGGATGGCATATCTCTCATAATGGAAAACAGTCTTTTTTCCTTTCATCTTATTAAAAAGTTTAATGAGATTTGAGGTAAATACAGTAATTTCGTGATTATAAGCCACACCTGATTATAAGCCGCACATCCGGGTAGCCGGGCAGACC
>VRYO01002772.1:58672022-58771466 GCA_009812075.1 Sialia sialis | reverse complement strand
CACCTGATGATTAGCCGCACCAGTGGGGAAGGCTCCATTCTTCAGTGAAAAAGGTGCGGCTTATATTCGTGAAACTACTGTAAGTAGACACTTAAGAGAAATACAGTCCATGTGATCTTGATCTTGACAGAATTAGTGTTACCTTGGTAAATGAGTTTGAGGAGAATCTGGCAGAACTGGACTGACTTGCTTTTCTTTTGGCAGGCTGCTTAGTCATGAGGGAGATAAAAAAGCTCAGCCCAAAGAAGGAGGAAAGTTTGGGGCAAGCACTGACCAACTGAAAAGATTAATAGACTTTTTCCTGGAGAGTGAGGTAAGAACAGCCTCTGCAGTAAGCCTTTTAAATCCAGTGTTGCATGTTAAATCAATTACCTTCTTGCTTTTGAAAGCGATTTCTATTGGTGAGCTCTGAAATATGTGGTTTATACTCTCCAAGTAAAGTTTTTAATGATGACATTTCTGTTCTGTTTTATTAAAACTAATTTACAAATGTGCTAATGGAGAGAATCAGTGCTGAGGCAGTTTCTGGAAACAACCTGAAAGATTACTTCCACAAGTGAGGGTTTTTTGGTTCATGCCCATGTCTTTCTGGAGGCAGATGTGGGTTGCTGTACCATGGCTCTATGGTGACCAAAAACTGTAGTTTTATTGGGAGTTTTATCACCTTAAGTGCTGATAAACAGTTCATGGTGTATCTTCTGCAGTGGTGCAGACCTCTATCTGGCCAAAGTGTCCCAGGCATAGCAGTTTTTCTGCAAAGGATTGGACAGATGACTTGTTTCTAGTCCTGTGACTGGATTTTTGGCTGTTACAATCAGCAATTTAAAGAAATACAGAAGCTAGTTTCAGAGATTATTGAATTTAAATTTGTATTAAAAAAAGAGAAAAATATTTTTTGCCTGATTTTCCTGCTTTTTCATGACACTTTCCTGCTTTGTATCAGATTGAAAACATAGCATTTAAATGTTGATTTGTCTTAAATTAATATGTTGGAATACTGCATGTGGATGTATGTGTGAATGACAGAGCTTTGTCACTGGACAGAGGGAGAAGAACATATGAAACTGTATTTCCTTTAGTGATGTGTTTACTTCTATAAACTTGTGTTTTAATCTCTAGCTACACAAACATGTTGCATACCTAGTAGACAGCTTGTGGGACTGGGCAGGCAAATTCCTGAAGGACTGGGAATGCATGACCACTCTTCTATTAAAAAATGCTGAAGAGGTTGGAGAAGGTGGGTAAGCAAAGAATTTAGTTTTGTCTGAATGAATTTTGCCATGCTGTTTTTTGAACCTTGCTTTAGCTAGTTTAGGATCATTTCCCCAAGAGTCACAAAGCAGATGCAACTCAATGCACTGCTAGTGTAATATTTATATCAACATACTTGTTTTATTCAGTATTCTGTATTTATGTAATGTTAGTTTAGAATCTGTGCAATAAATACTCGTGTAATTAAGCCATAATGCTTTGGTAGTGTTCACTTTGTTTGTCCAAAACTTTAGAATCTAACAATATTAATAGATTGAAAAGCAGTTATTGTTAGACTTTTATTCCTACCTCAAAACAAAATGAGTAATGTGTTGAGTTCGCTGACATCTAACACTAGAGTGTTTTTTTTGGTTGAATTATTTTGAAGTGAACTTAAGTAAATCTTTAAAGTCCCTTCCAACACAAACCATATGATTCTATGAAGAGTTGTTGTAGTAGAAGTGGAGTTGATTGCGTGATTAAAATCAGTTTGTAGACCCAGTGAGTTAGAGCATTTTGGTACTGAAAGAAGATTTGTCCTAAAAGAGATGCTAGTCAGTAGGAAACCTCATTAAAACTGCCTGTGTTTTTGCAAGCCCAACTTCCCCAAAAAGTTTAGCCATTGAGGGATTAGTGGTACTCAGTAAATGTAGAAAGTAACTTCCTTCAGATGAAGTCAAATGCTCTCTAGCTGTTTATTTAGCAACACTGCATTTCCCCTTCTTCAGTGTCCTTCCACAGTTCCTCAGGTAGATGAGTAGGCTTTACATCAGTTGTTGCTGCATCTTCACTTTTCTTTTGTGATGCTGAGACTGATTTACTTCCAGCACTGAGCGATGACCAGGAAAGTGCTCTCATCGAAATCATCCTTGCAGCAGTCAGAGAAGCAGCTGAAGGTCATCCTCCAGTGGGCAGAGGAGCAGCCAAAAAAGTCAGTGCATCTTAGTCTTATTTATTGTCCTGTCATCACATTATCTTTGCCTTAGGTACTTTGCCAGACAGCTTGTTCCTAGTTGCAGATGTATTGGAGGAAATAAAATAGCTTATTTTAATGTTGCAGTGTCTTTTCACCTCTAGATCTTATCAGAAGTGGATGCTGAAGGAGATGAGCATTTGAGGACAGCCACTTGAAGCTTTGGTAGTGTTCAAATTGACAAATTATGAGCATTTTATCCATGACATTTATGTGTTCAGCAATTTGCATCTAATTTAAGATTAACAATGGAAAAGTGTCTGTATCTTAACTCGATATGCTTGAGACAATGCAATATGAGTTATGTAAGATTCCACTCAAATCCCAGAGATTTTATAATTGAAACCAAATGCTTTATCTGCAGATTTTGTCAGTAAAAGAGAAGAAAATCCAATTGGAAGATTGTACCAAAATTACTGAACACTTTATTATGGTGCTTCCTCAGCTTTTGGCAAAGGTAACTAACAGCTGCTCTGTGAATGCATGTTAAATATTTAATTAAAATTCCTGCAATGCACTCATATCCTGTTTTTTCTCTGCAGTATTCAACAGATGCACAAAAAGTGGCAAACCTTCTGCAGATTCCTCAGTATTACGATTTAGATGTTTACAGTACGGGACATCTAGAGAAGGTGAATAGGAATTGGAGTAACCGGTTCATGTGGAATGTGCTGAGTTTATGTGACAATGTAGGGAGTTTAATGGAATTTGGAACAAGTAGAAAATTGTTGAAATACAATGAACTGGTCTCATACCTTAATGGAAGTGGTCTTATTCAGGCTTTACTTTTTGATTTGGAGCTGCAAAGAAAAGCCAAAGTTCTTGTCAGTTCTCATATGCCTGGGTGGGTTACAATTTGTGGTTTTGTGTGGTAGACCCAGCCCTGAGATTTTTCGTTCCTGGCTGGAGGGAGGGTGGGTTATGCCATGTGTCTTAAGTTGGTGTCTCCCAGGAGTTTATTACAGAATAGGTTTCATTCTCTGTGAAGGCTGACTCCCAGCAGCTGGGGAATGACAGTAACTGAAAGATAAGAATGGAGATAGTATATCTGCTGATGGGAAAGGGATAGTCAGAAACAGATAGATGAAATCCTCGAAATAGCTGAACTTGTGCTTAAGCAGGGATGTTTACTGGGAAGCAGGGTTAGGCAAACTCTCTTTAACTGGAAGAGGGGGAGCCAGCAGAATGGCACAAGTTACCTCCTCTCACTAAGAATGAAGACCCAGTCGCTGGCATTGATCCAAAACATTCTCCATTTTCCATTGCTGAGGAAGACAGCTTCCATTGTTTGAAGACAGACCTGTCCTTTGGGACTGCATTTTTTATTCCCTATGTGGTGCTAGAATGTATTGCTAAAGTAGAACTTAAAGCAGGTGCTTCATTCTTTAGGAAGATCCAGAGACATAATGATGAAAGAGAGCTGTAAACACAGAAAAAAAAAAAAAGTTGTGTCCTCTAATCCTACTGTTCTTCTCCTTAGACTTGCATTTGTTTAATCGTGTTTATATGACCCATAGGGATATATAGGCCTAGTGAAATTATTTGAAGCATAAGAGGATTTTTGTACAATTTACCTGTAAATACCCCTTTTATCACCTGCAGCATTTGCATGCTTTGCTGAGAGAGATAAAAGACATTGTGGCCAAACACTCCGACATGTCTGTCCTTGAGGCTTCCTCCAGGACTTATTATATCCTCTGCCGTGAAGAAATTGCCATCTATAGCCAGGTGGATTGTGCTCGAACTCTAATGATAGATGAGTTGATCAAACAGCTAAACCAGCTACTAGATTGCTTCTGGCAAAAGGTGAGTGTGACTCGTTGAGGGGTAAGCAGACTGTTTCCCTAGGAAAAAAAAAGGAAGACAAAGAAAATCAAGGGGGATATGGAATTATTCTTTGCCTGCTGTTTCTGCTTGAAAGAGTTAGAACTCTAAAAGATGGATTTGCACCTCTGAAAAGAATGGTTCTTCACATTTTAATGAAGCAGATTTATTTTGGCAGTATATTTTGGCAGGAATAGAGTTAGGAAAATAGTAAACAAGGCAGCCCACACCACCAACAGGGCATTGTATGTCTTCTGGCAGGCTTTTATTGGATGCTGATGTTGTAAAATGTATCAAGCCAAAAGGTCCTCTAGCCTCAGGCTGGAGTTATTTTGTTGATCTGTGCCAGTGTGGGAGAGTGTGTACTTGTGAGGAACAAAATTGCTGCACCAGATATTCTGGACCTAAGGTCTGTAAATTGCTGTAGTCCAGTACTGTGCAAAGATACTGTGTGCAAAATCAGCTAGTAAATGCTGTCAACATACATGTGATGAAGCTCTTCCTAAAAAGGTACAATTCTGTAGTTCTCAATATTTGACTGTACACAGGGGCCCTTTCTGCTGTCACTGTGGATGTAGGGAAAAAAACAGAAAACATCAGTCTGTAATGCAGATTGTATAGCTTTGAGGGTCTTTGAAATGATGACTTTCCCCTTGAAAGAGGACTGCAGTCTCCCTCAAAGCTTTTCATTAGGTCTAAAAAGCAGAAACAGCTGGTGGGGATATGAATAGCTTGCTGGCTGAGCTGAACAACAGAAGCCTGCAGCTGATCTGATCAACTGTGCCGTCATGAACAGGTGTCATGCCATGGTATGAGAGTTAACACTGGCAGGTTTTTATTGGACACAGGGATATTGCAAAATGTGTCAAGCCAAAAAATCCCCTAACCTCAGATTGGATTAATTTTATTGGTCTTAAATAGAGATCTATGTCAATGTGGGAGAATGTGTACTTATGAGAAACAAGATAAGTGCAAGACCAGGGATTCTTCGACTCCTCCGTAGTGTGATCTATATCTAAATAAAGAGATTTTTCTCTTGGAACTCCTCCCTTCTAATTCCTGGTTGTATATTTCGTCCTCCAGAATCACATAGTATACTTGTGGAAACTACAGCAATTGCATCTATGGGAAAGTATTTAATATATTTTTAGCTATCTTTGAATGTGATCTGGCAGCTGGAAGCAAGGAAGGTCAGCACCATGTGAACACTTAGCTTTCCAGAGATCCTCAACAACTGTGTAAGGGACCATGTTAGACTAATTGCTACTTTTTACTCTGTGTTAGCAGTTCTGCATTTTAGGGAGGCTGCCATTGGTTTATTAATGACAGAGATTTTCCCTTACACAAAATTTCTGTGCAGTTACATTGTTTTCTTTTGACTGTAGAGCAATACATGAGTAGCATGGTTAAAGGTAAAGGTTAAAGGAGGGCTGGAGGAGAGTGATCCAAGTTTGTGGGTTGGTTGGAAAAAGAACACAGTAGTAGTCTTGGCCCACACTGGCTAATTCCTTTCTCTTTCCCAAACTTCCATGATTTAGGAAGGAGGATTTTGTACGGACGCAGGAGAAATTTCCCGGATGCACTCTGCTTTGAGAAGAGTAGCGGCTTTTCATAAGTGAGATGTTTATTTACAGTTTATGTTCCCATATACGCAAAGTGTCAGCCTTACACATGCAAAGTGAAAATTGCTTGTTGAGTTTAGTGGGATTTTTCACAAGAGAATGAAAATGATCCCTATGAGAGGTGCTGCAAGGTTTAGTTTCTTCTTAATAGAACTGTACCCTTGCATATGGAATTATTTTGGGACTCATTACTGAGCATCAGCTCTAATGTGGCTGAGAAGTGTATGACAGAGAATGGAGATGTCAGAGTGCACACGAGATCCCCTCTGTGGTGCCTCTGTCATAGCTGGATGTTTTTCCACAGCCTTACTGACAATACTGGTGGTCAGTCTGAAGAGGGTATAGTGAATGCAGTCATTCTTTGCAGCAGGTGTAATCTGCTCTTTAGTTCATCTGATCATCTCTTGTTAAGAGATGATTTCTCAAAACCTCAGTTTTCCAGAGGTTGGTAAACTGTCATGCAAGATAGTACAGATGTCAGGGGAATTGGGCTTCTTCTTGATGTGTCTTTTACCTATCCTGCATGCTGGAGCTACTTTGGTTTTGCAAAGAGAACACTCAAGTATTCTTGAGTTGAGATACTCAAGACTATCAGAAACAGTCTCTTAGAATGGGCTGAGGAAATTGCTCTTTAGACTTTTTTGGGCATTTAAAGAGTATGCATGAAGTATAGCAAAAGAGACAGAGCTCAAGCTTCTTTTTCCTCTCCTCATAACACTGCTGTTTTGTGGTAGGAATGCAGACTGTAATGCTGTGGTCTAAAGGTTGCAGTGTTAAATGATGAAAAATTAATTTTTCCCTCTTATGATTAATATTTAGTTGTTTAATGTTACTGCTATACATCATATGAAGGCAAAAATAGGATACATTTAAACTGTTTGATCGGGTGAGTCTTCATTTGTTTCTTAGTGTACCATTATTTCTTTTTCACCTGCAGTGCCCATGATCTCACTAAGTGGAATCTGTATGACAAGACTTTAAGGTTTCTAATGTTTGAAATGGAACACAGCAGTTTGCCTGTTCTGGTGAGTAGTTAGTATTTAACACTGAAAGATGTTTTTCTTGATGAAAGCACAAAGAACTACAAAGTATTAAATAAATTTATATATCAATGTCTTATGAGACAGGAAGATACTGTGTCCATTTCTCAATCTGGGAAATTGAGGCTGTCTTTGGTATAATATTACTGGAATTTTTAAATTCATGCCTTTATATTAATTAATTTTGGAGATATTTCAGATAATCATCTGATGTCTGGATTGATCCTTTGTCAGTACTTCCTATGATTGCATAGTCTCAGTTTCAGTACATATAAAATTGTGGGGACCATGAAGAACCACTTTTAGACTGCATGTAAGCAGAAATTGGAATACTTTGGATCTGTTGCTTACATGTTGACTCTTGTAGTGGTTTAAAATTACCAATTACCTCAACTGCAGCCTTTTGGTTATCTGGTTGCCTCACCTCAAACATTGTGTGAAGATGAAGTTATGTATTCTAGGATTGCAAGGTGAAATACTTCAGCAGTTATGAATGCTAACCAGCCCCTGTTCGCAGCAGAGAACTTGGCGGGGGTTTTGGAAAGGGGGGAAGTTTAGTTGAGTAGAGAGAGCCTGCAGCCAGTGGGTAGAGGTGGACTCCTTAAGATGGAGCATGAGAGCACTAAGGTTTGGCTTCTGCTCTGAACTGGTCTCTGGAGGAGTCTGCCTTTCATCAAAGGCTTCAAAGAAATCCCAAGGAGCTAGGATAAAGTGAGCCTCTGGGAAGACACTTTTTGATATGTGGATTGCTTTCCCTTGAACTCATCAAGATGTCAGAGAAGTTTTGCAGAAGCAGCACCTTAGTAATGAAGTTTCTCAGGGGGCAATGCTTGCTTGTAAATGTAAACCTGTTAAATTTATTTTAAGGATCTAAATACAACTAGGAAGTGTTCATGCAAGCAGCATGCAAAATATCAGGCTTGAATGCTTTGTTTAGTCCTAAGCTTTTTGCTGCTGAGCCTTTCATGTAAATAAAGGACATGTGTTTTTATTTGCAGATTATCCTACCAGCTCTCCAGTGCACATATTTTTCTCTGCTGTGGCAACTAGCTGCAGTTTCAGAAAATTCTCCCAAGGTTGGTCACTGATGTAATTTTGAAACCCACAGTTGTGCCTACAGAAGTTGAAGCTAATTTTTCTATTCTGAGATTTCTTGAAAAAGCAAGCTTAAAGAAGATAATTTTTCTGTTTTCTTGTGGAAACGAAAGTGAATTGAGTAATTTTCTCTTTCTCTTCTCTCTTTTTTTTTCTTTTAAACTCTATGTGCTTTTTCAGTTTGCAGGAACAATGGTTCACTGCTATTTTTACTGCAAAACATGTGCATCAAATTCCTAGGGCTTGATGGAGATAAGGAGCTTGTCTCACTGCCAAAGAGTTTGTTGTTTTCTTGTTTTAAGCAACAAAGAATATTCAATGGAAACTCCAGGACAATTCTGTAGCTATGTTTGTTTCTTATTTTCTTGATTTACCTACATATTAGTGTCAGAAAGGTTGAGAAAAGTGGTAATTTTCTCATTGATTGACTATTTACTTTCTTAATTCATAAAGTACCAAACTCTAGCAGGCATTTCAGAAGAAAGTCTAGTTTAAGACACCAGAAAGGAAAACTCTTTTATGTTTGGTTTCATGTGTGAATGTGTACCCTGTGAGACTCCTCTTCATAATGGTTTCTGACTCCACTGAGTGCTGCTTTGTCATTCTGTCCCCTTCCCTGGTGTTCCTGTGCATGCAGGACAGGGTGCTGACACAGACGTGTGTGAGAAATGCTAGCTGGGAGTTACCCATTTGGCCACTGATTCGCTGCCTATTCCTGTCCCATTCCATTCCTGTGTGGATGTCCACATCTCTCACTGCTCTAATGTGTTCTGCCTTTCACTCCAGACACAGTTAACTCAACTTGGTAATGGAGCAGCACATTTTTTAATGTGGCCTTTCATATGGGAGCAAATTTTGATTGGATGCAGATGTGACGCCCACTCTGCAGGGCCAAATCTGGATGTTGGCAGATAGAGAAGTTCCAAGAGCAAAAAGAAAAAAATAAAAATTCCTGGACAGCAGCTCTGTTATTTCCCCCTTGCTCCTCCCCTAGCAGTGTTAAGACAATGTACTGCCCCTCACCTGGTTCCCTTCAGCTTGTCCTGAGATGGATCCCTTTTTTTATAAATGTAGAGCTGCATAGCATGAAATCTGGCTCTCTGGTAAGGGCACTCCTTTTACACTGACAGCTCAGTGCAGTGCAGCTGGGACCTGGTGGAGGATCAGAAAGTCTTTTGTGTGGTTGTGAGCAAACCAAATAGTATCCCATGCTGGATTCATCTTAACAAAGAGTGATGTCTTAAGTTTCTGAGTGCCAAAGTTAAACTCTATTCCCTTTGTAGTCATTAGGGGAGGAAGGGAGAAAACCAGCTCCTGAAGGCAGTGCACATTGAACATTAGGTGGGATGGACCAGAGGTTTTTATGACTCTACTTCCATTGTTGTCACTGCTTTATACAGACAAGATGAAGTGAATAAGAGAATACATACTGCCCTCCCTACAGATGGAGAAACAAAGAGTTTGTGACTTGCTGAATTCCACTGGCCTCAGCAGCTGTGACAGATGCAGTTGTTCATAGCTAGTAAGCTGTTCTGTGAAATGCCAGCTTCTTTCATCATGTCATCAGCTGTGCTATCTTAAATGAATAATATGAGTAGAAGAAAGATGCAACTGTTGTTTTTTCTGTAATTCTCTGTTGAATTATAGTCTGTAACATATTGGTCCTTTTGTTTTTCCTAAATGTGTTTTTAGGAGACTCTTTTTGCACTAAGAAGGGAGCTGAGACGTTTCAGTCAGATTTGCACATGCTTCCTCCACCATAAGGAAAAAGATGTAAGAGAAAAGGTTTGTGTTTTTCTATCACTTAACAAGCATTTGTGCTCAGATCTCTTTTTAAATGCCTGCCTTTTTTTTCATACTGGTGTTTCATTCTATTAAATTTTTCTGTTTTTGTCTCTTAGCAGAGAAATAACACAAAAAATCCAGTCTTCAACTGTTTATTTTAAATAAAAACGAAAGTTATATTAGTTAAAATGTTGCAAGTTAGTGCTTTAGTCAAGCACAGATTTGTGCCTGCATGAGCCCATCTGCAGAATCAAGGCCTCAATCTGAACAAAAATCATTGTGTTTTCTGATTAGGCCTATCAGTGTACTGGTTGCTAATTCTTCATTAACATTTTGCTATGAATATTACTTAAAGAAATGGAGAAATTGTCCAGTGGTTCATGTGTTAAAAGAAGGGTGTTTCAACATAATGCAGCTCTTATGTATTCATGCATGATACTTGTATACACTGCATCCTAACATATATGTTTTAAGGATTTAGCTGGGACATGACATTTAACTTCAGCTGAGGCAAAGAGAAATATTTACAGTAATTTCACGATTATAAGCCGCACCTTTTTCATTGAAGAATCCAGCCTACCCCAGTAGTGCAGCTAATCATCAGGTGTGGCTTATTTATGGACAAATCCCAGCGAAATGCCAATGCAGAAGTGAGAGCTGGCCGGGGAGGGCACCTGGGGCTGCCTTTAAAGGCTTTGCTGGTCTATGAAAACTGTTTGCAACTTGAGCACCTGACACCAAACCCTGCGCTGGTGCGATTCTGTTGCTAATTCGTTACTTTGTTGCACATGGAGCCTCGCTTCAAAAAAAAAAAAAAAGGCAGCTTATATTCGGGTGCGGCTTATATATGGACAAATCCATGCTCCACCTGGCTACCCGGATGTGCGGCTTATAATTGTGAAATTACTGTAGTTTGCAAGGAAGAAGTGGGATGGAAAATTGATTGTGTTTGATGGAAATGCAAAGTGGAATTCACACAAAAAGTAACCTGGTCTCTAAAACCCTTGCTTGGTACAGGCTTTCATGATACTCTGTGACTGGTTGCTGATTTTGAGTCACCTGGATTCAAATAGTAATGAAGAAGCAATTGGACTTCTAGGTTATCTTCCTAACACACCACTTCAGGAAAAACTGTTTTCGTTTATCAAGGAACATGTTTTCATGGATGAAGAAGAGGAAAAAAAAGGTCAGATGTCTTCATCACTGGAGAAATAATTTTTGCTTTCATTTGTTATCTGTAGTGTATCCGGAAAAAGGGTTGGCCTTTCTTTAGTGAGTTGCTTTTTTTTTTTTTTTTTTTCCTCTGGTTGGGCCACAAAAAGCCTAAAATTCTTTGATCTGTATGAACTGTGGATTAACCACAGAATGCAGATGCCAATTTACCTGTATGATGAAAAAAGGCGGAAGTAAAGCAGGGCTGGGTGAGAAAAAGTGTTTGGTGGACTGACCTCCATAGTCCAGATGATGGTGTTAGAGGAAGGCTTGCAGTGCTGAGTGTTTCAGTGCATGGACTCTTCTAAACAATCAGAGTAAAGAACCAGTGGATTTTGATTTTGAGGCTGTGGGACAGATTTCACAGAATTATAGACTGGTTTGGGTTGGAAGGGACCTTAATCTAGTTCCAAACACCTCTGCCATGGACAGAGACACCTTCCACTAGACCCAGTTGCCCAAAGCCCTATCCAGCCTGGATTTGGACATAGAATGAGGCATCCACAGCTTCTCTGGGCAAGCTGTTTCAGTGTCTTACCATCACCACAGTAGAGAATTTCTTCCTTATGTCTAAGAAATAAATCTGCCCTCTGTCAGTTTAAAGCCATTCCCCTTTGTATCACTACATGCTGTTGTAAGAAGTGCTTTTCCACTTCTCTTGTTGGCCCTATTTAGGTACTTGAAGGTGCTACAGGGTCTCTCTAGAATCTTTCCTTCTCCAGGTGGAAGAACACCAGTTCTCTCAACCTGTTTTCATAGGCAAGGTGCTCCAGCCCTCTGAGCATCTTCTGGACTCACTCCAGCAGATCCACATCCTTTTTATGTTGGGAGCCCCAGAGCAGAGCACTCCAGCTGGGGTCTTACCAGAGCACAGCAGAGGGGCAGAATCACCAACCTTGCCCTGCTGGCCACACTGCTTTGGATGTACCCCACAGGACACAGCTGGCTTTGGGGGTTGTGAGCACACATTGCTGGGTCTTCCTGAGCTTCTTGTCAGCCAACACCTCAAAGTCCTTTTCCTCAGGGCTGCTCTCAGTCCAGTGGGAAACAGTATTTGTGGCTCTACTGCTTTTCCAGACACATTTGGATGCTGTATTGCGGTTGTAATGATAAAGGCTGGTTTCTTTTGGGAATGTTTTGAACATAGATTGTTGATTGTGGTTCTGAGGACAAGTTCAAGTGCCATGCTTTGAAAATGGAAGCATTGCTCTAGATTTTCCTATCTGACTCTTGTCCTTCATCTGTTCAGATGGAATTCTCTGTTCAGTTTTGGGCACCACACTTCCTTAGGCCGTGGTGTATATACAGGAACCACTGATGGGCAACATTGCATGGCCAAACTTACAACATGGAGATAGTAAGAGAAACTGAATTAGTAAAGATACAGTAAAAGAGATTGCACAACTAGGTTGTAGTATCCTAGTTGTGGGAGTTATTGAAGCAGCCTATGTTCATGTTGTTTATGTTATGAATCTGAAACTGATAAAATTGATTCTGCCTTGGGTTAGGTGGCCTGAGATGTTTCAAACCTTTATTCTGTGATGCCTTCAATTTCTCAGTTCTCCCCACAAAGGATCTCTGTCATCCCATTGCAGATTCCTTCCTGAACAAGTGATTTTGTGATGCAATGTTTGCTTATCTGTGTGCACAGCTTGCAGCTGTTCAATTTCAGTTTAAACTCTAATTTTCAGATACTTCTGATCAGTCATTTGCCTTATGTTTGTTTCCAGGCCCAGAATCATTCTAGAAGCAGTAACAATCACATCAAAATTAGAGGTCAGAGACTGAAGTATTTTTGTAGCTGATAGCTTGCATGTGCAGCAGGAAAGAGTGTGTCTTGGCTCTTCTGCTCAAGAAATGCTCCCCAAGCACCTTTGTAGCACTGTTGGAATACTCTTAAGAGTAACTGTTTTCCATGAGTTATCCAGCAAGTAACTAACTCATGTTCCAGATGCTTAATATGTTCTAAATGCTATTAAGTGACTTTTCTTTCTTTCACTCTTGCTGATAAGCACTTGGAGAATTTATTGGAATTCTTGCTGACTGTGTGTGACAGCTTTTGTAGGGTTTCGGATGAGTTGTGTGCTACTTTTCTACCATCTGTTTTATTCTAGGAAAAAAGTGATAAAGTGATTGCAGTTTTTCTGGTCCCTTCCATTTGGTGTGTTCATGCCTTTTATTCTGCTTGCTGGTTCTGTTCTGTATTTGTGAGCAGAGTTGAACTTGGAGATTCTGACTAGTAGAACTGCCAAAGTCCTATGAAGATCAGAGTGGGAGACTCTAAAAGAAGACTGTTTACACTGTTATCAACTGCAGCTTTGAAATGGGAATAAACCTGTGTTTTCTGATGTACACAGCAATGAGCGCTGGCATCTGTTACTGAACAGCTGAGTCTGTTATTTAGGTGAAAGTTGGTCATTTAAACTGAACATTACTAGAATAAAGTAATAGAACAAAGCATCAATGCTTTTGTTTCCCTAGATCTGACAGAAGAAAGAAAGGCTGAAACTTGCAAACTTGATGACTTGCACAAAAAACGGAGTCTTCTGGCAGCATATTGCAAGTTAATAGTGTATAATGTGGTAGAGATGACTGCAGCTGCTGAGATATATAAGTATTATGTGAAGGTAATATTTTAGATAAGGTTGTTTTTCCTGTCAGTGCATTTTAGTTTTTGAAAGTGTCTCCGGTGTTTGTGAAAGAGAGGGTGTTAATAGTGTTATGGCTCAGAGTCTTGGAATAATCACAAAAGGGCTATAAAATCAAGCAGGAGTGGGGCAGATCTCTCTTGGTTCCATAGAGGTAACCTACTGCAGATAAAGCAACTAAAAATTGAGAGAGGACGTGTCTGTCTGGACATCTGCTCCACAGCTTCTCCAGAGACGCCACTGCAGAGCAGTAGTTTATGGCCGGAGAGTGATTCATCTATTGAGGTTCTCACACTGAAGTGGTCAGCTTAATTCATACAGCTCACACAGTGCATATGCAGATGCCTACATTTCACATGAGTCCCAGGGTTTAGATGAGCAGGGTTTAGCAGAGCTTCAGCCACTCTGAGGCGGTCTCAGGGGGGCCATGAACACCAGAGTGGGCAGTTTCCTTGAGTCAACTGGCAGAGCTTTGGAAATACCTGAATATGAATCTTGTTCTTTGCTTCATTGGCAAGCACTGGTAAAGTACAGAAAACTGTTTGTCGCTTGATGAGGCTTTGCTCTTTTTAAAGAATTACAATTAATTATGAATTTTGAATTGACAATCAATTAGTTGTTTACACTTGACAATTTCAGTGTAACTTTGATCCTTACATTACTCTTAAAGGAGCACACCATTGCTGCACAAAAGGTGCAGTTTTCATCTTGTAACTTGCATGTTCTGATTTGGGAGTGTTTTAGGAACTTCTTGTATCACTTGAACAGTTGTGTGGTTTGTGTTCTCCCAGTGCTAAAGAAGGGGAATGATAACTCTCAATTGTTTTGTTGCTGTTAATAGACCTACAGTGATTTTGGAGACATAATTAAAGAAACATTAAGCAAGACAAGGTACAATAACAAAATTCAGAGTGCCAAGACACTGATTCTCTGTCTGCAGCAGGTAAGGTTAAAATTAAAGCAAGAGGCTTGGGGCTCTTATGATAGCTATATTCACAGTGAAGATTTTTACCTCACATACCTTGTATAGTTATTCAAAATTATTAGAAAACCTTGTGATAGAAATTAATTAGTTTCCTCCACTTTCTATATGTATTTTGTTTTTGCATATCATAATTAAAACTCCGGTCAAATCATTTTAAAAGGTACTTCTGTCAATGATTTTTTAGTCATATTTTTAATCTTCAAGTATTTTAGAACTGATGTGAGATTATGAAGTGTTTCTTGGGACACAGTGTCTCTTAAACTCAACAAATGTTAAGGGTATTATGGTATGTTTTATGGACTACCTTAATTCCTTCTGAATTTGAGGAACTGTGGTTGTGCCTGGTCAGCTCCAACTCCCTCTGTATTTTCAGCTTTTATTTTATTTTATTTTATTTTTTTTTTTTTTTTTGAAGAAAGTGGGTTACAGCTCTTCTGAAGGGTCTCAGTTACTGGGGCTTGCAGCTGCTGACTGATACCCAGTTAGCTATTTTAGCAGCTGCTTTTGCCAGCTCTGCCCGTGGCCAGAGCTGCTTCTAGCCTGGAGTCCTGCTGTAATCCAGAGAGCAGGCTCCTCCCAGGGATACTGACACATGAGCTTTGCTTATTTCACACTCATTGCCGGGGGTTTAGATCTGTGAACCAGCCCTTGAAATCTGAGCTTAGATGAGTCTAAGCAGCATTTGGCTACATATATTCTGCTGACATAGTCAGGACTTTGTGTTTAGGTATCACATAGACAACAGGCCCTTTTTGGCCTTTGCTTGACCTTGAAAGTTAACAGATTGACGAGAACAAGCTACTTCCATATTCTGTTAGAAAAAAAACCCCAGAGCACAGTTAATTGAGCTCAAGATGTGCTTTTGACCTACCCTTACTCTCTGAAATTGGACTATGGTGCTGCCAAACTTGCTCCTTTGTATCTACACTGTGCTCTGAAAGTATCTCAGGCAAATTGGGCCTCTGGGGCTTGGTTCAGAAGACCCAAAAGAAGATGAGGTCAGTGGGACCATCATCTTCAGGAATCAGTTATTTTCATTTTTTATTTTTATTTTTTGATTTGTGCCTTAAGAGCACAATAGTGTCCTTTGTGTCAGTTCCTTGTCATTGTTCCATGCAGTGCTTCAGAAGCACAGGACTTACCTGCTCTTCTGTAAGGCTTCTGTCTGTGTGAGGTGGCTGTTGCTTGCGTCCCCGTCTCTCTGTCCATTTAGTGCTTTGTTCTCCTGTAGGATTACCTGTGTTTGCTTACCTGAGACTTCTCTTGCAGCTGTTTCAGACACATGCAGAAAGCCAAGACAGCAGTAGTGGTGTGGACTTCTCCTCGCCTTCCTTTGCAAACATCAAAGAACTTGCTCGTCGCTTTTCACTAACATTTGGTTGGGACCAAGTGAAATCTAGAGAATCTATAGCCATGATACACAAGTATGTGCCATGTAACATCACGTTGTCCGTGGTCATTGCTTTTGTTAGTTGTCTGTTTCATCTGTTTTATTACTCTCTTCTTTTCTGTTTTTCTTTCAATAGGGAAGGGATTGAATTTGCTTTTCAAGGAGCTACTGGAGTAGATGGAAAATGCTTGCCTCCTAACTTGAGCTTTCTGTTAATCATCAATGAATTTTCCAACAAGCTGCTAAAGCCAGACAAAAGACTAGTGTAAGTTAAGTTCACATACACCATCATACACAGTTTGTGATTTGTGTATCCTGTACAAAGGACACTTGAACTTCAGTGTGGCAGAATTTGCTCAAAGGCTCTTCAGAGAACCTCCGAAATCAGTCTGCCCCTCAGGGTGTTAGTTTGAGACACACTTGTTGAATTTTGTAGTAGTAGTTATTTCAGAGTGTATGTGCAATAAGCATTCTGGATTTTTCTTACACATAGTTGTGGCCACATATGGCAATTCTTCTAAAGGAAAGGCTGTTAATTTGGTGGAAGAGATTTGCAACTTGTCTGGTTAGTGGAGTGGCAGGAATACTTTTCTGAACAGAAAAGTAAATCAAAACGTTGTGGAAGAAATAAGGCACAGATCATTATTTTGTAATTACCTATTTCCACAGCTTCAGGCCTCAATTATATGGATTCCATGGAATATATTTGGAATAGAAATATATGTGACACTCTTCATAATATGAGTGTTTAAATCCAAGAATTTACTATTTACACAGAAAATGATCCAGTGGGCCCATGTTTTACATTTAATGCTATAAGAGTGATAGCCTTCTTTTGGCATCAATGGGGTATTATGCACCTGAATGGAGAGATGTGTGAGTATGTATCTTATTCCCTTCTTCACCTGCCTCAGCTCTGATCATTTTTGAGACACAAGTAACAGTCTTCCTTGTATTTGACCTTTCTTCCTTAGTCAGTGCTGTTCATTTTGGATCTGGATCTCTGCACTTCAGTATTTTAGTTACAGATACTGTGAAAACCAGGTATATCCACTTTCCTGAAAGCATATTTCAAGACATGGGACAGTAAGACACATCTGCCTTTTTGTATTTCTGAGCAAATCATTCCAATACACGACAAGAAAACTTTTACTTTTGAGAGGAAGTCAGCAGAAATGGAAGAAAACCAACTGTCATATTTTTCTGAGCTCTGTGTAACTTGCTTGTTCCCGTGTCTCTTTGTCTTAAATTGGAGAATAACTTCCATGGGAATCATCAGGTTTTATGTAACATGGGTCACGAATAGTAAAATGGCTATTTTCCTATTACTTCACATAACACAATTTATTAATGCTTGCCATCAACACAGGCAGTTAATTTGAAAAACTAGACTCAAAGCTGGAATGCAAAATGCAAAAGAAAAATAGTCGACATACACTGATTACAGACCCTGAGAAACCGAAAGTGGATAATCTATGCATACAGATAACTTCATTCACTATTTTTACATTTTTCTCAGATGAGAATCTTTGAGATCTGCTACTAAAATTAGTTTTCATAGAATCCATAGGACCTCAAGGATCATCTAGTCCCAACCCCCCTGCTGTGGGGAGGAACACTTTTTACTAGACCAGGTTGCTCAAAGCCTCATCCAACCTGGCCTTGAACACTTCCAGGGACGGGGGAGTCCAGAACTGCTCTTGGCAGCCTATTCCAGTGCCTCACCATGGTCACAGTCAGGAATTTCTTCCTAATATCAAATCTAAACTCATGCTCCGTTTAAAGCCAGTTAAAGCCATTTAAAGCCTTGTCCTATCTCTACATTTCTATTTTGTTTTTGCATATCATATTATAGAAAATCCCTCTCCAGCTCTCTTGCGAGCTCCTGTTAGGTATTAGAAAGTGCTCTAAGTTCTCCCCAGAGCTTCTCTTCTCCAGGATGAATAATCCCAGCTCCCCCAGCCTGTCTTCAAAGGGGAAGTGCTCCAGGCCCCAGTTTGGACAGCATAACTGTCCATGTTGTCTGTATTTTAAAGAGCTGTAAGCACCTGTGGTGACACCCATGCAAGAATTAGTTTTCTGTTAAACCATCCTTGAAAAACTGTCCTTTCATTTACTTCCTGGAAGTAGTTTTTAATTAAACTTTAATTAAACTAAACTTACTTTTAAACTTAATTAAGCTTAATTTTAGTTTTAATTAAACTAAAATTAAGAGGAAAATATTTAATTGTTGATGGGGCAGATTAAAGCTAAATCCTGATATTTTTCCTAGGACTATATTAAACCTCTTGATCAGTGCATATATTTTGGAAGTATATTCCTGAATGTATCAGATACATTCAGTATGTTTAGGAAAAGTTTTGTGGGAAATAACAGAACCTAGCAGGGAATGCACTTGACTTCAGTTTTACTGCTTTGGGCCTTCCCTCTGCTGCTGAAAACAAATGGGAAACAATAAAATTGACTAGAAGGGAAATTGCAATTTATCCACAAGTATGTTCATACTATGTTTCTGGAATAACAGTTTCTATTCTGGGAGGCCTAAAGTGCCTTGCAGAGGCTGGAGATTATATTTCCTCTTAGAAATATTTAGGTTTAACTCCATCATAAATTATTGAATGGAATGTTTTAGGTCAACATGAACTTTGAGAAACAAACATCTGGTTATTTTCATTTTTCTTATTAATCATGGGATTGATGTCCAGGTCTGTATGTTAACACATGTGAATGTGATGAGATATAGAATATGGGCATTTGTTAGAAAGGACTATATTTCAACACCATCAAAGTATATGGACTTTACTCTCTCTCCTGTAATTGCCCAGGCTGTAGCAGTAAAATACCTGGCTTGTCAATTGCTCTATGCCACAAAATACACACAAGAAATGAATTGCTGAATCGCAAGCAGCATGAAGGGCCTGATTCCTGAATCAGTAGGAGTCTTTCCATTGACATTGATAGCAGTTGGATTAGACCCTGAAACTGTAGTTACAATATGTGCTTGTTTGAAACCAACAAATTCCATTACCAGGGTTTCTTGATCCCTGGGGACCCCAGAGTCCAAGACTCTAATTGTTTCAGAGCCAGTGCTTACCCTGACCTCCTCTCAGCACTGGTTTTCTTGTTTTGCAAAGCAAATGAAATGTCTGATGTTTTCCAGGCCACTCTTCTAATAAAATAAAAAAAAGAAGAATATGTTGCATAGGCTGGTGTTAAAACTGTCACTCCTGGTATTTGCTAAGGTGGGGTCTGTTTTAACAACACTGGGCTTGATTTTAAAGTGATGAACTGTAGCTGAAATGTGGTGAATATCCAGTTTCTAATCCTGAGTCAGATTTTGGTTTTCTTTTCTTACAGTTATTAAGTAGGAATAGGTCAGAAAGACTTTGTTGGAAATGTATTGTTTTTGAAATAGAGTGTTAGAAGAAGGTCTTTTTGCTCCAGGAAAAGTGATAGCTTCACCTGGGATTCAGGAAGGCCCAACATCAAATCTCTGGACTGAATCAGACAGAACAGGAATTTGAGACAATGTTTGCCACATCCCATGAATTGTCACAACTGCAGAGCAGTTAACTGCTTCTTGCACACATTTGACATTTTAGTGAGAGAATTGGATTGAGTTTCAGCTGATAATATAAAAAAATGGTTTAATTGGTTGTTCAAGTTTTTAATTTTGACAGAACAGGCATTCATGGTAGAAAACCCCCCACTGCCTGACCTGTACCGTTTCCTCTACTACTGAATCACAGGGAGTATCTCTTGCCTAGGATCTCCTTTGTGTTGTAGTCCATGAGGCAGAAAAGGCCACCAGGAGAGGTGAATCCTCACAGAATTCTGCTGTGTTCAGGTGGCTACTGGCAGCAGCAATTGGCAGACTTTCTCTGCACAGGAAACTCTTTATAGAAGCTGATGTAATTTTTTAATTTCTGTGGATTTTGTGTTGTTTCTAATGGTAAAAATTCAAGCACTCTTTTAGCTTTGAAGACATTTGCATTTTAAATGGATATTCCAGAGATGTCAGGTATTTCAGAGAAAAACAGTGCCCTCTCTTCAACAGTTCTGTTTGCATCTTTGGAGAGTAAAGTGAAAATCCTTTCTTGCAATGCCTGCCCCAGATATTGAAGGGAAGGATAGTGAGTTTCCTTATGCTTGCTTTTGTTTTTGTCCCAGGTACAGTTATTTACAGAGGTACATAACAGAGCCACTGCCCTGCAGAGGAGACGAATGGCAGCCCTTAGTCTGGTACAGAAACTCTTTATTGGCAAACGAAGATGAGGAGACCTCTGTCTTTGGCAGTTTGGGAGAATGGCCCCCCGTGGGCTCATCTAAGACATCTTCTTTTAAAAGGAAATTGTCTAATGGTATGAAAACTTCCCAGTTCTTGATCAGCTCTATTTTCTTTGTCTGTCTGTCTGCCAGAACTGCTGTATTTGCTGTTTTGCTTTGCTGTAGCAAATTTGCACGTGCTAAAATGTATTTCATGCTTTGTACTAGAAGTACAAGTACCATGGTGTGTTGGATGTTGTGAACTTCCCAGTTTGAACTGTGGTTTTTGCCTTCAGCTTTGTTGTTGTTAAAGGTCCCTTGATCACTCAATAGCAGTAAGGTTGGGCTGAGGACTCTGAGTGAGGAGAATAAAAGATTATCTGAATTCTGCTGTGTACTAACATCTGGCATTTGTCTGAGCCACTAAGACTTGGTTGATTGCTTTTAATTGTTAACTTAATGGCATTGTTGCTTTAGGCCCTGTAGATAATTGAGACAGGAGAGGTATTTCCAGAAGTCAATTCAGATCTTCAGGCCAGATTATCTAGGCCAAATTATCTTCTAGGGTTTTTCTCTCTGTTGAATTTCTAGGGAGCCTGAAAGATTATACTCCTACCCTAAAGAATTATAGTTAGATGGGCTGCATCCAGGCTTTGGCAGCATTCATGGACTGCCAATCTCTAATGAAGTATTCACTGCATGGATATGTTGGGACTTAGTTAAAATGTAATAATAAAGCCATTATGAAAACAATTGCTAATAAAAATGCTAAGTGTTATGGACATGTGCAGTTGTATGTGGAGGAAAGGAAATTTTTCCACACTGTACTTTAGTTTCTTTCTCATAAATCATCTTTTCAGTGACTTGCCTTCAGAGAGCTTGTTCCTTTGTGTCCCCAAAGGCCCTCCTTTCTTGAGCATTATATAGACTCAGCAGTACTGATAGCAGTTATGGACCAGGGCCAAGTTCATAAATCTAGATTGCAAAAATGACCAGTGGGCAAATTAAATGAATTTTCTTTTAAGTGGCTTTTAGCTGCCTCCTTCAATAAAGGAATGCTTTGCTCCAGATGTCCTTTTGAGCTTGGCCCGATTGTTTCAATGCTGTGGGGAACATACTGGAAATGTCCATCTCAAGACCTCTGAGGGTGAGGCTGAAGAATGACTGTGTTCCCTTTCTGTTGCAGGGTCTTTGCCTGAAACCAGCCAGACTGAAGCAGCAAGCAAAGCCCCGAAACAGCAGTGTGCTTCCCAGCTTCCCTCTGCAGTAGGGAAAAGCAGAAAGAGGCTGAAATCTCAAGAGATGTGCCTGCAGGAACATTTGCCATTCCTTTGTCCAGGAGGGCTGCGTAGAAGATACTGGTGAGAGTTTGATGTCTTACAAGGTCCTTCACCTGTTCTGGCATTAACACTTGGTGTCTCTCTATCCACCTTCTGTTTTTTGTAATACTTCATGAGCTAAGGGTGTGTGCGCCTCCTGTTTTTTGTTTTGGGGTTTTTTGTTTCCTTAGTCCAATATCTACATTTGCTGCTTTCTCCTGCCACTGTCACTGGGTTTCTGTGCCTTCTTGGATTATTATCAGGTGTGCAGAAAAAAAGACAAGGATGGAGGGAAATTCCCTGTCCCGCTTCCCATGTCCAGATTGGAGATCTGTGGTGTTGGTTACTCTCAGGCTGTTTGCTGCAGACAGACAATAAGTGTTTTCTGCATCTCTGGAAATGAAAGAGGATTCTTGTCTCTGCAGATCTACTATGAACTACTGTGTACTAGGTGGCTTTCTTTTAGAGAAATGTTGGTGTGCAGCATGCAGACATGCCCGAGTAAATCCCCACACAACTTGGATGTGAGGTGGTACAGAAACAGGGAATCTGGAGTCCACTTTTGAGCAATAAAAGTGTTCAGTTGCAGTATTTTCCTTGAATTCAGTTAATTTATTGAGATGTTAGGTGCCATTTCCCCTATTAGTAGGTTAAAACAGAAACACAACTCCTGGGAAGATGCATACTTTTTCAGGTTTTAGGACACTTGTTAAATGGACCTAGTGAATACAAGTAAAATAGAACAAAAATTTATTAAACATGAAGGTAGCCCCTGCTTAAATCAGTGTTTTTTTCCTGAACTGCTTTATTGAAAATTCCTCAGAGCATGACCTGTTTCATACTGGGAAATTCTGGGCCAGTAACTTTAGGCTACCTTACATGAATATTAGCAGCAGATGTGAAATATAGTGCCTTAAGCACAGTAATACCACGTGCAGCCTCTGTTATGAGATTTCTCAAGACTTAGCTATTTTTTGGTTTGGTTTTCATTTCCAGCAAAGATGAAGTTAAGACAGAAGATGTCTCTGAAGAGGGTCCAGCAGAAGACACAATTGAAGATGTTGATGTTGTTGGTACAGACCAGGTAATTCTGGCTGGTTTTCCAGCTCTGAGGACAGCTGTAGTTGAGGTGGGTGAATGTTAGGTCAGTCTTCTGGGTAGCTATGTTGCAGCAAAGGGGGTTGCTCTTTTGTGGCCCTTTTCAGGATGAGAAAAGAGGGATGCCCTCTTCCCTTTCCAGCTGCAGCTGTAGTTTCCTCTGCAGCTCGATCTACATTTTAGAGGAAATCCTAAGGTCAGTCATAAGGATTGGATGTCACTTAGGATGCATTAAGAGGAGGATCCCCTTTCTTTTTTCCCATACTGTGAAGCTTCCTTATTAGAAGCCATTTGCTGCAGTTGCTTGGTGTTACTGACACGTTGCAGAGATGGTACTGCTGCATGGCCTGCAGGGCGTATCTGCTTCAGAAATGGTGTTTGCATTATGCTCTTTGGATTGAAAGACTCGGAATGTGTCTGATCACTGCACAGCCCTGGGCTCTTGCTGGAGTATCCCGTGTTTCCTGCCCTTTTCCAGTCAAGGCTGTTGAGCAGATCAAATTGTCCCCAAACATACTGGGGATTTGAAGGGAAGCATGAGACCACTGTGGGCTTGGAGTGGCAACCAGCATAGCCAGGGGCTTGTCGCATGGGCGCTGATTGCCTTTGGGATCCAAATTTGGCAGAGCTGCAGCTGTCTGCCGGGGTCTCAGCTCAGCCTTGGACTGGATCCTTGCAGCAGGGAAGGACTTTTAGCCCTTTGGGCCAGTGGAGTGCAGTAACTCAGACAGCAGGGTCTTGTAGAGTGACTGTTCAAGGAAAGGGATGGGCGGGGGAAAGAAAGGCCATGATTTTTCCTGTGCTGCAGCTAATCATAACCCTTCTTTCCGCTCAAGGTTTTTGTGACAGCCACTGCAGGGGGCTGAGCAGTTCCTTCAGGTTTTTCTCCTGTTTTTCCCCCTGCTCTCTGCACTTCAGAACATAACTCAGTGTTTGGCAGAAAGTATTTTTGCATTTAGTCAGGCAACCCCTATATTTCCAGTGACTGGTTATCTGGGATCCAACAACCGCATTCAGACTTTGCATGATTTTTGTCTTTTTGAATGAGTTTTTGCTGTAAAGTTCAGCCAATGCTTTTTTAACATATGGTGGGCTTTTATTTTTAAAGAGGACTAGAAGGACTTCTACCTTTTCTTTATGCATGTTAAAATGTAGACAGTTTGGCCCATGTAGTTGAAGCAGCTCCTACTGAAGATAGATAATAGAAGAATTTAATTCCATGGACAAAAATCAAAGCCATACAGAAATTGCACTACTTATGCAGTATGCTGCCTTTCTGTGTAGTGTCTTTTCTGGGCTTTTCTGGGTATGGAAAAATGCTTCTTTCCTTTTGTGGAAGCTTTATAAGAGCTGGCTCCATGGCTAAGCTGCAGAATGGTTAGATGCTACACTGTTACTCAGATTCCTTATGGACTGTTACATGATGTCTCCTTCATAGTAGAGGCTCGACTTAACTTTTTTTCTTGTCATGTAGGACAGTTAAGACACTGAGAGGATGAAGAGACATGAAGCACACGCTATGTTTTTTCTGCAAATTGTTGAACTTGTCAATGTGGTATGTGAGCATCAACTGAGGTGGCAGGAGACATGGATCCAGTTGTCTCTGTGCCCATGGGCATCCACCCAGAACCAGTTTGTAGCACTGTGGCTGATTTCTCACCATTGCTGGTTGTGGGCATTACTGATGTGGCTTCTGCAGTTCTAGGGTTGGGCATTCTGAGCATCATTACTCAGCTGCCTCCTGATCCTTGATGCTGCCTTGAAAAAGCTCACAGCTGAAGAATGGAATCAGGATGTTGACAAACACTGAATCAAAGACACTGTGAACCAGGTGAGACAAGCTTGTTTGAAGCATGCTGGCAGAGATAACCAAATGGAGTTCTGTATGTTTCCTTGCACTTGGTGCTGGGGAGAAAGGAGCCTGGCCCAACTGTGAACACTGGGACCTGCTGGGTAATGACAAGTGCCATCTCCTGCCTGTAAAATGGAAAACCTGGATCAAGCATCTGAAAGTATTTCTGAATTGCATCACTTAGAGAAATGTGGTTAGAGGTCTGTAAGCACTGGGACATATTCCTGCAAAACTTGTCAAGGCTTCAAAGTAATAAAGAAAGAAACAGTGGACCAGCTGACTATTTTCCTCTGGAAGAAGTCCTTTTCATACAATGATCACATGGTGTTTACTTGGAAAAAGCCTGGAAAGACAATGTAAATAGACTGTAAATATGGCCATTCAAAACCAGGGTTTTTTGCATTAAGAATTTGCAAATGATCTTCACTCAAGAGTGTTTCACTGACCCTTCTCACTGCTCCCTGGAATTGTACATTTCAGTAATCATATCAGCTTTATTTTTTATATATATATATGTATATATATATTTTGAATTGTAACGATGTAAAATAAACTACAGAACTATTGCTATCCATTAGTACTGAATGTGAAAGTCATGCTCCCACACTGCATCTGGAGAAAGAATGGCAGCAATGTGTGCTGGCCTTTGCACTTGTGTTATTCCCACTGGCGGAGCAGGGAGTTCCCACAACGAGGGAAGCCATGACTGTTGCCGAGGTATTGGGTACACTGAAGTGGTCACAGTGAATGAATGATTTTCCTTGTGAGAGTTGGGTGTGCAGGCTGACAGAAGGGAGGTACCACTCCCCACATAAGATGGTTCTCAGGTCCCCCTACAATTCCATCAGTAACTCCCCCTACCTGGACTGGGATACTGATGTTTCTCTTATCCATCTGTGGATCTAGGTTTAAGCACTCACCAGGTAGGCAGAATACAGCTTGACTAGGACAACAGTTATACCTGGAACCACATTAAACATATGGATACTTTAATTTTTGTAACTATGGGCTAAGGAGGGAAAGTACCCTACAGAGGTCAGGTCCCGTAATCCTCATAAGCTCACGTATCTTCAGAAAACGCTGTTCTATTGTTATTCTACAATAACAGCAGGATATGTTCTACTTAGGAAAGAAGGGACTTGGTTAGCCCAAGTCCAATAGAGAGCAGGATTTAACAGGCACTTCATTAAATCAAAGTAGCAACAACAGCTACAGGCTCTGAGGAAGAGATTGACCCTGTACCATAGGTGCTGTGTGACAGAGACCTGGCACTGCATGCTGGGAAAGCCCATGGCTGTTCACTGCCCAGTTACAAGCCCCCTTACAAGCCCTAGGAAGGGTTTTAGGGTAGGAGAAAGCATCTCTTGCAGTGCAACAGATATTCAGGATCATCTTCTGGAAAGCCAGCTTGTCATCCTTTCCCTGAGGGAACAGCTTAACAGAAATGCTGTGTACCTGTACTGTTTAAAAGCCCCAAAACATGGACAGTCAGTGAGATATCCAGCCAGCCCTAGAGAAATTGGACATCGGTGAGTCTCTATTAAAACTGGAATAATTAACCAAAATCCTTCAAATGGTATTAAAATTACTTGAGTTTCCCTCAGTAATGTTCACCAGCACTTCAGCAATGAGTTTCTTGATACACAGGTGTGTAGGGTTGTGCAGGAGCTGGTGTAAGGAGTTGAGCACAACATGTTGTTCTCAGCTGCTCAGCAAATAACTCTTTTGGATGAAGAAAAACCTGCTGGAGGCTGATTGCTTTGCATATGCTGCTTGTTGCAATTACCCAACCAGACTGCACAGTGGTATAACCCATCCTGTGGTGAATAGTTATTTAATAGTAAGACATAATTGGGTGCAGTATGTAAAAATTAGAACATGTTAAATTACATGTATGAAAATCTTTATTTGAAAATACAAACATGTTTTTTAAACATTTTAAAAGATCTACACTGCAACCAAAAAAATAACTTACATCTTTTTGTACATTTTCTTTTCCCCAACAAAACCTGCTTAACAGTTAAGAGTGAGGCAACAATTTCAAGCTGCTGTGACACTGATGAATATCCATGGAATGTGTCAATAGCAAACAAGCAAAGGGGAGGACAGACAAAAGCACTGAATGCCCACAACAAATTAGTGCACATCACTGATCAAGTAACATTTATACAAAGGATTAAAAAAAATTGGTTCCTTCTGCATGAATTAACACACTCATTTTGGATCAAGTATGAACACTCAGACTTCATTGTTAAATAATCTTTTTTTATGATTAACATCAACGAAAAGACTGAAGTTTAAAAGGGCATGCAAAATTAAAGTTGGGGCTAACAAGGACTACACAGAGAAGAAAAACAACTTGTCTTGGGGGTTGACTTTAGTGTATTTTACTAATATGCACAGCTTGTCAAACAAAACTCTGCTTGTAAATGAGTGCTGAACTGTGCACTCATTGTCATGTCTCTTCCTTGCCAAGGTATAAAACCTAGAACAGGGCCATCTATGAGCACAAGCACATTGCAGGTGTAAATTGTCTCCTTACCTCCCATACCAGGACAGAAATACCTGTTCACAGGTGAGATGGAGATGGTCAGTGCACACACATCAACTTCAAGAGAATTATACAGTTCTCTTAAAAACAGTAGATTACTTTTCTCTTAAGTCAAATATTGTTATTCTTCCAAAAAGGAATTATGCAACATCTGTAAATAAATATTTTATCTATTTTACAAACGATAAACTATTGAATAAATACAAAAATCTCATCATTCCATATAAATGCACTTCTTTTACTTAAAAGGTAGTGTAGTGATTAGATATTTTTAGCACAAAACTAAGCTGACTTCCTGGAAACAAAAGGCCACTGGAACATATCAGTGTGTAGCAGACCTGCTGCAGACTGTCCCTTCTCTTCTGCAAGTGCTGACCATAAGTAACCTCTACTCAAAATCCTCATCATAGTCATATTCATCCAAGTCTACGTCAGCCAGATGGGAAGGCATTTCAAAAAATGGTCTTTTCTCCATTTGATACTTCAGAACACTGGCCTTCTGATGGTCTACAGGATTCAGTTCTGCTTCAAACCTAGAAGCAGACAAAAAAAAAAAAGAAAAAAAAGAAAAAAAAGAAGAGTAACTATGCCAGGGAGTGCCTAAATACATGCCTAACAAGGCAGCCGCAGGAAGAACATACTTTCCAATATTTTATAATACAGAAACATAACCAGAACAGCACCAGGGTTCCATAATAATTCTCTGAATTTAACTTAGCTTACTCTCCTATCAACGTGAAATGCTCTCTACTGAAAGGACTCAAAGCACACACTGACACACTGCTCCAGTGGAGAACTTACAGGCTAGAAATGGTCAAATGCAAGACTTCAAGGACTGTCCAGAAATCTCAAATACTCTTCAAGAAAGCTGAAGTGAGGCTCAGTTAGGAAGAAAGAAATACAGCTGAAGTAGGTATGATAGAAGAAATACTGGATTGAGGATCTTACTGGCATGTCCATGAGCACTGGGAAGTGATAGCAACCATGCTTTTAAGCAGATGCTGGAAAGCAAAACCCAGCTGTTAACCCAGAACTTATTGATAACCACCTGCTGCTGATGCAGATGAATAGATGGATAATGAAATGTAAGTTTGACAAATGCAAGCCAGTGAAGACTGATAGTCAAAGAAGGCTAGCTTCAACACTTTAGGTGGGATCAATCTACAACTCATAGCTTTGAAAAACCCACAAAATCTCTGTGGAGATTTATGGTAGCAGATTACAAAACTGACCATTTCCTGGGTTAGGGTGACTCAGGTTCATGCATGTCTTTCCAAGCACTACTGAATTTCATCACGTTTTTTTCCATTTACTTAACGGGACTGTGCAGAGAATGAGCTTTAGATACTGCAGTTCTTGTTCTTTAAAACTGCTTTATAAAGGCATTATGTGCTCCTTTCAGAGACAGGCACAGGGAGGAGTTAAGAAGACACTATGAACACTAAAATAGAGCACCACTTACTACTTTGGTAGAGAGGATTCATATCAATTGTCTTGCTGCATTCTTACCCGTCATTCCACTGGTCACTTGCAGCCTCTTCTGCTACCAAGATATCATACTCTTCAGCAGCATATTTCTCCCAGTCAGAGACCTCTTGACTTTCACCTTCACCATCCTAAACAATCACATTGCATGTTATACAAAATAGTATTAATTGCTAAGCATGTCGCTATAAAGACTTTTAAAGCTTCATACTCACCCGCAACATAGAAAATTGATCCTTCTGTTCATGGTCAAGGTATTTTTCAATGTTGAAAAAAGTATCAAAGAACACATTTGTCAACTTACATCGCTTTAAATCATGCAGAGTAATTTTTCCTGTAAAGAAGATTGAGATAAGATAATTAGAGATAAAATTATTGGAGCTGAAGTTATCTTTTCTCAAAAAGTGGCGGAATCAAAAGGTACGTTATCGTAACTCAATCATCACTGCTCAACAATATTTGTCACTGATTCCCAATGCAATGGGTAGATGCAAACAGACGAAATACAGACCTAGAGATGCATCCTTCAAAGTGTACAAAACTTTCAAATAGTTTAGAGTTTTTTTCCTTGCTGTGGTTGTCATATCCCACAGCCTGTCAGTATGTTGAAGTGAGATGCAGTCTACTCCCTTAGCTATTAAAAATCATTTATGGTATAAGTTTAAGCTTCCTCAACAGATAGAAGTCTCCAGTGAGTTAGCCATTCCTTCCCAAGGAGTGCTTGAGTAGCAGGTAGGAATATCCTATGGTAGCAGCACTCTCTCTTCCCAGACTTGAGCAGACAAATGTATGACAGAGATGACAGTATGTGACTATGCTTCATACAGATGAATTTTTCATACAGTCAGGGTTGCCACACTTGTCCAATCTGATCAATATTTACTGCTTGAGAGGAAAGCTAAATGCTCGGAGGTGTTTTGTTTGATTTTTATAGTGTGATACTTTAAAGACTCCAATCAATGGATGTGTTAAGCATTAGAAGTATTCATCAGGTTGCTCAGAAATGTTACTCTATTTCAAAGCTGAATATTGAAGCTTTTGCAGAAAGGCTAAAAAATATGAGATACACAAGGGAAGACAGATGACTTTCCTTAAAACTCCCTTTTATTGATTCATCTGGAATACAGACAGTCTTCCATTGTTAATCAAATAGGAGCTAACTGAAGAAGTTGTAGAAAAGTTCAATAAAAGCCAGACTTGGAACAGTTTTTTCTCAGCATAGTGTCCCAGCCTCTACAAAGTGTAACTCAAGGACATCACAGGGAAGCAAAATCCAAATCCCATTTGTACATGGTTGCCACGCTTGCATCTGTCATGAAGGGCCCCAGTGTGTTCTGCCTGGCTTGTAGCTGGTGCTCCAGAAGGACACAAATCCCCATGGCACCTGTGTTGTATCTGTCAGACCCACACAAATGTCTGATGCGCTGCACCATTTCAAGTGGCAGCAGCTCTTCACAACCAAGCAAATTATTTGAATCCTAGTTACATAAGCTCCCTGTTTGACTCCTATATTTGGTTCATTGATTTGCTCTCCAGTTTCCATTTATTGCAATAGGAGCTTAGATACATAACACTCATGTAGATGCCTACCACTGTCTCTCAAACACCAAAGCAGGAGTAAAATTTAAGTAATTAATTCAGGTATCCAGAAATTAAAGCTTGCTTTTTTGTACACAGAGCATTCTACAGAAACTGTATCACAGTTTAGCCATAACTTCATGAAAGTGTCTTCTTTTGTTTCAAAGCAAAAAAGTGAAACATCAGTTCACACTGCTATTTTTTTTGTATTAGAAAAACAGAATATTTTTTCTGGATCCACATTTTAAACATAATTCAGTTTTTACTAAAAAACTAAAATCAACCCTTCTCAACTGCCTTTCATTTTTGTTACCCTGAATAACTCATCATGTGTTTGATAGCCGCCTTTTATCATCCTCATGACAGAGGAGATACATCAATCTTGTTTCATTTTAAATGCAGAACAGAAATATTATTATAAATGCCTTTCAGAAGCATAACGTAAGACTGGAAGGGAACTACTGAACACAGGAGGTGATTGTGAGCAACCATTTAACATAAATGTGCTTCTCAAAGCTTGCCTTACTTCATTTGAAATGAAGTTTAAATAAAGTTCTCTCAGCATGCAAAACATCTCATCTCAATAAATGACAAGTGTCTTTAAAAAAAATTATGTTTCTTGCAATTTAAATATTCTTAATACTAGAAAGAAAGTGGACAATAAGGACAACTGACTAACTGTCTAACCATAATTGTATAGAACATACTGCTCACTTTTTAAGGTTTTTTCAGGTGTAAAATGTAAACTGAAGTTTCATCAGCTAAAAATGATACTATGTCAAATGCAGGAGAGTAGAATGCAGGTCCAGGGAAGTTCAAATGGGTGTAAAAAATAGCCAAAAACTCAGAACAGGTTATTATTCTGTTTATTTCAAGCCCTTTGTCATGATTTTCCTAAGGGCAGCTTAGGCTTCTAATGTAAAATAAATTAATACTGGTCTAAGAGACAAATACTGTTTAGAAACTGTTCCCTCCAGAGAAACTCAAATGAGCACTGGAAGAGGTAAGAAATGGGTGAAGAATCAAGAGATTTTCCTGAGAGCCTCACCTCAAGTGTCGAGGTTTTACTTAAGACTAAGTGTGACAACAAGCACAAAATGAAAGCTGACAAGGAATTTCAAAGGAGTATATTAAATTTTATGGAATTGTATGGAAACAATGCCTGCCTGCTGTTAGAAGACCGATCATTAAGCTTTAATAGACTTCAGTGAAAAGACAACCTCAAGGCATTTTATTTATATGACCAACTGAGTGCTCTTAAGGCTGCATTAACTCCTAAACCCAGAGAAACAGAAGTTATAGATGGAAAAGGAGTTTATTACCTTCATGTTGTGGCTTTACAAGATCCAGCATCTGGCACAGACAGTCTTCAAATGGCAAAGGTTCTATGGCCATGTTTTCTAATTTTTGGCACTGTTCTTCATAAAAATATTCCAATTCATACATAGACAAAGCACCATCCCCATCAAGATCCATGCAGCGGAACCAGTATTCAATGCTGAAATTCAGTCATTAACACCAAAGAGACAAACTTACTACAGAATTTCAGGAATTCATGTTGCTTGTTTCAAAGGCAAAACTGGACTTAAAGAGTATGTTCCATGAATCTATGGAAAGTCATTAAACACCACTTACTGTGGTAAGAATTGCTGGTATTTGTTACTGCATTTGAAAACATTTGTTAATGGTGTGAAGGAGAAGACTAAAACACATGGTTTTACATTAAAAAAAAAAATAAAAATCAAGAGACAATGAAAAGTTGGAGATGAAACCTTCAGTATTTTGGGTATGTTCCCATACTGAACAAGCTAGTGGCATGTCACATGATGGTTTGTTATCAGTACCACAGAGCTAATAGTAGCTGCACAGCTTCCCAAAGACTCTGGCATATGAAACAGCTGCAACATCCTTAATATATGGCTCTGTTCATAAATAGGCCACACACAATTTATGAAACAATTACATTGAATTAACCTCTTAAAAGTCATAAAAATAGACTTCTACAGCTACAACAACAGGAGACATTGATAAACAATGGACAATGCAAAGAACTGGGCCAGTTTTCCACTCATGTTTTTATAGTTTAGCTTCTTCCATTAAGTTGCTGTTCATCAGTGGTCTCCATTTAAGGACTGGAAAAACAAAGTCAGTCTTTATTTCTGCTGAAACAAATTCATTCTTACCTGGTTGGCGTTTTCTTGTCCTCTTCAGATATCAAAAACCAAACAAAATCAGCGTAGCTAATCTTCCCATCTTTTTGTGCTTTTCTACCTCTTGAAGGCCAATGAGGAAAAAGAGAAAATTTATTTTAGAACACCTAGCTTTTACTAATCAAAATTAAGGATTGTTTCCCTTGCTGGTATTAACTATTTACTCCAAAATGATCCAGTGTTCATAAAGTGCTTAACTGTTAACAGAAGAGCCAGCTCAAATAATTTTTGATGATATATACAAGTACATATGCTTTTTAGAATTTCTGTTCAGGTGGAAGTGATGAGAACAGAAAAGCTGTACACAACTCCACTAGCTAAAAGTTCTTGAATGAAAATAGGAAGATAAAAATGAAATAGAACTATTCAGGAAATAAGTGTCCATGACAAGAACATAATAGTCTGTTTCTAATCTCATAACTACAGCAACCAAATAAGTTGCACATAGTCAATCTGTCTAGTAAAAAGTCAGGTAGTTCCTAGACATAGAGCATTTCAATAATGGAATTAATATTTTGCTGTTTTATCTTCTGAGAAGATATGGTATATGTTTTGTCTTGCCCAAGAAACTCAGATAAAGGACTAAGCTCTAGACATATGCCTGTTAAGTCTCTCATTTCTGATTTTATTTCTGTTTATTAGTTGTTTTCTAATCTCAGATACTGTACTAGGAAACATTTCAAAAATTAATAAAATGCCATAAATACAAAAAAGGAAGTCAATCCCAAGGGGAGGAATGAAGAATGACTGTCAAAAATGTGAATTAACTCAACTGGAGGCATTTTTGTAAATTTATTGATGCAATAAGCATTGATTTTAAAGTTGGTACTTAAAAGCTGAGATCTCCTTGAACATTTTACAGGTTTGAGTGATGGATGAAGAATGATACTAATATTTCTTCCTTCTTCATTCCCAGTCCTGCTAAATCATACACTATCCAGTGGCCAGTGTTGATATGGGTAAAGAGAGTGAAGAACTTGAACTGTGCCAAAGGTTCCAAGACCACTCAAGTACTAGTAGAGTTTAAACCACTATACTAAATCTTGAAATTGACTGCTCCTTCGTGAAGGGGAGCCATCTTTTTCCCTTGGAATACCACACAAACAAGCAAAAATTAGATTTGATTTAGATCTGCATACAAAGTAATTACCTTGTTACTGCTCCTGAGAAGATGCGCTCTATCATCCTATTTGAAATTGCTGTGAAGAAAGGTTTGAAACAGTGTCAACTCTATGCAAGTTATTTTTGCTTTGTATTGTGTTGTTGAAGAGTTTACTGGAACTCTCCTCTTGTATACACAGATCAAATGTAGTGCTCATTAATCCCTTTGAGTCCTTTTAGAGAGGATCACTTATCACAAAGTCTCTAAAGCAGAACTACAATCCCCCAGCTTTGAATTCAAACTTAATGCAGAAATAGCAATAAAACTGCAATACAAGTAATAAAATTGGGTGATTAATAAAACTGCATTTCTCAGTTCTTTGACAAGTAAATCATGTTTACCAGTGACATTAAGTTTTACATGACCTTGGCAGAGAGCCAGAACAGAACTGGTGCAATCACACATAATAAACATACCTTACTGATTCTGATAGAGGTCTATTTTTGACATGGTTTTGACCCATGCTTCTATTTTGAAAGCATTCCAGAGGTTTTAGAGACATGTCTGAACTGAGCACTACCTTTGTAAAGAATGTTCAGTTTATCCTTAAGAATTTGCTAAATTAAATTGCAGGTGGCAATATATTAGTTGTGCTTTCTTTCTAAAATGTATAAACTTAATAGAGCAGCAACTCAAATGAAAGCAGTTTTCCTTTCTCACTGTCCTAAAGCATAGTCAAACTTTAGCAGGCAAATTTTCAGAAGCAATCAGAATTGTGTTTATCCTTTTTAACGTGGGATAAAGCTCCATAATCCATTTGTGCTTAAGTAAGCTTTCCAGTCCTGAAAGGAACACTATTAGGATGGACACGAGGCATCTAAAAAGAGCCCCAAAAGTTCCCTACAAGCTACAAGAATATTTAAAATAGGAACAAGCATGCAAGACTCAAGAGTCATGGTCATTGCATATTATACACGCAGCAAATGTAAACCTGCTAACTAGTGCTAAACAGTATTAAACCACACTGCAGCTGAGTTAGCAAAACTCCAAAATAAGCCAAGTACCTGAAGGTATGTTTGGCTTTTCTATTCTTTCCATACCTTGCCATAAAAGTAATGCTACTTGAATAATATCAGTAAAATGGATTGCGTCCAAGATAACAACCCAAAATTGCCAAATAAAACCATTTATAATACACCAACATGTAAGTGATATTTCCTCTACTTTGTCAAGATCAGAATTCAAATTCAGAATTTTCCTCAAATGTGGTATTTGTAGATGCAAAGTAGCATCACAGATGATTTGTCCTGCTTTAGTTCACTAAGTCAGCAGGACAAGCTACACCAACAGACTCATGAAACCAGCCTTGGCATGAAACCAATTCCTCAGCTCAAAGTTTACAGGTCATTTAATACATGTAAACAAAGGTGCTTCATTTGTCATACCATAATCATTATGTCGTGCTAAATCCTTCCGATCAATATACAGGTCATGGTCTGTATCCAGCTCCCAAAATTTGCAATAGATAACATAAAAATGTTCATATGAGAAGTACTCTGTCAGCTGGTTAATATCAGGTTCCTCTTCCAATAATGCCACATTCTATTATCAGAAGAATAAACAGAACACATTAAAGAGTTTGTAAGATATTTACTTGTGGAATGACATGAGTTCTCATAACCAAGTTAATACCTAATGCTGATTCAGTGGAACAATTTTTGTTTTCAGGGACAATGCACACCATAGAGTGTGACAGTGAAACTGAACACAAACAGCAGAAAATGAATGCATTCACAGGAGAATGAGTAGATCCCACCAACTTCTGCTACACACATTTACATACATACAGTTCTAGATACAAGTTACATTTAAACATATTCTAACATATGAGAAATAATGCAATTCTCATATATTGGGTCTTCTTGCAATGGGGTCTTCATTACTTTTTGGAAAAGGAAGAAACACTATTTATGTTGTTACTCCCTTAAGCCTTTACTTAATGCAGTTTTAAAACTTCTAGAAAAATTTGTCTCGCAGAATTTTAGATATTACATACCTGCAAAAAGTTGCTTTTCCTAAGCTCATTACAAGTTATTTTCCCAGACCAGGACCTATTTACCGTATAAAATATTCTCTGTATGACCTGCAAGAAAAGAAAATTGAAAGAAACTTTAGCTATGGCAATTAAATACCTGTCCAAATATTTCTCAAAGATGTCTTAGTACAGCTGCATTAGCCCCATCTTTCTCCTATTTCTATTATTCTCATTAGTTAGAACTTCTCTTGTGTCGTATTATCCACTATCCAAACCATTTCTAAATCTTCATCTAAACTCATCTAGGTAAGTTTTATTTCAATGCTGCAGTGCCTCAATCCCAGTAAAGCTACAGAATACTCATATGCTATCTAAAATATGTATATTGGTGATTTCACTACCTCAAAGTCTTCCAGATCTACAGGATATAATCTAATAAACCTATTGATGTATCTTATTATTTAGACTTAAAGACCTGCATTTGCTATAAGACTGTTTTACTTCATACTGGAATTCACAGAAAAAAATTGGGACTGTTGAAGGATTAGACTACAACAGATGTTGCTACTTCTGAAGTCTACAAGCACAACAAATCTACATCTGACAGATATACTTCCTGCAGGTGGGAAATAATGTTTTTCCCCATTTAACTTCATTTTATTTGGAAGTTTCCTGAAAAATAACCCTGTTAATAGCATTAAAAGTAGTACATTGATATTTTCCAAGTGAAGGAAAAATAAAAATCTGTGCAAGAAAGATAACTAGTTCTTGTACCATGACTGATACTGGAACCAGAAACATCCAGTTGAGTACCCAACACTTTTGTTTAAATAAATTTTACATGTACATCAACTTGATGATCTTACAAGTCTTTTCCAAACTAATGGTTCTGTGGCTATTTTTGACAACCCATGCGTTCAGTATAATTTTCTCAGCTTTTGTTTACAAACTAAAGACTTTAAAATAAGACTTTAAAATATGTTTTTTCTGCTGCTTAACTGAATTCATTATTCACCTCAATTAGTTTAACTTAAGACAACCAGCTGTACATTTCAAATCAGTCATTCACCACAAAATTAAAAAACAAAACAAACCCAAAAACCCAGACAAAAAAAACATTATGAACTGTAACTGCTCAACTGCTGACTGATTATACCTGCTAATTGGCAAGACTCAGTATTGCATGTGTAGGGTTTCATTTGCAAGAGAGCAGTTACTAAAAGCCTCATCTCTTTAGCAACCCCTTTCCCATAATTAACATGTCCCCCCAACTACAAGGTAAGCTTTTATCACTTCAGACTTTAATTGCAGTAAATCAATAGTTTAAATTAACCAATCACTTTAAAATTACAAATAGAAAAGTAATGTCCTGATGAAGTTTTGAAAGAAAGCTTAAACTGTAGAGCAGCAAGCTCCTCAGTTCTTACTTCGAACAAGAACAGCTGGTTCAATGACTCCAGACAGAAGAATAGATTATCCTGCTTCTGAAATGTAATTAACTTCATCCTAATTGTGAGTTTAGGGAAGGCCCATTTTTGGCTTATACTACAAAGCAATTTTTTCTAAAAAGGTTTTTGCCTTAGCTTTGCAACTTAATCCATCTGCATGTCATGATCTCATCTGTTATACATTTAACTGGTCTAAAAATAAAAACAAAATTGAATGTTTGGTAAAAGACAACTGGGAACAGACTTAAACTGTTGTCTAAAGTCAACTGATGCAGAGCATAAGCAAATTGTCAGAGAATTGCCTTTACTATTCTGCAGAGTGCTTTTTCAGAAGGGAGAAGAAATGGTGCAATATAGAGACTACAATTTCAAGAACTCAGTTCAGGTATACATCTAACATCCTGGCAGAATAAATGCAGTATCTCATTTGTCAAAGCAAATATTTTAAACTTATTCCATCCCTATCTTGACCTGACCACTAGACTGACCAAGAAACCTATACCATATCTCAGCAGACGGAACAGATTGCTTTCCTGGCTTACACAATATGTGCTAAAGAGATGTATGTAACGTATATGCATACACACATACATATATGTAGGTCTACAAAAAACTCAGCAGAAAAATGGCTCACTTGTGTTAGAACTGGAAGCATCCTTTAGATAAAACTTCATGTAGCAAGGTTAAGCAAACTGAAAACAGGCATGAAATGCTTCTTTCATCATAGGTAAAATAATCTATTATTATCATTAATAACTTGCAGGATAGAATTTTAGATGATTGTAACAAGCTCTGTTGGTCAAAGCATGGTACAAATAATTCCAAGGTTGTGGGTTTGATCCCTATAAGGACTATTCACTTAAGAGTTAAACTCAATCCCTGTGGGTCCCTTCCAACTCAGAATATCCTGTGATTCTGTGAAAAGTTATGCCATCCTAAAATATGACAAGTAAAAGGCAGAGTACTCCTGCCATTTCTTAATCTGCAGAATGGCTTTCCAAATATTGATATTTTCATACTAGTTTACCTTTTGATTTAACACCATTTTTTTGATTAAACATCAATTTCTGTTGAAGACTACACTAAATTTTGTTAATAAAATACTTCCAGTACTAATTTATTCAATATTGCTAGACTCAGACCTACTCAATCTGTTCCTCCAAAGAAAAGTAACTGGAAATGGCAGGACCTTTTCTTTCCTAGTGTTTTTCAGGACAGGCAGCAAGCTTTCACCATTTTAACCAGAGTAGGCTTTGATACAACCAAGAATCTATTAAGAAACAAAACAACTCACAAGCAGAACAATTCCTTCAATCACAGCTGACAATAAAGTTCTGTGAGCTTAGGTAATCATTATAACAAGAAACAAAACCTAATGCAGCAGGACATACTTGATGTGCCAGCAGGTCTCTGTAAGAAGGATGTAACAAACAAAACTCAAATGCTCTCAAAAAAACCCTTCACAATTTTAACCTGGGTCAAAGTATAAGATGGATAAAAAATGATCAACACTGCTTGTTTTTTTGTCGGAGAATACTCATTAAAGCTAGTTTTTACATGCACAAAGAAAGTGAGCTGAATGTAATTTTGAAGAACTTTAATCTTTTGAGACTTCAGTGAAATCAACTGTCTACTCTACAGCGGAGAAAATTTAATGTCACTGATTTTTCCCTTGCTACAGAACAAATACTTCAGTCACGTAACCCTGGGAAGACAGAAATTAAACTTTTTATGTATAAAACCTTCCTTGGAAGAAAAGTCCCCAGAAAGAAAAGTAGCTTCAATATTATCATTATTTCACTCAATACTGAAGATGATCATGTTAATATAGATGTTTCATTCACAATTTCATTTAATTAATCCCAGACTAAGATCAGTATTCTAATGAACGCAGTCTACAACCACAATCAAGTGTTTAAGATAACATTTACTGTTCATTAACTTATCTAACACTATTACAGTTCACTGCTTCTCTTACGAGTATTAAATTCAGCAACTCCTTACAAATGTTAAGAAGAACTATCATGCTTAAGAAAGACTCTTTTTCCATAAGAATTCTAGTTATGGAGAAATGAAGACCGACAGCCTGCTCTAACTCTACTCTTCCCAAGGGACAAAGATGCCTAGAGATATTGACTAATCTTGATTTTGATTTTCTTAGTTAACAAAAAAATAATTTTTCCAGATAAAATCACTTACTGTTGTGATATACCGAGAATGGAATTCAGATGCTTCTTTTAAAAATGAAAGGCCTGGATGACTATTCACCACATCCTACAAAAAAAATGGAATAACAATATCCCAAGGAGTATTCATTAGTGACCATATAAGACAATTAGCAAGGAATAGCACACCTGCTTCCTTACCTAAAACAGTTTAACTACCACAATCATTACCGACAACTTTGTTTGCACCACAGCTTCAGACAAATAACACTACAAACCTTTTTAAAAATAAAATTCTCCTTTAAATAAATCAGATCAACAAAAGCTTTTCTCTATTTTAGAAATATTATAGTATTTTTTCCTATATTTTGGATAGGCTGAGGATTTTGACTGCTGACTGTCATAGCTTGTAATTCTATGGCTACGATTCAGTAAAATCAATTTAGGCTTTATTCAGTCATTTCTATAGGTGGTGTTTGCTGCTCTTCCAAAGATTTACTAGGTTTTGAATTCATATCCCACTTTGCCCTCCAAAGGCATATCCTGATAAACAACTTTAACTGCCTCCTGAAAGACAAGATTCCAATACATGTGCTATTCCTACAATTGATTTTAAATCTCATCATGGTGCTTAAAAGACCTCAGCTTATACAAAATGATTAACTGTGAAGCAAGTCACTCACTAGCACCTTAGTAGACCATGCAAAGTCAGTTGCACTAAATATTATTAAGTTCAACGATGACCATGGAAAAGTATGTTTAGTGCAAACAACTCTGGCCTTTGCCAGTTCATCATTTTGTTGTGTTCCTAGAAATAGTTTCAGTTGCAATTTACTTGTAAAAAAGGAATGAAGTCTTCTTGCACCAAGTAGTTACATCCAGGGTTCATCAGAAGGTGAACAAACTTCGCAGCATCATCATAGCAGGTCTGAAGTACTCTGAAATGTAAATATTTCTATTTAATATTCTACACAGAAAATTACTCATGCTACCTCATACAGGCATCCTAGAGCGAGGCCTATGAAACGATATTTATTCAAAAGTTCATTACAAATGTCGAACCATGCTCCATTGGTACCATGGGTAGACCATGTAATTGATTACATGAAAGGACAATTTAAAGTTAGAATTAGAGAAAAACTAGAAATAAAAAGCATTTTGTCCAGAGCTGGCATCTACAAGTAAGGGCCATGGCTTTAATTTTTCTTGTGAACTGTCAGTCATTTACCAAACATTTTAAAATCCATAAACCCTGTAAATGAAGATTTGTTTGTATTAAAGTATTATTTAGTTACATTTTCCTGTGTACAAGTTTGCTGACAATGGTTTATGGAAAAGCATTTTATTCCCCTTTACAGACAAGATCATATTCAGAGCTTAAAATATCACATTTCAGTGAGAAAAAACACAGTATTTAAAAGAAAAAATTGTAACCTACTTACTTCCGCCACATTGCAACAAATTTATGAACTGACACGTATCCTGTTCGTTCACCTCCAGCACAATAAAACAAAGGACCTTTCCAGTAAAGTGGGCATTCACAAGCCTATAATTAAAATATACACCAAATCAGTTTATTGATTGCTTATCTCAGAGCTACTCTTATTTATAGATCCTTCAAAAATTACAACTGTTAATAAGAAAGCATTAGGGAAGAGATTTTCTAAAAACTGTTTCTGAAACCAGCTTTGCCTTCTGAAACAATTCATTTATAGCAACTGCTTTAGTCTGAAATTCAGAAATTGAGAGCAAAACACGGGATAAATTGTAGCATTTTTAATAGACTGATGCTCCAAGCAGATGAACAGAGTCCATCTCAAGCTAAGCTCAAGACAACACACTTACATACCTTATGAACTGGAGTAAATTAACATTTGTCTGGCTCAGAGGATGGCTCAACTCATCTGCATCCTTGCAAGTGGAATGGCACATCCTCTATAAAATTTTAAGCAGCAGGCCAGCATGCCCTGAGCAGCAGTATCTTGCTTTAGGGTACAAAACAGCTACACATTCTTATCTCCAGTGCAAACACATGCACCTAAAGTCCAAGTGTCCACAGCCATAACAGCCAAGAGTCCAATTTGCATAAAACTGACTCCAGCTGGGAGCAGTCAGACACGATGGCATCCCCAAGGATCACCAAAAAGACTGAATACTGCAAGATGTGTAAGGTCACTGGAGGAAAAGTACAATTCCTTAATATGCAACAGCTTAACTAGTACTTCAAACAAATTTTAAAAAGTGGTTTTGATGAACACTGTCCTCAGACAGTGTTCTTCAGGAAGGTGTCTTTCATCACTGAATTGCAGGTGACCCTTTCACCATCCTTGCTGAGAGAAGGGTCTCTTCCCTACCTCCTCACTTCTATCTTGGAAGGAGCTGTGGAATCGTATTATTCAGCTTAGCAGTAAAAATGTTTTGGTGAGGCAAACCCCCACTCCTGCTCTTGTGAGCAGTGAATATTTCCATTTTCTAGAACAAAGTGACAGGAACATGGATGAGAACCTGAGACTCATTACCAAGACCATGACTTGCAGTGAGACTTCAAGCATTGATTCAATATAACAAAATGGAAATTTAAGTTTATTTTAACTAGTTTATTGTCTTTAAAATTACACACTTGCTGCTTTCTAAGCTGAGCATTTTGTCACTCTGCCATAGCTCTAAATTAGCTCTTCAGGAATAACTTGATAGCTACCATCTCAAGTTACCAAACCATTCTGCCTTTACCAGTGTCTTTACAATGGAGGTTCAGCAGAATGAAGAAAAAACCTCAACCGGTATGAACATCTGAAAACAAAACATGTTACTAGCATTGCTTTTGTCTTAAGTCTCTTGGTCAATATGGAATGGAGAACAACATACAGTGTTATTCTTTAGTATTTGGTTGTTTATGCAGCAAGAAAAGTTGTTCAAAGTTTTTGTGTAATGTTTTATTTCTTTTTATAAGGTCATTAGATACACGGTTAATGCAGAAAATTCCACATAACTATCAACATTGCTACCAACAATGTAGGATATCATTAAATACTAACGTGTGGGAGAAGGAAATACACAATATAAGAAAACCAAGCACATAGAACTTATCTTTCCTTTCCATAGGAATATAGCATGAAAAGAAGATGGCCAGCAAGTTCTCACCTTTGCAACCTTACCCATGTCTTCTAATGTTGCTCTCTCATTTGGAAATTCAGAAAAAGTTTTCTCAATTTTGGCAATCACAGCATCTATATTCACTTTTTCCTTAGGACATCCTCGAGGAAAATAAAAAGTTGGAATGTTTTGACTATGTGATGGTGGCAAAGTTTCTTCCTTCTTTGTTTGAACCTAAATAGATAAATACATATTTGACAGTCAAGTGCTGTGAAATCACATAGTCCTCCACAGATGACTTAAATCTCTTGGTATTCTATGTTTTAACACACCTTCAAAAAGACTTCAGAATAGAAACTGAATAGAGTATTACAGCATAAGAACACATTGGAAAAATTAATGAGTATTTCCAAAAATGTTGGCTTAGAAAGACTTCTAGGATGTTACATATTTAATAAAAACAACGTCAATCTTCAACATATCAAGTCTCAAGACTGATACACTGGACAGCTTCTTAGGGACATCTGAAATTACTCAAGTTCTATTATCTGTTTCAGAAAAAAACCTTTCGATCACTATATTAACAGACATTATGAAAGAATTTGCTTTTGAAATACCTTTAGTTTTACAGTTTCAAGCTTTTGAAATAAATATAGCTTTGTTAAAAGCCACTAACCTATTTAATGAAGTTATGGGGGAGATTTTCTTTTTCTTTTACCCTAAAAAAATAATAGATTTTATAAGGGTAGTAAACAGTGCCGGCAGACGGATTTTTTTGGGGGTAAAGTATATAGAGTTATGAAAAGAGAGTTCAGAGATCTGTTCTTCTAGAATTGTGATACACTATATTACTAGTGACCAAAATGACCTGTAACAAGAGAAATGTATTTAAAAGCATATAGGTTCAGTAAAGAATACACCTTGTACCCGGTTTCCAAAAGGATGTCAAATAGGGCAGAGAAACAAAGATAACAGGCAAAGTAACAACAGTTAGGAGACAACTCAAGCTTAGCAAGTACACCAAATTAAAGTCTTTATTTAAAACACTGCTATTCAAATGTAAAAACATTGCTATAGGGTGACTTGTCCTAGTGAGGAATGTGTTCAAGATCCTGCATCTAATCTCTCATTTTCAACCAGAATTGGGAAAAATAGACCCAAAATTCTTCCAAAACCCCTAACCCTTGTTTTATTCCTTATCACCTTTGCCAAAATGCCTGAAGAAAGTCAGCTGTCCTACCACAATTAAATTCCTTCCTTATGTGAGTGGAAGAACTAGGTGCTTATGGTCAACAGATTTTAACTTGCAGAGTTCCAGCCCAGGAGCCTTCATCAGAATGCTACATATGCCACAGAAAAGCGCCTGAATTAACCTTTCCTTCCCCTCCTCTGCATTTGAGCCAGAATTCCTGTCCACAGCTGCAGAATTACCTTAACTATGCTACAAGTTTCATTTAATAGAGAAAAGTTACCTTTAATCTGTGACACCAGGAGTCAATGTCTCTCACTAAGAAACCTGTAAGTAACAACTTTTGATATCTTATCATTAATTCAGCAGTCTAGTTGATGAGGCAGCTTAAAATAAGAGTGTTATGGGGTATCAAAAATCCCTTCCAATTTCAGAATTCCAAATTTTTAGGAAGTATAAAGATAGTAATGTTTTTTCTCTAGGTAACATCACTACCAGCACTACAAATAATATCTGCAATGGGGTGAACACATTGTTTCATTCTAAAAGCCTAGCTCTACCCATTAGCACCTTACAAGAACCCTTTAGTTACCCTACTTCCCCTTTTCCCCATTTCCAAGAACTGTCTGGACTGGCAGAAGATTAGCTCAGTTGGTCAGAGCATGGTGCTAATAACATCAAGGTCATGGCGTTATTATTCCTGTACAGGTTGTTAATTTAAGAGTTGGATTTGATACTCCTTGTGGGTCCCTTCCAATATTCCCCAGAATATTCTGTGATTCTGTGACAACCACTCCCATGTGAGCTGCTCAAATGGCCAAAAAGCAGCAGGTGTTCTAGCTCTTCAGAGGTGCCCAATGAGGAATGCCTCATCTGAGAAAAGGGAAAGGCAAATCACAGACTACTAACATTCCTGTTGCAGATAACATGAGGTAGATCAGCATTTTAAGGAAGCTGGCAAGGCAGTTTTAAAATCCACAACTACGGAAATTTAGAGCCTCAGACCAAAAAATTTCTTTTAAAAGCAAAGGTAGAAGTAGAGGGAAGACTACACTGGAAAATATCCCAAGAGAAAAAGAAAAGCTGTCATCAGAACCATTTGTTCATTGGATACTATATTTTTTGAGAAACTATTCCTTTAGATACGTCAGTTACACAGTAAATTATTTCCATTGGCCTAGGTTAAAAGCTGTTCTTCAACACAAATGGAAATCTCAGTTCAGGATTTGTAGTAAGACCTATCCATGCACAAGTTATTTAAAAGAATTATATGATAAGGGTTATTTATTTTTCATCTTATACTCTGGAACATGTCCACAACAGACTAAGATTATAAGGAAGAAGTTCAGCAACTGATTCAGAACTTATGACGAATATATAGTTGAAGAAAAATAATTTTTCTAAGATAAAACATTATATTTAAACATTTGAATTCAGCATGCTGACTGTAAAAATATATCATATTTAATCTATAAGAATATTCATTCAATTCTAAAACCAAATATGGACTACAAATCTGTCAGGCAAGACAAATTAACTCTATACTGGAAGATGTCTATTTTTACATGCTGGTTTCTCAAAGTTGGCAAAAGAAGAAACTATAAAAAGGCTTCATTTGCATCAGCAAGTATATGATCACGATAATTTCTGCTAGAATTATTTGGTGCCTACATATAGGCATCTGGCGAGAATACCATCTAGGGCACGAAGCAAAATGCCCTTGAACATTCCTTGCGGTATCCAGCAGGCAGCTCCGAACACAGCTCTCACTCTGCATCTGCCACGTGGATGTTCTGAGCATGCTAATGCTTCTTAAATGCCACCAGCAACTTGGAATGGGACAATTGAATTGTGCTGTTAGTTTCAGTCAACACAGAGATAGAAACTGTACCAAAGAGAGAAGTATGTTGTCCAAAACCATTAGCTCCAATTAATGCACTATGAAGCTGATATTACATCTTCTCCCTCTTCTCACCTTCCTGAGAAGGGCCAAAGATTCTTCTCGCAGTCTGAATTCCAAAAGGCTCCTTTTACAACTGAGGCTGCTCTGCTGTATGTGCTTTAATGAAGGAATGTGTGATACTGAAAATGCTCTAAAAATTTCATTATTTTCTGGTCAGGTGCTAGTTACTTCTGCAGAGGTACATATTGCATAACTGATGAAGGAGTCAGTTCTGTTATTACAGGACAATCAAAATGCACTAATTGTGTGAGATTAAGCTGTTCTAAAATATAATTATAATTTTAACTGGAGAATTCCTTCATTAACAAGAACAGCCAGAAGTCTGCTAACATCAAATCTGACTGGAAAATGTGCAGGAACAGTTCATTAATTTTTTTGTGGAATTACTCCATTTCAGTGGTCAATTTAACATTTAGAAAGTGATCTACATTTTTCCTGTGGTTTTAAGTTAAAAGCTTTAAAACCAGTAAACTAAACTCAAAAAAAGAGACTTGCTTGGTCAGTGAAAATTTTCCCTGCAACTTGCTGAAAAAGAGTACCAACAGCATCATGCTTGGAATTAAAGAAAACAGCTATAGAAGCTTGTAAATAATTCCAATGTGTGCTGCAGTGTCAGGACTAAAGGGAGCATTAACCTTTGCAATAAGTACATACGAAGCCCAGGATCTGTAAGAATATTGCAAAGGTGCCACTGCAGTTTAGGTTTTATATAACAGGTTGGAAGTGAGAATTCCTTGAAAACTTCTTGCTTGCAGTAATGTAAACAAACTTCTTTAAGATGTTTTCTAATAGGAAGATTTAAGAAAACTTTTAATACACAATCAGTTTTCATTCTTGGCATACAGAATTTTAAGGAGTGTCCCCACAGCTACCCAACACTTACTTGCCTTGATTTTTACAGCAGAGGAAATGGAAGCTTTGAACCCATTGAGGTCACTGTTCAAAGGGCAAAACTTCTAATATTAATTTTCCAACTTTCCAGATCCTTTTCCAACCATTCTTTCATCAATTGTTTATAGTAATGGCATAAAAATCAATATTATAATTACAAAACAGTAATAGATTTGTATAAACCAGAGAACATGGATATACTGCATTCCAAAGAGAGAAATTACAGTAATTTCATGACTATAAGGTGCACCAGATTATAAGGCACACTTCTGAACTTTGTCCATTTATAAGGCACACCGGACCGTAGGGCGCACTTTTTATTTTGCAGGGAGGATCCGCGTGCATCAAAGTAAGGAATTAGTAACAGAGTCACGCGATCGCGGGGTTTGCTGGCAGGTGCTCAATTTGCCAACAGTTTTCACAGATCGGTGTAGCCTTTAAACACAGCCCCAGGTGCCGTCTCCATGCCGCAAGCCCCAGCATTCCCTCCCGGCCCCAGCACTGCTTGGCTCGGCCGCCGGCGCTAGTGGCGCACGCTTTTGGGTTGGCAAATTTCAGAACTTTGTCCATATATAAGGTGCACTTCTGGGTTTCGATCCAAATTTTCGTCAAAAGTGTGTACCTTATAGTTGTGAAATGACTGTAATTCTTCAAGCTAGACAGTTTTCTTACACATACCACCTGATGACTTGCATTCAGCAGTTAACTTTGTTACAAGCAAAAAATAAAGACACTGGGAATTTTAAAAGGATGGGCTTTTCCTTCTCTCTTAACTGTAAGAACTGATGCTATGACACTATCATTCAAGATACATTTCTGAAATAACAAGGAAGGGAAGACTTGTTCCCAGATATTTTAATAATGTATGCTCTAATGTCTAGATCTAGCAACTGCCAAGCAGAAATACTGAGCCCCATGAAGGAGTTGAATATGTTGATTCAAATGCAAGTGAGTAAAATCTCACTTGCTGGAAAAGGAAGCAAGGTAAATATGCATGTGAACGTAAGAGTCTTTCAGACATCTTTGAGATCAAGACATGAACTTAGGTTGGAAGGGACATCTAGATCCAACCCCTCCTGCTGTGGGCAGGGATGCCACCACTCGATCAGGTACTCAGGGTCCCATTCAACCTGGTCATGAACACTTCCAGGGATAGCAGATCCACAACTTCTCTGGACTGCCTGTACCAGTGCCTCTAACAGTAAAGAATTTTTCCTCTTTTAAACCATTCCCCCTTGTTCTATCACTCTCTGGATTGAACTGATTGATATTTACATTGTTTTGACAGGACTACAGAATAAGGTAACTTCATTCAGAAATACTGATGACACCAACATTTTTTCTGCCTGGTTCTCTGAAAAAAAGCCCAACCCTAAACCTTAAAAATATTTACAGAGTTTGCAGTCAGCTCTTGCTGTAGTATTTGACAGGAATTTCCATGATAATGTGCATACTAGAGAAAAGAAATTGGAGTTCATATAACAAGATTAAAAAAGGAGCCCAAAAATTCTACCTCACATTTACACCCAACTTCACATTAGAATTTTAATAAGTAATGCACCACAATCTTCCCCACTGGAAAAAAAAAAAAAAAAACCAAAACATTAAATACTGAAAATACTATAAAGAGATTTTGCCTATCAAACAGATAAAAGTCTGGTTAAAATCCTTAGTAGTTTTAAATTAATTTAAAAGAAAAAAGGTCTGTTGCAATATTGATTATGATGTGCAATACGTAAGTTGATATAGTTCTTAACCAGAATAGGTCTTCTATTCTTATATATTCTACTTTATGCTAAACTTACTGGGATGAACCAAAGTGCATAATAAGCTACGAGGATTTTCTGCAGAGATATGCTATTCTGACTTTTAAATCCTAACATCCCTGCAACCACCCACATACATAAAGCTCAACTAACAATGGAAACAGGTAATTGCATGAAGTTCCCTGACACACAACAGAAAATGGAAGGCAATACAGAGATTCAAAGGGTAACATTTTGTAGAAATCTTTCCTGTATTAAATTCAGTGAATTCTTATGAATACAAGGTGTGTAACAGCTGATCAGTTAAACAGTAATTGGGAATGTAATAGAATGTTATCAGTAAGCAGCCTCACAAGGAATACCTGACCAGCCTTCCTATCTCTCTGCTCTGTTATTGCTGTCAATCTAAGTCTGACCAATAAAATCACAGAAATTTTTATTTTTAACTTACTATCTAATTAACTGCAAAGTGAAGGTCAGCATTTCCGTCTAGATAAACAATTGACATTATCAATTATTTTATGGAATTTAAATCTCAAAAACATCACATAAAAGACTTGCACTACTATTATTTAGAAAAGGGTTCATTCTCATTTGGAGGAAAGACAACAGTTTTGGAAAAAACACTGCTCTAACCCATCAAATACTTTCACATTCTGAAGTGCCTTCAAAAATCTGTTTCAGGATAGATAAAATAAGGTTACTACCAGAACTTTCCTCAGAAGAAGCCCAGAGAAACATGCCATCTGTAACCTAAGCTCTCTTGACCTTGTGGTAGACATTTACATCTACAATTATTTAAGTTGAAGTGTGATGCTTTTTTATTGCTTTCTCTGTCATCTTCATTAGCAGCTTTCCAGCTAAACTAATGAGATTTTTTACTGCCAGAGTTCACTGATTGTACTACTTCCTGTTCAGTTAAACAGTAATTTTTCCTCTGTGAAAGATAATCCTAGGAGAACTCAAAACTTCAAAAATTTCTGGGTTCTTCCCCCCACCAAGTTCTATTACTCTAAAATAAAATTATTGCACTGTAAGTTTATCTGAAATCTTAATAATGAAGTTCTGCATCTTCCTCTTCCCCCATGCCCACACAGAATTTACTTGTTTCACTAGTGACAGTGAAGCCATAGGTGAATTGCCTCAGGTGACCAAGACAGCTAAAGAGCAAAATTAAAACTCCCTATTTGTCTTTATCCAATCTCACACAGTTGGTGCCACTTAAAAGTAACACAGTTCTGATACTAACATAAGGCAAATCAGGGATACTGTGGCAGTATTGTTTATAAAAAATCAGATTACATTAGGTTTAAAACCATGCTAAGATTGTTATTCATTTTGCATTGCTTAGTCAGAAATATAAAACGTGATCAAAGCCTGAGAGATACCTACTGAGAATGAACCCATGCTAAACCAGTCATCAGGGTATATGTGTAAAAGTCTTTCCTCTGGCAACAATAATTTTAGTCCCAGTTGTTTCCTTCTATCCTGGCTCCAGCTTACTATCCTTCAGTTACTGTCTGGCAGCTGTTCTTAGATGGGCTACAGAGACTAATTTTATCATACATGCTCCTCTTTCCTTCCACAGTAAGAGATAAACATCCATTAATTTTAACCCTGCTGCAGTTTTACACTAGCTTACTTTTGCTGTTAGCCTTAACTCTGAAAATTTCAATCATCTAGTTTGGTCTGTTGTCAGTATTTGTACTACATGAGGGGGAGGAAATGGAAAAATTAATACAGTTTCCCATAAAGTTCCAGCAATATGCTATTAAAAGAAAAAAGACACTTTAACCTAAACTGTTTCCAGTTTTACACACGTAACCCGAGTTAATGCAGGAGAGCAGAGTTCAGCAATTCTCCCAATGCAGTCAATGTTCCAGTTAGAAATCCTCTGTTCAAATGCTGACCAGAAAAATATAGTGGTAGTCTCCTTCCTGCATACCAGATTGTGCACTCACCTCAGTTTTAAATAAACAGACTATCATTCTCATCTCATTTATGCATATTCTTGGCCCTTTACTCTCAAGTTTATTTCTGTAAAAAAGCATATGGTAATTGGTCTTGTGTACAACGCTTAATGCTAAATCAACTTGTGCGCTGTCCCATTTTGGGATCACAGACATGTTAGAGCATGTAGCAATTCCACAAGCAAATCAAAAGAGATCCAGTGATGTTTAGAGCAGTCAGGAGTAACATAAAGAAGGATGCCACGTAACAGCAAAAATTAAATCTAAAGAAGACCCTAACTTCCGATTCTGAGGTAAAACAAATGAAATGGGCTTTTTTTTAAGCTGTTTGCCCTATGAAGCTAACTTCTCCCTAATTTTAAGTCTTAAGACATCAGAGTAAGTAGTAGTACTCTTACTTTTGTGATAACCTTGGAAAGAAGCACCCCATCCAGTTTGAATGAATTTTTTTTGCTAAGGGCCACCACTGGATAGTCTTGAAAGTCTTACTATAAGGCATACAGAATTATGGTACAACTTTTCTCCTTTAATTTAACCAAAGCAAATTGAAATAGCCAAAATGACCCTCAAGAAAAAGCCACTGAAGTGTCAGCACTGCAGCAGAGAATGCAAAAGAGCATTTGAACCATCTACACAAATCTGTCTGGGAATGCATGTTAGTTCTAATGTAGGAGGAGACAGTAGGCAGTGGCATCCAGCAAAAGCTTCCACCTGAAACTATGAAATGCATTCCATACATACCATCTTGGGTATTGAATTTAAAACCACATTTGTGAATGGCCACCACAGGCAATTCATATCACACACACACACACAAAAGTAGTAGGGAAACTTTGAAATGGTAAAAATCTGATTTTCACTTGTTAGTAAAGGCTGAGGTAAACTGGCATTTTTCCGCATCATACCTAACCATTATAGCACACACTTACCAATCTCCTCTCTTTCTGTAACATATATGCTGCACTAACATCTCACTTGAATTCTTCTACAACTCTGATTTTGGAAATACTGGGATTCTCCCAGTTGGCAGCTTGGTAGAACTGACATAGGTAAATGATGCAGTCCTGCTGGGAACTGGAAGATGCTACTTGCAAAAGCATTATTGCTGTAGAAACACCTCCAAACATGGCTGCACACTTTTTTCTTTATACAGTCACATAGAGCTTCAATATCAAAAGTATGCAGTATGAAGAGCTTACTGATTTATTCAGGAAACACTTGGGTGGGGTCCAAATGAAAGATTGTAGTTCCCTGTGCCCCCCAAAGCCCTGAACACAAGATCTTTTTACATTACATCCACATCCATTGGTAACTTGCTTTATTTGTTGACAAAACTTTTTTAAAGGGCTTCCGTAGAGTGAGGCTTCCTCTGAGAATTTGCCACTTATGGTAGCGATGACATTTTTTATCCAGTGAAGATATTTTTTAATCTTTCACATGCCCTACTAATTTAAAAATGGAAAAGGGTATACAGTATAAAACAGAAAAAAAGCAAAATTCTTCAGAAAAACCTACCTTGTGAAAGACAATTTCTTCCACATTTTGTGATAAGGCAAAAGTAGTGGAAAAATTAGTCACTGCTAGTTAGTATGGCTACTAGTGCTGTAAGTTGCTGTCAAACAGGCTACAGTTTATGAATTACATCAAATTAAGTATTTCAGTCACTAATATATGCTGTTTGTCATATAGTTGCAGCTTCCTCAGAAAATGATCACAGGTTAAATCAGTTCTTGTATTCCTTCCCAATGTATTCTGTTCCCCAGCTGTTTCCGGGGCACAAGCTGGTAAGTTCCTCCTAGTTCATGATTATTTTGATTGTACACAGCCAAGGGACTGACAGGTACATCCAAGGCAATTCTGACATTTGTCTACAGAAAACAGCCCTTGCCAGGACAGGCTATCAGTTCAAAAGTAACACATACAGCTAAGACAGACATCCACTTAAACTCCACAATAGCTTTTTATCCTTACATGTTTACAACAAAGCAAGTTTCAGTCAGTAGGTGCAATTGACTGAGAAGAATCCCCTCAAACAAGAAATGTCACCAAGTTCAGCCTTGCTACTGAGCTGCAAAGTCAACAGTTGGAGCAAGTATTCTGTCAGCTGCTTGTCTGATGATGCCCTGAAAAATTCTAATTTGGATAATTTTGAACACAATCTCCTATCCTTCTTGCCCTGTGAAAGTTGAAGGACATTTTATATGAAGATGTGTGACTGTTTCAGGCTGTCTAGCACTTACCATCAACAGTCATACAATACCTACTATTAGTAGTGTTAGCTAAAATGGAGAAAAGAATAGTGAAGCTTTTATTTCAACAGAAAAATAAGTACACCTGAATTCTTCAATGTATGAACTGCTGCATCACAAAACTTAGCTGCAGAGGGAACTGACATCTAGAGTCTTAAATCTTACATGCAAGTAAGCTGTAACAAACTTTCACCATTTTAGCTTTTCTATAGAAACAGTACACATTTTCTGTAATAATAATTAAGAAAATACATTTATCACCAGACATGAGCAGGTAAAAGAGCTGCTGACAGAAGCAGCCAGTACATTTTATGTCTGAACCAAAAGTTTCCATTACAGAAGTGGTAAAAATCTACCAGCTTGCTTACCATTTCTTTTTAAGAGACTAGAGCTTTAAACTTGGCAATCCGCTAGCAGTGAACCATTTATGGAAAAGCTCATCTTAACTAGTAAGTCTCAGTGGGTAGCATATATATTTTTATTCTGTTTTAAATGCTGGCATCTGCTCTGGAAAACCAGCATTGTATCAGCAAGCTAGCATCAAGCGTACCTATTAACTACAGCCAGAATGAGATTTGTATTCCATCTCCGGCCCTCTCAGCAAACACTTGTGTTCTTTAATAAGGCATTTGTGTGCCTGATGTAAAAGTATTATGTAAAAATGAATATTGAGGCCTCCCTCTGTGGTATTAAAAGGTCTACAAATTATGTTAAATTAGAAAACTTATGTTAACAGGAAAGCTCTCATGCCCAAAGCCTCTAATTGTTACACAACCTTCTTCTGAGACTATAGCTGCAAACCCAACAGTCTCAATTAAATTTTTTGAAAGAAGTTTTGCCTCAGAAATGAGACTTATCTTCATGAACTAACAGAATCACTTTGTGCACCACATCCCAAATGTACACCAGTCCACATTAGCACCTATAGACTGTACTCATTGCTGTCTTGAACATGCCACAAACATTTATGTAGCATTTTGGTAACAAAGGAATGTAAAAATGATCAAGAGGCACTAAAGTCTAAAGTTACTTCACTCAGAAGGCAAGCCAATCTCGTGAGGCTCTGCAGAAGCTGAAGAAATAGTTCTCATACAGCTGACATAAATAGCATGTGTAAGCAGCATTTAGTATCATTAACAGGTGGTCATGAAACGAGTAGCTCTCCATTTTCACATGGAGTTGTGACGCATACAACTACACCAAGGAATCACCCAGTAGTCACAGCAGATAAATGTATAATTCATTAAAAGTATCAAAAATTATGCTAGTCTAGGTCTGTCACTACCATTGAGAAGATTAATTAAAAACTTAGGCCGACTTTTTTTAGCTCCTTTTTAAAAATCATTGCATTCAACATGTATTTAGACTTTTTAAAAAGTCTAATTTTAAAGTCAGAATTCCACAGTTTTGTAAGGTGATGTGGCCTCTAAGTAGTAAAAAATATCATTTTCCTAGTTTAGCTAACACTGAGTTACAAACGTATAAGCATGTCAGTATACTCATGCATTTTACTCTAATTTTGTTTCAAACTTCAGGTATATTTTCCTCATATAGTATGCATAATGGTGCTCCTTATATTCCATCTCTGACATATAGGGATGTCACCAGATTATGGCTAAATCACAGTACTCAGCCTTCCAGTTCACATCTTTAAGTTGCCAGTACAAATGTCAAGGTGATAGTTTCTTCTCCCTGCAAAGTTTCAGATAAATTGACAAGTAAGGTGGACGCAGTGACTCTTCAAGTGCTGCATTCCGTGTTCAATACATCCCATAGGTGTTAAGTACTTAAGAAATTAAGAAAGATCTTGGTCTCAGAATCAACATCAGGATAAGATGGACTGAAGTTACTTCATTTTATGCAGAGATACCTACTAAGAAATTTAGCTCCCTGAGGTAATAGAGAATATTTCAACAGTTATGTATTGTTTTATCTTTCTTTTGAGAAATAACTCTTTCCATAAAGTCCTACTTTGCTCACTTTTTTTCAATTTTCATCAATAAATGAAAATTGAGGCACTGCCTATTCTGCCACTTTCCAGAACAACACACCTCACTACTGGTGGTCTATTTAAAGATTTTCAAGAAACTTGATGTGCTATGTTCTAATGACCACCCCTTCTAAACCACAGGGGATTACCTACACAGATTATTTACTTACATGGCCCTATATGAAAAGCCACTGCCTTAGAATTCTTGGAACCTGTAGAAGACCCAGTCATTCCAACCCGCCTCAGAGCAGATTCTGAGCCACATGTTATCTCACCATCCACCACCATTACTCATTTTTTATTTTAAGATGCTAGTTTTAATAGCACAAACATCTGTCATTTGTTCAACAAATTATAAAATTACAAGAGTGAAGCAGACATATGGAAGAACAGATTGGCTTCCATTTCTGCTTGACTTCAGCATTCTAATTTTGCATCATATTCATGAATGGTTGTGTCTGGAACAAGAGGTTGTAAATTCCAAAAGCAAAGCTTAGTATCTGAAATGATAATGTTTTTTTTTTCAAGTTATTCTACAAAATCTCTAAGTAGTCTTTAATTTTAACATGAAATTTCTTCAATGATTTGTAGCTGATAAATAGCTATTCTTTGAGGATAAGTTGTAGCTAACATTAACATAAAACAGCAGGTAAAGAATACCCATCTTCTGTATCAACAATTACTAGCATCCATATTTAGTTTTTGATGATACTTCCAAAAAAGTCTCCTTAAAATCACGAAGTTGAAGCAAACCACCACCCAACAAAACCACTTCATATCAAACTGAGCAATGACAGACCTCATATTCTAGTTTTATACTCGTATTAATTCTGTTTTGCCCAAAGAATTTTGTAATTTAATTAAGCCATTTATCACACATTATTCTACACTTGCCATTTACCCAGGAAGTGCAAGACTGGTTAAAAATGAAAAATATTTTCTCATTGTCTCCACTGTAAGTTTATAGCCAGCAGCATCCTAAAACAGAAAAAAGCCCCTACAGATTAGACAAGCTGTTTTCTAAAGTAGTTAGTAGCTCGGAGGTATGCTTAACCATACTATACCGAGATGTTTTCTAGGTCAACATAAAAAGGCCCTGTAAAAGTACAAGCAATCCAACTATCGCTCGATGAAAGACAGATCAAGTTAAGGGCCACCACACAAGGTAATGCTGTGTTTGTTTACAGCAGCATGCCATGACTAGACTAAACTTGCCTCCTCCTCTGAGGTACCTAAATATTGACTGCTACCACTACTTTTGGGCAAGACTGTACTTTTTTTTCTTTCTGTTTCTAGTCAACAAGTTCTCTTACCTGTTTCCAGTTTAGCACAGAAGACACAAGTCAAAAATCCTTTCACACACACATATATGCTGAATGGTATAAACCAGCACAGTCAACATTGGCACTCTGCCTTGCACAAAGGAATAAATATTACTTATAAAGATCACTTGAAACAAATTCTAAATAGTCATATAGAAGACAGAAGGCTAGTTCATTATTAGGGTCATAGGGCTCTGTGTCTCTCTTGAAGGTCACCTGAAAGGGACACTAGTGCACTGAATTTAAAACTAAGTAACAAGCTATATTTAGAATAACTAACAATGCCAGAAATTCTAAGTTAATGTAATGTAATTTTTTTTCAACTGCTAAACTTTCCTCAATTAAAAAAGGGTGAAAAAAATTTCATATATGCCTTTATTGACACACCTTTAGTATATGAATTAGAAGTGAGGGTGAGATAAGGTCAAAGTGAATGCTTTCAGATACCACTGTATGTCTCAAAGGGTATTCAAAGAAATACCAAATTTCAGTTTCTCAAAAAATGCTATACACTTTCTCACTCCAAGAGAGAACAATCTCTTTGAACATTTACTCTATAACTAGTTTTCATTCTGATTTTACTCTTCAAATACTTCTACTCTCAATTTTAAGCACACTTTAAAATTATAGCTTTAACTCACTGCTACAAAACAGCAGAAGCACACATGTGAACCAAGCAACAACTGATCACATCCAAATAAAATGTTGAAAATAAACAACCTAAAGGAATTCAGGATCATCATGCAAGTATGAAAGCACTTACCACCATATCATGTTTGAGGTAGTAAAGTTACAGACTATTTCAGCATATTTTATATGCCCAGTTCCGGTAAGAGGTAAATTAAACCCCCTGGGGAAATGCATGTAGATTACAATTAGGCAGATTAAGGAAAACAGTCTTTAAAGTCCAATAGCATTAAATGCACCAGCTTTGCACTGCATATACCTCTGCGCAAACATTGTACTTTAGCTGTGCTATGTGCTCCAGTGAACTTTCAAAAGTCTTTTAAAACACAGAAGAAATCATCATATATGGAATAGACTATCAAAACCCTACTAGTTTAGTAACAGCTTCCATGTATTGCCTGCAGTTAGAGCGGTTGTGAAAGTACAATTGACAACAATAACTTCATTGTGTAAGAACAGAAAGACAAACCTGAACCTGCTGAAAAGCTTTCAGTCTCTTCTTGAATCTAGAAGGTAAAACAAAATCACATCCTCGAGCTAGCAATGCCAACTCCTTCCTTAGATCAGGATCTTGTCGCAAAGAAATCTCCTTTATCCTCATGCTTTCGGATTTCATATAATGTCTCTGTGTGCCAGTCCAGGCACTTGAGTCCCAGTAAACAGCAGAGCTGTTGTATTATCACACAGTGCTGCTTAAAGCAGCAGCTGCGCCCGAGTTCTGTGATATTATAAGAGTCAGCTCAACTTCGCCCGCTCCATACATTAAAGGGAACTTGGCTGGAATTGCAAAAACAGATTGGGAAGTCACTTTGGGGGCCTACCCTTTCATCCAGGCATTCCAAAGTCTAAATGGGACAGTATGGAAAATGAAAACCGTGTTTGGAGGAGCATCTATAAAAGCAGCTTCCAATTTTAAAAAAGGCAAGCCCTACTGGAATGCAGGGAGGCCAGTCGTGGTTATTTTCTAGCTTCCTCCTCCTCCCATCCCCCTCAGCTTTCCCTTCTGTCACAAAACACTCACTGTCCAGCTTCAATGAAGTACCTCAGCAAAGGATAAGGCTTTTTACACAGCAATTAATTCCTTTTAAACTCTTTCGTCCTTTAGTGGGAACCTTATAACACTGGGAAAATAAAGGGAATGAAAAAGCTTTAGACAGGCTTTCAAAATGGTTCACATAATAAATAATTTTTTTTTTTTACATTAATCTAAGTTACTGTATTGCAAGAATCTAAAAATTTAAATGTTAAGATGGAAAGCCATAGCAGAAACGAAGCCAATGTTACCACACAGAAACACTGCTTTAAATCATGTTTTACCAAAAGGTTACATTACAAACATAATTGATGCCACAAAATTTGAAAAAGTTGTCAAGATACTTATTTTCTTAAATGGTTTTATGAACATTAATGTCTATATAATAGATTGCATACCTATCACATTTTACTAGCCTTAAAGTTAGACTACACTGCCACTCTATTTTCAGTGTATTGAATCTCAAATACATTTTATGGGGGTGGTAAGGCCAAGTTTTAGTACACATCAATATTCTTCATGGAAACAGAAATCTGATATGCTTCTGTGAAAACTGAAGTAACCTTCAGTTCCTTCTCTTTTACATTTTAGGTACTTTAACTAATAACTAGTGGAGTTTTCACATTTTAAATGGATATATCATAGGAATCTTTAGGAAATGCTGCTATTTTGATGGAACTTTTTTCAGATATCACCATTACAGTTATGAGTATAGCAACTCTTACTATTCCAAGCTGTGAATACTACTAGCACCTCCAAATTATCTTAAGATAGAGGTGTTGGCTATTAATTATCTGTACCTCGTCATGCACAAGTTTAGTTACTAACAGAGTAAAAGAAGACCTAGACAATCCTATTCTGATTTCATCCCTCCTACTTTAAATAAGGCCACTTTCCTGATTACACAAAGATGTATACAGCCCAAAACAACTCTTTCACCACTGTCAGAGATTTCTTTTACTGGATAGCACATTTTACTCCCATATAACCTTCAGCTCTATTTAGCCATTCTATAATGCAACACTGTGTTAAAACCCCACAGTAAATACCCTTGTTCAATTAAGAAAAGGAAACTATGAAAAAGTATTACTGAAACATGATTTGTCTTATCAAACACTATTAGAAAGCAAATGATGACAAACCCCCTGCTTTCTTGGTTTTAATTTAGTATCCAGTCCTGTCCCTGCCTCCTGCTTCTTTATTGCAACTTGTTGTGAAGATATTTATTTCTTTCGGAAGTGGGAGAACAAGAAAGGAATTGACAACGCAAGAGTCAGACATGTTGTAGTTGGCATGACCAGACTATCCAACTGCATTGAGCAAATCTGGCTGTCACTCACTGTCTTTTAGGAAGACTAAATCAACTAACCTGGGATAAACCTTGGCCACAGAGAAGTCAACAGAAAACTGGGCATGCAGTACACAACAGCAGCATGCCTGGAACTTGAGATGAAGGACTGAGGTGTTAGAGTAGGAGAGGAATCCTACTCTGGCAACAGATAACCATTCCAGACCAAAATGTGGAAGGTCAGGAAGGTTGTATTGCAAGGCAGATTGTGTTACACGCTAGGCAGAAGAGGCCTTGAGGTAAGGAAAGGTATCTTCTCACTTAAATTGTTTTCTATTTTCATCCCTTTTAACCAGGTGGTGCACTCCCATTTGCTTCTACATTCACAGTCTTTTTGATGTGGCTGTACTACGTCATCAAGATGATGGACTGTCACGTGGACAGCTAACCTAGAAGAGTGAAGTGCCAGTCTGGAACCTAAAAGGCCTGGAGCTCCTGAACCTGCTGAAGGAGCCTCAGTAACAAAGAAACGTTCTGAACTCCATTTTGGAAAGAGTATTTCCCTCCTTTATTCAAATGGAACTCAGAATCCATCATACTTTAACCAGAAAACCAGGTTCAGTATTTTGAATATTCTGCATTGCTTTATCACAATATTATTTCAATATAACTGCATTTCTGCTCCAAGTCAATCCCATAGTTAGCTTAATATGTTTTAGCACTATGGTTTCCAACCTAGCACTCGTTTATATACCTGGATATTTGTTGTTCACAGGTTGTAATACATGAACAATCTCCATGCAATTGAATACACTTTGAATACAGCTACTAATCACATCCTTTTCACCATCTAAATGGAAAAGGGGTTTGTATTGTAACATTTAAGGAGACTGAGCATTTATAAAGCTATGTGGTCATGAATCCCCTAAGATCTGTTTCAACTTTTTCAGTCATTAATTAACCATAGGGGAAAGGGAAAGTCAGCTTTCATCCAAATTGAACTGCAAGTGCTCAAGTGTAACGTTACATTTATTCTAAATCTGAATTCTCTCCAGTGAAAGCTAAGGCAAAATCCTTTACTGGATGACAGTCTGGGTGCCTGCCATGAAGCTGTTCAAGTATCCTGGCAGCTTATTATTAGCTAGATAAACAAACAGAGGGGAAGATGCATGCTCAGAGCTTCCTTCAAAGCTAAAGATACACACTATGAATGGACTGGACTCAAGGGACTGTGGCCAAAGGTTTACCACTTTAACAAAGATCTGAACATACTCAAGAGTAACACAACATAAATGACAATATTCTGGGTATTGCAGATGAAATAAATCTTGAAGACTACTTTAAAAAACCCTTTAAATATTAGCCTATCAAACCAGATTTTCCTGTCAGAAGCATATACCAACAATATATTAAAGACTTAGAGAGATTTTAAGTGGAAGTGATCTCAAGTCTTTGGAAAAAGCATCCCAGCATTACAGGAAGCCTCCAAGAAAATTATTTTCAGCCATATAAAAATTTTAGTTGCTGAAGTCTAGTCTTTAACCCAATAAAATGTGAACCAAGATGACAGAAAGCCTGTTTGGCTTTTGGTGGAAGCTTAAATAAGGCTGAATAGCCAAGCCCAATGGCAACAGTATGGAACCCAATAGCATCCCTCAGATAGTAATGGAGCAGAAATTAGAAGCAGCTCCTGGGTTAACTGTGGAAAGAAAATTGTTTAATCTCCAAATCAGTCAATGTAAAGGGCTGTTATGCAACTAGTGCAACTTTACAGAGGTAACTTAATGGTGAGGGGCAGAACACAGCAATTAAGAGAAACAAGGCAAGGTGGCACCTCTTCAATATAGAAAAAATGTAATAGCACAACTAACACACAGAATCACACTACTAATGTAGTATTAAAGATATATTCCAAAGGTTTAAAGCAGAAAGAAGGCACTAGTAAAAACAAATAGTTCAGGAAGATATACAAGAAGTCAATCAACTATCAATGCTTGCTAAAACACAGCTACTATGACACAGGAAATACAAAGAATTACATAAATATACTAGAAGACAAACAAAAGAAGCAATTCTTTGCTATACTAAGAAAATAAGCAAACCCAAACCAAAAACACCTGAAATGCTACATTCTTTGATCTTCCCCCCTCACAAAACATTGTGACTAGAACGATCACCATCATTTAACGTTATCAAGCATTATTTCTAAACCACATAGTCCATTCCTGACCTTTGCTATACTGAAAGTTCCTGAAACTAATTTTTTGCTAGCATTATTAACTGCTGAGCATGAAGAGAGAACAAGAGGACAATGCACTTAGGAGCTGAACAGAATAACAAAGTACTACTATTCATCCCTAACTCGCCTTTGGATGAGAGTCATCCCTTTTTAGCAGCACACTCACAAAACCCAAGGGAGCTAACACGTACAATGCGTACATAGCAGAAGGAATCAAGTTATTAGGCTCATATTCAACAACCAGTCATGGAAACTGATTGCTTTAAAGTTATGGACAGTGCTGCTGGAGTGAGTATGACATACTGATGAACTGCTAGATGTTGACACTGTGCAGTTAAGAAATCTACCTTCACAAGAAGAAACTGATCCTTTGGCCTTGGAAAGGAGTTCATGTGCAGCTGGGCCTAGATAAATTTTTTTTCTTGTAGGATGCAATTCCTCCCCATCAGAATGCGAAGTCTTGCATGTAAATGCCTTCTTGAATGATTATTTAAAGTTTCCAGTAGTCTTGGATTAGACAGAACAATGCCTGGCAGTTCTTTCCACAGCTGCTAAGAGAATCCAGAATTCTTAGAAGGCAAGACAGTGAGTAAAAAGACAGCAGATAGATGCCAAATGTGTGGTTATGTTGGTAGGCCAGGAAGGAGGGGCTGATCAGATTTTCTGCACATTAACATAAGAAAGTCATGTATCAACACCAGGCATGGACCATTATCAGACTACTATTAAGATAAGATATACATCACCTTGACCTTGCTATGCTTGTACAGCCTGGACTCCAAAGACAGAGCAAGGGCATTTTTCAGTTTGTTAACTGCATCTGACAGACTAAACTTCAGCAAGCATCAATACCAGAAGTTATAAAACCAATGCTTGGCAATAAAGCAATGGTTTATATACCTTTAGAACAATTCTCATGTTCTCTGCCATCTTAAAAAAAGCCACTGCACATTTTATTTATTTGTGTACACATAAACTGAATTTTAAGGAAAAAAGGTCATTGGAATAGTTCTGCAGATGGAGTCTACTTACTATTTATGATCTTCAGATGACCCTATTTATTCATCAGACCATGAAAACCAGGAGCACCCAAACTGATGCTGATGAGGTGAGTATTAAAGACAGAAAGATGTAAGCAAAAATATCTAGTATGGATTACACAAATTAAAGTCATTTTCTCTAATAAAATGCTGTGTTTTTGCAGTTTAGATGAACTGTGATGCTATCCAGAGACTATCCACAGATGAAGCTACAGTCCACAATATATGCACTTGTAATTTTACCAACATAACCCACTGAATAGCAGAATTAGGTTGAAATGGAGAATCAGTTCAGGCTGATTCAGAATGCCACAGATTTTCCTACAAGGCAGCAGCTTTTACAATGAAGTCTAATGATATGCATTATGGAACTTTTCAAAGTCACACTGGCTACTTCGGATATTTAGTAATTTCTAGATTGGTATTATTCACATTATGCCACCTTAATTTAGAAGTTGACAGAGTAGTCTGATAAGAACATGAATGACATTTTATAACTGTTCAACTATTTATTTAAACATTGTAAAAGCTGTTCAGTACTTCTATCTTTTGGACATTAACTGGATTTTTCCGTTAATCCTTCCAGAAACACCTTTTCCCAGACTAGAATGACTGGTGCATGAGAGTACAACTACTATTTTAAATCCAGCATCAGAGGCTAACTTGGCATGTAATTTAGTCCCTGAAATCACAAGACAATAATTTTGAGTCAGTGACAACTGCAGCTCAGCTTCTTTCTTATGACTGTGCTTGAGATTTCCCTCCCTGAAGATCTTAACACAAAACCAACAAATTGGGAAGCTTAAGACACACACTTTGTCCTACAAATCTGTCAGTAAAATCACAAATTGCTAATTTACCAGCCACAACCAGGATTTCTGATAGAACTTCTATGAAGACTTATTGTTAACCTAATACTACTGTGTTGTTGTATCAGTCTGAAATCATTGCTGATACAGGAAATGATACAGAAACTATACTGATTTCTACAAAAGTAAACGGAAAGCTGTGCACTTCCAAAATTGCAAGCATGGCACAGTGCCAAACAACAAAGCAAAGAAAGAAGGTGGTCACTGGTAACCATATGCACTTTAGCTTTCAGAATAACTAAAAGGGCAATCATTACATATGAGGAAAAAAGGCCCAACAAATTAGACATCTTACAGAGGTAGAACACCACAAATACATCGCCAGAACAGGAACAGTACGACTGACTTTCCTCCAATCTCCATTACTACAAGTCTTTATGTGAAGTTTACATATTTTTTTAATCATTCTAGAAAAATCTTTCTAAAATGCCAAGCTTATAGTTGTCATTCAATAAATAAGCAAGTACAGTATTTTCACGGTTATAAGCCGCACCTTTTTCATTGAAGAATCCAGCCTACCCCAGCAGTGCGGCTAATCATCAGGTGCGGCTTATCTATGGACAATTTCAGGAGAATTGCCAAGGCGGAAGTACGAGCCACGGGGTGTGGGGGGGGAGCAGGCATTCCCTGCCCCTCAGCAGCGCACAGAGCAAGTGGGGAAGACGAGAACAGTGTTCCCTGCCCCTCAGCTCCCAGTGAGTGGCCGGGCCCCCGGCACTAACTCCTCCTGCTCCCGGAACAGCCCCAGCGCCGCTCCCCCTGGCCCCTTAGCAGCACCCCCAACCCTGCCGCAAAAAAAAAAAGAAGCGGCATATCAACCGGTGCAGCTTATTTATGGACAATTTCCGTGGTCTTCCTGGCTACCTGGATGTGCGGCTTATAATCAGGAGCGGCTTATAATTGTGAAATTACTGTAGTCAAAATTTTAGATGGTATTTGTAGTGTGTTAAAAGCTAGTAAGAGAAGAAAATTAGTGATCTTTTGTTTAAAATCTGATGTTACAACAGGAGACTTACAGTATTTGCTGTAAATGATGACTATTCCCAAAGATGCAGCAGGTAGAAGAATAATCTAGCTCATAATTGTTCTCAATAGTACATAATTTCAAATAGTTTATATTTTGATAAATTATGCCACAAGGATTATTATTTACAATACATCAGTATTGATCATATCTACTACAAATGTTTACAAAATTCCGAAGATTATTTATTGTTTATCAATACAAATCTAGCTTCTAAAGAATAAAACTAATTAGAAACTGTTCTCCTGGCTCTGCTGAATTAAAAAAAAGATCAAGTCAAGCCATTTGTTAAGTTCTACAAGCCTTGTTTTGTAAGAAGGCCAAATTGAACCTAATTCACACTAACCATATCTTGCAAATATTTGGCAATGGTTTCCTTAGCACCCACTCAATGTTTCTCCCCACATTCTCCCATGCAGACTTCATGTACGTTTTCCTTTTAGACTTCCAGCTCATCTCACTTAACCTGAAATCAGCCAAAGTTGCTAGTAAGATCTGCATAGAACAAAAATGCAAGGCTAGTTCCATATGAAATGAACTGAACAGCATGCACAGGGTTAATGGGACATATCCCTAGAGCACATCATTCCTGCAATACCTGTGGTTAAGAAGCAATATGTGGGTGGCTCTACATTTTCTAACAATTTTTTACATGATTGCTATGGAAAAGGGGCACGGAGCACATAACATTAAGTACTGGAACACACTTTTAAAAACACCTCTTGGTCACTGTAGGTTTCAATGGACTGATTTTAAGTTGTATCTGTTGCTCACAGAATACAAATTAATCTTATCTACCAGGATATTGGCACCATGTGGTTAACTGGAAGACAAGAGCACCACACTAACAGCCCAACAAAAAGGAGTTATTTACATATTAGGCCACACTTAAAACATTAAACTTAGTAACTATTTGTTGCTGACTGTGAAAAACAATGAGTATGCTTATTTAGTATCTTCTTGATTCAATACAATGAATTAAATTCAATTAAATTAATTCAATGAAAGGCAACTTTAAGACAATTGTGTGTGCAAAGCCTCTAAATTTGCCAAGACTTGATGATCCGATTTTACCACTGGCATTTTGAAGATTTTTCTCGTAACATGGCTTGCTGAAAAATCCTGTGTAGCTATTGACTAGGTCCAACAGTGGACAAATATAAAACAGGTTCTCAAGGATCACTGAATGCAAAAAAAAAAAAAAAAAAAAAAGAAAAAAGAAAAAAAGAAAAAAGGCTATGCCTCTATATCAATATCTAATTTCCTTATAGATTAATCACTCATTGAAAAAAATGCACTGTTTAGATATTGATTTAAAGCTATAATTAAGTTTACCTGTTTTGAAAGACAGAACAGAGAAGCAACTGGAAGTAATGATCAGTAAGCTATGATTATATAGCTTTGAACTTCTTTTGGTTTGCTTTTAGGTGTCAGGTACTCGCAAAGGAATGACTCTGATTAAATAATTCATAATTGAATTAACCGTAATTGTTCTGTGTCAGGATTTAGGAGGGCTTCAAACTTGAAGAAAGCCACACAATTCTCAATTCCATCTTTCAGCACTAGAAACGCCAAAAACTCCTAAGACTGGATGCAGCATATAAAAAAATATGAGTTTCCAGTAAGACACACGTGCAACTGCCACTTTGAAAGAGGACAAAAGCTCACTACTTCTTTTAATAAAGCACAAAGTGTGAACAAAACCAATATAACCACTAACAAAGATAACATTTATAAGCCAGGGTAACAAGATACAGTTTGAATAAGGAGCACTATCAAAACCCTACAACAGTGAATAACTTTCAGTTTCTCAATCATAAATAAAAGAACAGTTAGTTCTCTACTCAGGATAATACTTTTTCTATTCCAAGCTATTCAACAAAGCTTAAGATGACTAACACAACATACTACCAGTGCTGCTTATGCTGACTACTGTTATGTCACCCCACACAAAACTAATAATGATTTTATAAAACACCTGTAGCTGCACTCTTCCAGACCTTAACATGAACTTTTGGCTGCCCTTCCTTTGTTGGCACCATAGAAGGAGCTTTATTGAGATCACACTAATGCTGACATCTTTCATAGTGCCCTGTTATCATTGTAAAAGTACATCAGTTTGATACCAAGTTATTTACAGTCTCCCTTTAAGTCACGGGCTTGAGTTGAAAGCCAGGTCCACCATCCTCCCCACTTAGTGATAGGACATGGCACCACTAACACTATCTTTGCATGATAGAGAGCTAGGGAGTGCCTGTCAGACTACACAGTCCACACAGTGCAACCTGGTGTGCAGAGTAACGCTAACACAGCTCACACAGCCCAGCCTCTGGGGTTAACAGTGCCTGTGGTATGAAAGCGTACAAGGCAGCAATTTGGCAGCAGACACCTCACAAGATGATGTTATCAGCCCAGCTATCCTCTACCTCAACAATTCAATTAAATTTGTTTCAACTGTTAGGTGTAATTCAGACTTCAGTCAATGTTAAAAGGTTTCATTCTAGCCTCCCAGTAAACTAATATGGATTGCAGCAGTCCCACTATGTTTAAATCTAGTAACTGCTTACAAAAACGTGGCAAGAATGTTATTCATGGTAAAAAAGCCAAGCAGCCATATATTAAAAGCAGTAAAAAAATTTACAAGTTATAGAAATAGGAGGAAAATGAGCTTTATTGGCCACAGGATAACAAGCAGGAACAGCACCTTCATATCAAAGGTTGACCCTGCAGAGAAATGGAAAATAACTTTGAAGTATTTCTGTTTGTATCATATTCTCTCTGTACCACCACCCCACAAAAAGCCCATAGGGAATTCTGTGAATTGTTTCCCCCAATGCCTTGTACACCAGCTGGTTAGGACTAAACATCTTGCCTGTGGCACCTTTTAGGCCTTGAGGATTGGCATTTTTGATAATGTGATGAACAGCGTACAGTTGTGTATACCCCATGTGTTGAGGATAATCTAGAGTCCGAGAAACACTTAAATCTATGTACAGTAGTGATAAGGGTTAGCAATAATCTACAATAGCTATCCTTCAAGTTTGAAAGTTACAGCTCTAGAATTTCTTCAACAATACACTCTGAAAATATTTAAGAATTGAATGCTGAATTTTTTTTTTTATATCTCCAAATTTTTGTTATTGAAGTATATAGTACATACAAATCACATGCCTACTTGCAGAATACCAAGTGCTAGCAAGCACTTCACATTACATAACTGAAGTGACCAGATCTTGGCAATTACTATGCTTATACAATGGAAACAGTCAGATGGATGGGGCTTTTTGCAACCTGGTCTAATGGAAAGTGTCCCTGTCCATGGCAGGGTGGTTGGAACTAGATGGTGTTGAAGGTCCTTTGCAGTCCAAACCATTTTGTAATTCTGTGATTCCGTGGTCATTGATCATACATAAGCAACACTTAACCTTGTCAGTCACAACAACATTTTCTATCCAGCTTTGTTTTAACAATTTATGAAAAGAGCTAGAAATTAGATCAAACTGAATTGCAAACTTTAAAAAAATATTTTAGGTTGGGGCAAGGGTTGTCATCCTTGCATAGTGGGCATTGTCTGTTATACATAAAGAGCTCATTAAGAAGGAAGTGCTGAGTGTACCAAGCAGTACCAAAACAATTATTTGGTTAATATGCAGATTCAGTGAAGCCAAATTTTAGTCTTGTACAAACAACAGTGCCTGGTATCATTAGACAAGGCAGTATGTTATAAAAAGAACACAAAATACCAGGACTTAAATTGATCCACAATTAGATGGCAAGGAGCCAAGATAATCTTATGGAAGCTCAGGCCACCTATCCACTAACAGTAACGATACACAAACGTTGGTATTTTATGTTCAGTGCTGCTGCCTCACTCCACTCCTGATATCTCCTCTGGGAGAACCATTTACTTACATAATTTGCCAATACTACAAACACAAAAGTCAGTTCCATTTAAACAAATAAATCTAGTAAGAAACAAACTTACTTCTTTGGTCCCTGAGGATCGACGAGTTGCTCTAACATTAGAGGAGTTCCTTGAGCTAGCTGGAGTTGCCAGTGGAAGAGTAGTAGAAAGCTGAGGAGGACTGAAAGACAAAGGCAGTCTGGTATCTCCTAATATGCACTGCTTGGAATTGGAATTTTTGCTGGTGAAACTCTCATTTTTACTGTTTCCTGAATATGCATTAAACTCTGTTTTCTCCTTATTCTTGATTCTTCTCAAGCAGTCCTTTAGTGTTACCTGAGTTGCAGGCTGACTCAACCAGCACAAAAAGAGTTCATCCACCTTCATTTTCACTGCAGGTTGCAGAACCTTTCCAGGTGACATATTCTGCCAGTTTCCCTGTGATGTTGGTTCAAACTCAAAGTAAGTATTCGACAATCACATAAATACTCCACTTTCAGTGTTTCACAGGCATTAGTTAACAAATTGTGGATATTTATTCCCTCAAGATACAACAGAAGTTGAGAGTCATAACATGTTGTTGAAGTCACACGTTTAAGTCATAAATCCGTCAGAGTCAATACCTTCTTAAAACTTCCTTTAAATAATGGACAAACTTCTTTTAAAGGCACTGTGTAAATAGTGGAGACTAGAGAACAAGAAACTGCACTTGGGCTTTCTCAAAGCGATAGCTAACATATATTACAAATATCATCTAAGAATAAGTGTTAGACACATGCATTATAAAAAATAACACTTGAAAACACTTATAATCAAACTAAGAACTAAATATCTAAGCAGTTTATGCTAAGCTCTGGTGATAGAACAAATAAAATTTAATATGCAAGTCTTTCAGTCAAGAGATTTAGAATTAAGACTGAAGGCTCAATTTTCCTTCTGAGGTTGCAATACAGATTTAAAATCTTGCATCACCCCATGTGAGTAATTCCTAAAAGGCTATCGTTTGAAATTTTAAAAACCTCTAATTTTAGATTTACTTTTGCAGTTTTTCTAAACCAATGCAATTCAAGAATTGTGACAGTGCAATTTCAGGTTCAGTTACTCACTGAAACGAACAGGTGAGGTTTTGGGGCTTTGGTTTTTTTTTTTGGGGTTTGAGACAGAAGACTAGAATGAAACACTGAGAACCACACCAAAGTTACTATCAAGATTTTTGGCATCCAATTACTTCATGATTTGGTACAGTTCAAGTAAAATCCATACTTCCTTATGTTAGTGGTTATTTTAAAGCCCTTCCCAGAATTAAATCTATACGCATAAAGCCTATGGTAAACTTTTCAAGCCGCTATAACTTCGCACTTCAGTTATTCCGTTTCTGAACATGAGGGCCCCCTTGTTTCCCTACTTTTTTAAGCTCAACACCGTCACGGCGCTGGCGGCTGCGCTCAGCCATCCTCAAGCGCCGTTCGCCTGGAAAGAAACGGTCCCGGGGAATGGCCAGTCCGGCGCCACCCGGGCACGGGCAGCCGGCGTTGCGGCCACAGGCTCGCTCCCCTCGGGCGAGCCCCGCACTCCACCCCGAAGCAACAGCAGCTCAAGAGCGACGTGACTCCATGCCACGAGACAAACACACTCACCTGCCCCGTTCCGCCTCCGTGGCCGCCCCTTCCCGCCACCACCGCCTTCAAATGCGCGCCTCCTTCCGGCCCGGCCCGGCCCGGCCGCCGCCATCTCGCGAGAGCGCGGCGCTTCCGCCCCGCGGGACGCGGTCGCTGGTCGCCATGGCGACGGCCCTGCCCTGCCCGGCCCGGCCCGAGCCGGCGCGGGGCCGCCGCCGCCTGTGCCCGGCTTAGAGCTCTGACAGGCGGCTCCTCCCTGGTTCTCTGCGAGGAGCTGGCACAGTGATGGAGGGGCAGAGAGACTATCTTCTCAACAAGTTGGATGATGACACAAAGCCGGGAGCAGTGGCAGATACCCCTGTGCAGCCCTTCGGAAGGGCCATATGCTCTAGGACGACCCTGCCTAAGCAGGGAGGTTGGATCCTACGAACCACTGGAATCCCTTCCACACAATTTGGTTTTGTGAAAGTGAGCTGATTCCATCTGCTAAATGCTGTTAAAAGGGGAACATTAAATGTTCTTTCTACACAGTGGCTATGGTTACCACTAGTGTTACGGGATGGCAAATGATAGGGTGAAAGATGAGGTGCAGGCAGTAACAAATACAAAGATAATCCCCTTACTAAGAGAATGACGTGTGCCAATCTGTTTGCAGCCCCTCTTTTGTACTGGAAAATATACACTGGGATTTTGTGGTTTTCAGCCTTTGGGGCACTCCTTTGGGGCACCCTGGGTGCACTTATCAGTGGGGTTTAGCTGGCTTACCATTGGCCCATATAGTGTTTTCCTTTGGTATTTTTTTACATCAGTGACTCATGAGATTCCATATTTCCACTGCACTGATTTTTCGTCATGTGGCTACACTTCACTTTTTAAAATCCATTTTACGTTGTTACTTTGTTTACAGGCGGAGACATTCCAGATTTATGACAGGTTATTATTATAAATTGTTGGAGAGTTAATTCTGTGGAAATGGGGCTGTACCAAAGATGATACAGTGGTTTGAAGGGAAGGCTTGAAAATACAGGCAAAAGTAAAATAGAGTAAGTGAAGGAATGGGCTTGCTTTCTCATTTTTGGAATCTTTTAGGGAGAACACAGAGATAAGAAAGAGCTAAGGAGAAGCAAAAGCCCAGATGCTGTGAGAGAAATCTGGTACAGTCCAACACAACTGTATTTAGGTAATACCAGAATAATTTTTTGGTAAAAACAGTCATCTGGCAAACCCCAATATTACTCTTGTAAGTATATCAGAAGGCTTTAGCTTCCAGCTGTAGACACTGAAATATATTTTCACAAGTCTTAAAATGAGATTCTGCTCTTAAGTAGGCATTGAAAGTTCTTGAGGGAGTCTCCATTTTTTGAAGTAGGGTAGTGTTCAGTTTCCTGCCCATTGATTGGTGAAGTTAGAAAATATGTTTTTGCAAAGCCGAAGTGGACAAAATGACATTTTTTAAACTGAAGTAAAACATTCAACATAACACAGCTGAAGCACATGTCGAAGTATGGATAAATCTGTAAATATTATGGAAATAGCTTTTAAGTAGGGGAAAAGAAATTTAAAACCCTGTGTTATGGATAGCAGCAAGATTTTTGGCGAAGAGCTGAAGGGCTGAATTAAGAAGACTGATAGCAGAGCAAGAGACATGGAACAAAGAGGACTTTTAAAACATTTTGAATGCCTTTGAAGCATTCCTTAGTGATGGTGTAGCCATCTGTTGATTGACATGTTGAAGACAGGTGGCAAGAAGGGGATCAGAGAGTGACTTGACAGAGTTGTAGAGTTGGATATCATCTGCAAAGAGATGATGCCCTTTGTTGAAACTGGCAATGAGATCTCCCAGAGGAACATGAGAAATAAGAAAAAAAGAAATTAAAAAAAAACCTCTGAGAGATGCACAGTCAGAGTGTTCTCTTGTGCATGCTAGTGTAGATTCAAAGCAGTTCTAACTCTGACTTCATTAGGCTGTATCAGGGATAACATTTGTGTGAGAGAGGAATCAATTCCATGTGCCTTGTGTTAAGCAGGAGACACTTTGGGCATCCTCATCAAGTTGTACCGTACTGGCAGTTGAAACAGATGTTTTGAACTTGTGTCTGGATGATTCAGGTCTACTCAGCAGTGTATCTACTGGTAGGGATGTGTTTGTAGAGATACAGGGGCTCAAACTTGGCCGAAAGTGGAGAAATACCTAAAATGAACCTCTTTGTTCAGATCTTCCAATGCGAATTGAAACTTGAAATCCTTTTTGACTGCTATGTCTTTGTTCTTGCTTGACATGGTGAGCATAGAAACCAAACCTTTTCTATGTTGCTTTCAAAGTATGAAAAACAAAAATCTGTTCTAGTGTCTTACCATTTTTTTTTAATGTATCCATCAGGCCTAAGGATAGGCTCCTTTAAAAATCCACTGAATTATTATTAAATGTGAAAGTACTGAGCATGCAATATCCGACTGGTACCTGAAGGTTTAGTGATGGGGTCACACTTAGCATTGCTGTAAGACTATGCTTTAAGTAAGGCACTTGTTTAATAAGTACAAGAGAGTGGTGCATTGATATAACTGGAGCCAATTAATAACAGGAGTGCTTGAGCCTAACAAGCCAGGGCAGTGGAGTAGGTACACCATGCTGGTGTATCTGTGTAGCACAGTACCTCCCTCTGTACCGTGCATGGAGGTGCTAACCCTGGTGCAGAACAGCCACACTTAGCTCTTGTTGGCTCTGTTACAGCTCCTTTCTGACCTTGCTTCACTAATCTTGACTCAGCAAGTGTGCTGTTAGCAGTATGTTCCCGGCTAAATATCCGTCTTCCTTTGCCTTTATTTGTCAGTGACAAAGGGCAGTGGTGTTCATAAGGAATATTTCCATACCTAATCAGTATTTTGCAGTGAGAGCTGGGCTTCTTCCCTGATAACCTTGGGTCTGTACAACTTAGACATACAGGTAATAAAGAGGCATCTCCAATCTCTCTGTACTAAAGCAACATTTCTAAGGCCTGATAAATATTATCCTGAGGTAGATATCTAACCTAGATCAGCTGTAACATGACTTAAAAGTGTTCCTCTCCACTACTTAATAAAAATCTCCATTAGTATTTGAGGTATACAAAACCACATTTTAGAAGTCTAAAGTTAGGTAGGATAAATGTGTTTGGAGTATTATATTTACTTGCTTGCACAGGGCTATGTCAGATATACTCTCATCCAGTCTCAAAAGCAGAGTCATCATCCTTAAACAGAGTGGCAGGTTGAGGCGGAGCACGTGCCTGAGATCAAAATCAAGATCATTGTAGGATCTGAGTCCTTATTCTGGAATTTTTCATATGCCTTTGTGTATTTTTTTTATCTGGGGTAGGGTTAACTTTTGTCGCAGGGGCTGGTATGGGGCTTTTGCTTTGGATTTTTATTGAAGATAGGGTTGATAATGGAGAAATGTTTTTGGTATTGCTGAGCAGGACTTTCACAGAGCCAAGGCCTTTTCTACTTTTCCCACTGCCATGCTGATGAAGAGCCTAAGGATGCATAGGGGATTGTGAGCCAGAGCAGCTGACCCCAGCAGACCAAAGGCATGTTCCAGACCATGACATCATGATCAGTGAATATCGTGGGGGTAAGAAGGAGGAAGAGGCGGATGTTTGGAGTGATGATTCTTGTCTTCCCGAGTCACTGTTCTGTATGATGAGGCCCTGCTCTCCTGGAGATGACAACACCTGCCTATTCATGGAAGCAGTGAATTAACTTCATTGCTTTGCTTGGCTTGTGTGCATAGCTTTTGCCTTTCCTCTTAAACTGTGTTTGTCTCAATCCATGAGTTTTCTCACTTTCACCCTTCCAATTTCTCCCTGATTCTGCTGGTGGGGGACTGAGTGAGCAGCTGTGTGGTATTTGGTTGATGGCTGGGGTTAAAACATGAAGCCTGTAACTCAGGGGACAGAACTACAGTACCTCTTTTTAAGGCCTTAAGGACAATATTGCATTTTGATTAGGCTTTTGCTTTTATAATGCTTTTGCTGGCATATTTCACAACTTTGAAATTTGGGCATCTGAAGTCCAGTTCTAACCTATAGTGCTATATATATAAGCACTAAAATAATCGTATCCTGATTTCCTATGTACTAACTTAGTTGGAAGCAGGTGTGCTGATTGCCTCTGACAAACTGGTCACTTTTATTTAACTTCTTGTTATTGAAAATTTTGGCCAGATGGGTTCATTGAGGTTGTACTGCCAAGGTGATGTTCATTGTAAACCTGCTTATGGTATGCAGTCAGAGAGACTTCAGGGTGTGTAAACGGTACTTTCCACTAAGTGAAGGATAAAGTCTAACATACTGTCACTCAGATTCCTAGTCCTGGTACTAATTTGGGGGGGGAATGGAGAGGGTTTTGCATGCCTTATGCTGCATCATTTAAAATGAAGATAAATGCTAAGAAAATGGTAGTACCTGGTAATCCACTGAACTATGTACCCATACCAGCTGAACCATACCACTCTGTACTTTCTTGCAGCAGCTTACCAAAAATAGAGCTGGGATGGTGAACTATAGGTCATATGGCCTACAGAAGTAGCATCATAAGCAGGCTAAAGTATGTCAGCAATGCTGACTTGGTGCACATGTCTGGCTGCCAGCAATGCTCTCTGAAGAGTCTAATACTGAGATGCAAGGCTTGAATTTTCTGTCTCCTTCCACCTTGAGGTAGAACACTGCAGTAATATGGGATCCGGTTAAAAGCTTGCACAACTCCTTAAGACCAAATCAGAGATATAATTACAAATTCTTTTGTAACCTGCCATCTTACATCATGAATAGAGGCATTTAAACATTCTGTACTTGCAGACACATTTTGTTTCCTCCTTATCATATACACCATGTAGTTAGAATAAGGCCTTGTCACTGGCTTTCTCCTTACCTGAGCAGTTGGTTTAATGCAGGAATAATTACATCTCTACAAGAAAAAAAGGAAAAGTATAAAATGTAGATACTGTAAGAACAGGTGCACTACAAGCCAAAGAAGAAAATTGATTCAGCAGTTGTTTGCCATCATGTTTTTAGATTAATTCCTACTGCATATCACTGCAGGGCTCTAGCAATGAGCAGTTCTTATACATTTTACTGAATTACTGTTGGTGTGTTAGTTTTTTTCCACGGGGGCCTTGAACTGAGCGATGTTTACAGCAGTCCAGATGTGAGGGCTGGTTCTGCATTAAGTCACCCTGATCTTCTAATCCCAGATTCACATACTTCTAGTGCTGTATTTTATCCAATGGTTTTATCTAGCATTGTATCCAGGTCACATGGAGTTTATGGAAAACTGCTTGAAATGCAGTCTCTGGGGTGGTGTTTAACAAGGTGTGCGTGAGGATGTTTATGGGGTGTGAGAATGGGAGTCCATTCATTCTCCACGTTGAGTGTTACTGAGCCCAGTTCTCTTCTAACCTTGTCCTGGTGCAGTCATTAAAGGGGAGAGAAGACTCTGAGCTCTTGTTTCCTACAGCCTGTAGTGTCTGCCAGCTACTTGTCTGCTACCATGCCCAGGTGCTTGGATCTTGCATCTCCATCACCTGGCTAGGACCCAGTCTGAAGAACTGAGACCTAAACTTGTTTTGGGGTGGAATCTCCTTTTATTTGTTTCATCAGAGCAGTCCTCATCAGATTATCACCGGGGCAGTGTACAACAGAGCCTCTACTCTTTTTCTACTTTGGCAGTTCTAAAGAAATGTAAATCATGAAATGGACAAGTATATTTTTATTACTTGGTACCCACAATTGTTTCTGTAATAACATGTATATTTCTAGGGCAGGGTCTTTTGCATATCCATGTACATAAATACATATATTAAATAGAAACTGCAGTAAACCACATAATTTTGCCAGCTACCACTGCTCTAATTAGCTCACGGAACTAAAAATAATTAATATAGTTAGTTGTTGGATTACAATACAATGAGAAGTATACACCTAATAAATCACATTGTTTTTATTATTATTTGCTAAGTATCTGGCTGCTTGAGTAATGTTTTACAACTTTGGCTAAATTCACCTTGTGCTCTTCAAAGCCAGTAGCAAGATTGCCAGTTTTAATAATGCTATGAGATCAGATACCTATGCTCTGGGGGGTTTAATTCACCACTGCATTACTCCATTTACAAATCTGATCTGCAATTTGACCACTATTTTCATTCAGCAAAACTAAAAGTTTAACTATTTCTAAATTTATGAGCTAATTAGTACACTAATACAAACCACATTTATCATTTTCCTGAGTTTGCTTAATCCTTCTTCATTACTAAAGTCAGTTCAGATGTCCGTAAAAGCTTACAGGAAAAAAAGAAAAGTATTTGTTTTCATTTTCATTAGGGAAAAGTGAAAATTCCAAAAGTTTCTGGGCAGACAGAGCCACATTCTTTTACTCTCATTAAAGTCCTTTTAGTTACAGTGGTTAGAGGAGGAAAACACTGTGCAGCTCTAGGCATATGTCTGCAAGGTTGCCAACACCAATAATTTTATCACAAGTTTAATAAGATTTACTGTTTTTCTTATAAAGCTCCAGAGTCCCATGATTATGAATTAATGTTATCTTCCATTAAACATACATGTTAAAAGGAGTTCTTGTAGTTGCAAAGAAAGTATTGGAAATATAAAATTATTGGTTCAAAAATCCTAATTAAAAAAAACAACAAAGAGCCCCAGAATAATCTCTTTAAAATCAAGATTTTGAAAAAATCTCAGATTTTGAAGAGTGTTTATTAATAAAAATATTGTGTCATTAGTTGCACTAATTCCAGCAGTATTGCTCTTCAAGTATTTTTGTATAGAATCTGGTGCTCCTTGATATTTTTCTCCTACTCTAGAAACTTCACTTAAGACACAGAAACCCTACACGTTTTTCTGATTTAAGCGCATCAGAATGCTGAGACGTAGGGTTAAGAGTTGGCTACATATTTTAGATATTGGAGCCAGACAGCAATTCTGTCTAATAATGTGCATGTCTACTATTTCCTGAAAATTTGCTGGTACATGACCCTTTATATGCATATATGTGACCCTACATCAAACTCTTTTATGTGGTGCCAAAAAATGGCATTAGCTTCAGCTGCTTTATTAAATTGCTACCCGAGCTGGCGTACATTCAGAGCGTATCAGCAGCTTGTGTGCTGTGCCAGCTAACATGGGAGCCTCTGCTTCTTTCCATGCACACTGGGGTTAGCGCACAGACCAAGAGCAAATGCCTCTTGAACGCTGGGCCAGAGTATTTTGCACACTGTCACAACCATATTTGTTCTCTGGTCTGAAAGGAGCACTGGAGGGGCACTAACAATGACTAACTACCTTGAGCTGCTTTACTCCCCCAGTCCTCAGTGAGGCAGCATACCCAGCAGACATGGAGTCTGGCTTTTAAGAAGCGTTTATCTAATAGGCTGCAGCTGTGATGAACGATACTGTTCCCAACTAGATATTCTCTGCCAGAGATAAGGTTAAAGAAATAGTCCATGTAATTAACATTTACCTTTTAATACTACCAGCTGAAAAAAGAAGTGAATGTGACAGCAGTCAGCAACTGCCAAGGTATAGATCCAATACAGGACTATTATGGAAATGAGAAAAGTGCACACTGGAAGAAGACAAAGCTTGCATAATGTTCCACATGATCCTGGGCAAAATAATTGCAGCTAAAGAATGTAATTTGAATGTAAGAAAGGTATTCACAGTGGCTAAATTTATCTGGGTGATGCAGACTCCTCTGGGATGGACCTGGTTTCCTGATCTGAACTGCCCTCCAGAAGAGCCTGTTGGTGTCCCTTGGTTGTGGAAGTTCCCCCATGGGGCTTAGTGACCATAGGCTAATACGGCCTTTGGGAATAGTCCCCATGGTAACATGAAACCAGCTTGTATTAGTATTTCAATGCTGCTGTTTCCTGACTTTTAAGCACTTCCTCGCATAGCTTGACTCTCCTGACTCAGTACTTAGCCCTTTACAAGGACTGGTACTAAGAACTCTTCTGGAAAGAGAAAGATTGGAATGCAACTTTTCAATAAAATTAAAATACTGTGTAGTAAAAATTGCTGTCACATGTGTCTTACATTTCTAATATTCCATAGAGGAGTTCACAAAACACATTCCAAATAACTCACAGCAGAAGTAAACTCATAAATATTCTTAGTATTCTGGACCTTGAAATGCAGATAATAGATTAGTTCAGAGCTCTGCACTTGTTTTCCATCCTGTTCGGGACAGAGGACAAGATTCTACTTGAATTACTTCAAAATCACATGCTTAAATCCTCTACTATGACACTTTAAATTAATATTTGTGTTTCTGATTATATAACACACTCCAAACTTTGTGTATCTATTTGGTATCTATTCACTTTAATCTATAAAATAGCGCATTTAAATTATTTATATTTCTGCAAGTCCTGAAGATGTAAGGGACCTGGGAAGAGTTGAGCTCTTATTTTCTTCTTGTTCATCAGTCTACCCGTTAGTGGCTTCCATTTCAGAACCACCCTTACACCATACAGTGGTGCATGTAATGTTTGGTTCCTAAATTGCTCTTACAGGAAAGGTTGAAATTTTTTTTTTTTTTTAATTTAATCTGAGGCTTGACTGAAATGAATACATTTGTGTGTCTTATGACTTATTTTTAACACAGTGCCTTAACATTTAAGTTGCTGCATCACATTTTTAATTGTTAGTGGTGCCTACAGTTAGGCATTCCTTGTGGCTTAAATGCTCCAAATATGTAACTAGAAAAGAAATAACTGATATATGGTATTTCAAAATCAAACAGCATAATCTAGGGTGCACTCTCTAGGGTGGAAAGTAACTATTGATGGAATTTTTAAACCAAACCAAATGTATGCAGCATCATTATATTCTTGTTTTCTTGGAGACATCTTGTCCAAGCCCAAATGTTCAAGCAAGTTTCATCAATAGTGTGGTGCCAAGCTGGCGTTGTTCAAATCAATTGTTGTTTTGGGGTTGAGCTTCACAAATAACAGGAGGATTTTCCAGAATGAAATGGTAGTCCCTTGGAAATAATGAGATAGCTGATGACATTATTTGACAAAACTTCCAAGGATGAAAATGAAACATTGCAGTGGTTTAGTATATCAGACAACTTGAAGTGATTAAAAGGGCTGTGTTTCTTTCTCAAAAAGCATTAAAAACATATTAAAAAGCTTCAGTAACCCAGCAGTAACCAGCAGGTACATACTGAGAACAGGTCTGTTTTCCCCCAGTTTTGTACTCGTTCATCTGAGCGCTCTTACAACGATGCCTGCATTTCCCCCCCAAAGGTGGCTGCTTTTCACATGTTCTAACCTACATAAATTCTTAATGTTTTACTATACTTTTTGCAGTGGAGATGTTATTGGTTAGATAATAAGAAAAAACCTGAGTTCTACCATGTAATGTGCATTTTTTTGTACCTTATGAGAATATTGAATAGACTTCATTATTTTTTTCAATACAAGTCTGAATTTTACCATTTGATTACCTGAACCAAAAGCATTTCAATTTGCCATCCATCACCCTGACCAGTGTAAAATGCTGAATATTCAGATTAAATTGGAACTTTTTTTCTATGAATAAGGAATTTGATTCAATTCTGTAATATACAGTGTCTCTGGGGAGAGGAAATTGAGCTGAAGGTCGCTGAAGGCAAGTGAGAAAATTGTATTATCCAAATACAAAATTCTTTTTCTTATCATCAAAACCTGAAATACAGCCATGGGGAATAAGGGGGTCAAGAGAGAATTCAATTAGAGATGAAAATGGAAAAGGTGCATTTTTCAACTTACCTTTCATTTTTCCAAACAAGTGGCAGCAGTGAGCTGTATAGGGACAATGAAATATTTGTCAAGCAGTTTAGACTTTTTTTTTAAAGTATAAATCAGAAAACATTCTCAATCAGTTATAAAGAGATAGTAAAAGTCCATATGAATGTGGAATGGCCAATTCTTCATAGTCTTAGCCAGTGCAGTTTTAGCTTGTTCATCAGTGGTGGGGAGAGATAATGAATATGTAATTATTACAGTTTGTATGGCGATATCTCAGAAATTCTTATTCTGTGTCTGTACTTGTTAGTTTAGTTTGCAGTCATTTCCTAAACATTTATTCTTTCTAAGAAAAAGTCACTATGCTACTTACAGAAACCTTTCTGTATTTGGTAAGTGGTAGTTTTTAATAATTTGTTTTTACATAATAATTTATGCTCTTTCTAGTTAAAATGGATGGTGTCATAAATAACCAAACATTCAAATATATTTTAATTCTGAGGGGCTTTTAATTCATATTGCAAGTACCAGTTCTGAGTTTGGGTTTTCTCCAGTATTGGCTAAAACTTAGTGAAATTTTTCCCATAACCTATAAAAAGTAATTTGAAAGTGTTTTTACTTTTGAAGACAAATGCAGTCATCTCTGAGCAATAACCTTGAAGGAAAATCTTCACACTCAGTATAATACCCCAAATCTGATAACTGCCTTTTTGGTGTATTTGTAATACTGTATAATTATTAAGTTGTGAATGCCCCATCCCTCCCTAGATGTGTTCAGTGCCAGGTTGGATGGAGCTCTGAGTAACCTGGTCTAGTAAAGGGTATCTCTGCCTATGGCAGGGGGATTGGAGCTAGATGGTCTTTCAGGTTCCTTTCAACCCAAGCCATTCTATGATTCTATAATTAAAAGCATGCTATATTGACTACGAAGCTATTCAACAAAATAGTATCCTTTTCAAGAACTGAACTCTGCAATCCCAGCCTTGGTTCTCTAGTGGTGCAAGGTTTGTACATGCAGATGCAAACTGAAGCCTTTTGCCTCTTCGTGAGCACCTGTAGTTGGTGTTGTCTGGAATTAGAAAGGATGCAGTACCCAGCACATCTCTGAACACATGACAGAATTCACAGAGATGAATTGTTTTCTCCCACATTTAAAGGTCTTTAAAACAAATGCCTGATCATTCTCTAAATTCTCCTTTTCTTGTTCCATGGGACAGGATTTTCAATTTTTGATTATTTTTTTTGAAAATGTAAACCAAAGTTATGTTTCAATTTTTTTTGCTCTGTTTCATCTAAAATATAGTGGGCTATGTTATAGACACAGAGATGAGTTGGAGTGAGAATTCATTTTCTGTACATTTTTAAAGATTTTGTTGTGAGCCTGTCTGCATTTTTAAGTGCCAGAACATCTCTGTAAGCCTAGTGCCTAATAGATTCACTGGCTTTCAGTGGAAGTGAAAGGACTCTTCTGTTCAGATTGGATTGCAAGGTTGTGGTCTTTGTAAAACAAAATGCCACTGGATGGATCACGATTGTCTGCATGTTAACTTGCATAACGCAATATGAATAATATTTTTTTTAAGTGACAAAGAGTTTTATATTTTATATCTAATGGAATAAGGCTTACTATAATTTTCATTTTAGCCTGTCAAAGGAACAAGAATTTCATCTACAGTTGCTGAATTTTTCAAAGTGAAGGAAAAAGGACATTACATAGGTAAGATTATTCAGTCTGGTTCTGTTTGAATCTACTGAACTTCCTTCTATTTGACAAAATGTAAAATTAATGTTTTTAGAATCTGAGGACTTCAATAACCTAAGAAAATTAAAAAATAAAGGGAGTTTTGCTGAATTGAAATAGGTTGTTAGAGGAAAATCAGCCTCTGGTAAAAGGAAGGAAAGAAAAATGATAAAGAGAAATCACATTGACAGAAACCTCAACCGTTATGGAAACAAGTAGGTCAAAAGAGTTGTTCAAAACAATATACCTTTGGAGTATATATTATCAAAACCACCACTAATTCTTTAGGCAGAAAGACATCTAAGATCAAACAGATGCTAATTTGTAGATAACCATTAAACAAAATAATATATATAGTGCAGAAAATTAAACCAAGATTATTTGATTGAAAAGGTATTATGCCAAATATAAAAGTAAATGTAGAATGCAGTTGATTTTTCAAAATAAATTAAAGCCTTAATGTTTGGGAATCAAGTTCTGTTGGATAAATCTTCTGTAGAAATTTGATTATTAAGTCCTAAGATATGGGAAAGGAAGCTAAAACCAATGTCAACCACCTGTTCTGTAGAGAGGAGCTTCCTTTCCTAACTAACTTTTAGGACTGCTGGAGAATGCAGCAAAATAGAAGTTATGCAGTAAAGTGGCAGTCAGGCAGAAGTAAGATGTAAAAGCAAACCTTCACTTCCCCTCAGAGGTATTGCTTTAAAAACAAATGGGTCAGAAGATGTAGGCAACAAAGGAGGAAAAGGGTTATACAAAGGCTCTAAGCATGATTTTCAAGATGTTGTAAGATAGATGCTGGAGATCTTCAGCTCAGGTGACCTCAGTGGGAGTTGAGGCTAGGTACCAACTTGCACTTGCAAGACCAAACCAATGATGTAAAAGGCCACATGTATTTGTTACCTTAATGCAGACAGATAATTTGAATGGGAAAACATTACTTGAAAATTCAGCCTAATGGCTGCTCTATATTAAAGTGAAGGAGCTGTTTTGACTAGACAAGGGACTGATCTACTTAATCAAATACCTTTGGGAAGAATTTTTATATTTAAAAACCCTTTTCCACACAATGTTAGGGTTGTGATATTAGGCATTCAATAATCAGGAGTTCCCAATGGGTAAGATAGTAAGCTCAGCTCAGCCCTATTGTTTTTCTCCATATAGAAAAGATTACACAGATGGAGCAGGAGGCAAGTACAGTAGTTTCACAATTATAAGCCGCACCTGATTATAAGCTGCACATCCGGGTAGCCGGGCAGACCACGGGATTTGTCCATACATAAGCTGTACCTGAATATAAGCCGCATTTTTTTTTCTTTTAAAAGCGTGGTTCCATGTGCGACAAAGTAACGAGTTAGTAACAGAATCCTGCCAGCACAGGGTTTGGTGTCAGATGCTCAAGTTGCAAACAGTTTTCACAGACCAGCGAAGCCTTTAAAGGCAGCCCCAGGCGCCCGCCCCAGCCAGCTCTCACTTCTGCGTTGGCATTTCGCTGGGATTTGTCCATAGATAAGCCACACCTGATGATTAGCTGCACTACTGGGGTAGGCTGGATTCTTCAATGAAAAAGGTGTGGCTTATAATCATGAAATTACTATACTTTACTAGACCAATGTGTCCATGTGGAACGGCCTGTCCCCAAGGTTCTGGGCATCATTGGAGACAAGTTGCTTGTTCAATTGCTTTTGAACATTCCAAATCTGCTTTTGACCATTCTACATCATGGACTGCAGCCCAGGGGATGCGCCAGGCTCCTTAGAGCTATCCCAACTCTAGCCTTCCTTCTCTGAGACTCTGTCACTCTTGGAGAAGGGAGAGAATGGAGGGATAAATGTATTAAAAGTAGTCTCTGTCCCTCATATGACCTCTGCTGGACTCCCATAAAATAAGCATCGATTCTTAAGAGGATGGGACTATCCTTTCTAATGCAGTTCTTTAATTTGCTTTTGTTTTATCTGTGATGAATTTAGATAAGCCAGATATTTAGAAAAGTCCTCAAAGAGTAGAAGAGATATTTTTGGAGAAGGACACTTGGAACTCCCTTGAGTAGATGGACTCTTTTTATGACTGTGCTGGCACATATGGTACAAATCTTTTTTTCCTCTGAAGATTTCAACTTTAGCAGCTTGCAGACCAGGGTATGCTGACCAAAGGAACCATTCCAACTCCCCTTGATATTGCTGGAAGAGTCATCTTTGAATTTAAGGGTGCAGGGCTTTAGCAGCAGTATGCACTCCCTGGATATAAGGGAATTTCCTAACCACATGTCAACGCCATGATTTCTGAACAGTTGAGTTCGCTGCAAATGGTATGGAGCATTACAGAACACCTGGTGGGAAAAGGGCCTGCCCAGGTGATTGTGATATGAAACGTGCTCTGGTAAGAGGAATGCATGTTATCACAGTGTATTTTGGATCAGAGTCTGAAAGAGATGTTGAATACCTTGAGATACTGATGACTTCAGCAATACTTAATGTTTTGACTAGCAGGATATTGCTTTACCAAGACAGAGAGGCATAGTAGAAGACAACTTTACTCAGTAAAATATAAGTGGAATAAAGGCAGACAGAAGGTGCCAGAACTGGGTAGCCATACTTCATGGACTTGTTAATCTATTTTACAGAAATTTGCACAATGGGAACCTCTTCCCCCTTTCTCCATTTTTAAAACTCTACAATACCAGTGAAATATGTTAACATGAATATGACTGTGTTTCTTTTATTTATAAGAATAAACCTCTTTTCTTTCAGCCGCAGATCCATTATTGCAACAGTAAACAAGAAAAGAGGGATCAATTTTAAACTGATAAATAGTGAAAATTTTCACTGGGCAGAATAAATTATGTTGCTCTCACTTGCTGAGAACAGATCAGGAGAAGTCAGTACTTGTGTTTATTGAACTCTTCTAATGAAAAGTAAACTTACAAAGCCTTGTTTCAGTTTTTTTAAATAACAACAAATCGAGTACTGTGATATGCACATATACATATCAACAGTTAAATCTGAACTTGTTCTCCCCCATGCATGAGTATGTAAACATGTAATAATAATTTTACATACAGAACAGCTGAAAAGCCCAGAGAGAGTCTGGTTCCAGCAGAGCTTTTCCTGTTTACTTTGTTGTCTGTTGGATTATGGGCTTATTAAAATACAGATATAATTTGGTAAAACTCTCAAGTAGAATTTATCCAAGAGGTTGCTTTGCACACGTGCACAGTCCAATGATTAGTTTGGCCTCAGGAAGAAAGAAATGCATGTAAAAAAAATATAACCAATCATATAATTAGGTTACCTGAGTGTATTGCAGAACAGTCTGTTTTAGAAAAGATACCAGATTGGTAGATACAGAATTTCCACACTAAATTATTTCTTTTGATACCCATGTCTTACAAAAAGAGAAGAAGCATTGCTTTCTTTCTTCTCTACAAGCAAATAAGAACCAAAGCAGAATCCTCTTTAGGCCATACCTTTTATTTACCACAGTCTGATTGCCAAAGACAGAATTCAGCTGAGGATAATACATATGCATGATGGTGGACTTGTCATCCTTGCCTAGTGGGAAGGGAGGTTCTGGATGGAAAAAGTCAAAGGGAAAAAGTAAGCACCAGCTGGAAACTCTTTGAATTTTAAACTCCAAGTTATGCTGTACAGGATAGGACTTTGAAAGCATCCTCTTCAGACATAAGAGGTGGGAAAAACTAGAAAACCTAAAGCAGATCAAACCCATACTTGATGGGTCCATAGTCAAGTACAAAAGCTTGTACTAGTGGGCAAGGTACTGATAGATGTTGAAGGCAGAAGCCTATTAAGCTTTGGAAAACTCCTTCTTGTATTCTCTAATGACCATGCTGCTGTCTGCTGAAGAAAGAACATGAAAATTATATTGCTAGAGATGTGTGCAGAAACTCCTCAGTGGTAACTGTGCAGTTCATCAAGTAAAGCCTCCCTTCTTGCCATCCCTAAAGGCTGAAACACAGTTACTTGAAGGGGCTTTTATATAAACAGATCATAAAACACTCATCAGTGTGTATGCTACTGATATAATTTTAAGTGTTTTGCTTAAAAATACATAACTCTGAATATTGAGCTCCTTAGACAACTCCTCTGAGGATGAATAAGGAAACTTCAAATTCATCTGTTCTAAATAACTTGAGATGTAAAGGATCTGTGTATGTTACCTCTATGTGTTCCTCTTCATTCTGTAGAAACAAGATGAAATAGTTCTAGCCATATTAAAGAAGTGAAGCCCTAGAGTCTCTAAGGACCTCACAGGTGAATTTTATTTTGAAATAAAGAGCATGAGAAAATTCTTCTCCATTTTCCAGGAGTCATCACTTAACAGTTGGAGACTTGTATTAACTTCACTCTCGATCTTGACCTCAATTGCAAGACAGCTCTTCCAAATCCTGATATAGAGAGTCTCCCATTACTGCTACAGCTACAGGACCCTTTTTGTTTCTATGCATTATAGGAGCTGGTGAATGTGCTTATCCTGTCTTTCAGGAAATGGAAATGATGCAAATGTGCAAGGATTTTCTTGCTTCTTCTCCTCTTTGGCACCTGCACATGCCAGAGGCTGTGCACATACTGTATCTGCCATGCTGCAGTGCCTCTAGGTCACATTTGTTGTGATACATTATGTCGTCAGCACTATAAAATTCCTGAACATTTGCTGGGGATATTAGATTTGCTCTTTTTGAAATGAACCTTATAAACTGCATGACCAGCTATTAGGAGGACATAACTTATAATTGTAGCTGTAAGTTAAGAAAAATCTGTGTATATATATGTTTTCTATTCACTGAAGGGAGACTCGCCTCTCTCCTCCTTATCAAATCCGATGCATCAGATAGATAGCTCCCTCTCAAATGTTAATGACATAGTAAAAATACTCTCCTATCATACAAAAAGGCATGTGCCTGCCTCTCTTTTTCCTTGTAATGTTTCATAACCTGTTTCATTCACTTAAAATGTATCGTGATTTCAAAATCACAACAGAATTTTTGTATTATTTTTGATGGGTTAGGCAGCATTAAAATGAGCAATTCAAATCTGGTGCTTTAATTATTTTCTCTTTTAATAGAAATTTCAGCCTTGAACTACTTGTGGGGCAGTAACGTGTGCGTCTTCATGACTGACTGACTGTGATGTTGTGTTTTGTTACTGTTTTCAAGGTAGTTGAAATGTATTTGCTGTAGTTCAGCCATGTATTTATGGCAAATCAGGTCAATGATATGTTGGAGACACATAAAACTGTCTTAAAAAGCATTCATAAAGCATTCTTTCCCAGTAACTCTTGGTATCTATATCTCTTACAGGAGAATGTTCCTTGCTCTGAATGTCTAAATAAAACCCATGACTGTGCAGAGGAGCAATTTTTGAATGCTGCATCAGTCTGGACTATATATTCTCTTGAAGTGCAATACTGTCTTGGTGGTCTACTGAAAAAGCATTTTCCTTTCCTTTTGTGCTATTTCATAATATAGCTATAAAAGGGAGTATTACAATATTCTTGCAACATAACTGTTCCCTGTAATGCAATGCATATGAAGTGCAGTCTGAAAAGATACCTTGAAACAAGAAGTCCATTTTCCATGTGGCGAAACTTACTGTCGCAGTGGCTTTAGTTGTTGAATGTTGAGTAGAAATGTTGTTACACATATCTGTCTGACAAACAAAGGGGCAAGTTTTATTATTCTTAGGCCTTGTACAAGTGAATGTAATATTTAGCAAAGGTAGTTTTATATTTGCATGAACAGAAAACATTTTCCTGACCACTTGACTCATGTAAAACAATGATGTGCATTATGGCATCTCAGCACTATCTGGTCTTAGCAGGAGGCGCTGGGAGATAAGTAAGAGAACAAAGGGGGAAAGAGTTGGTCAAAGATATATGACAAATTATAAACTGCATGGCTATGTGTCCAGGAGTTATTGCAAAACTAACATCCCTGCTCATGTAATGGTATTAGTATCTTACTGATTTTTGTGGCAGAGAGAATGACAGAGGAATAGTCCATGGAAAATGAAGAAAAAGCAAGACAAAAAATAACACATTTAAAAGCAGCATTGCTTTTATAGAGGTGATAGAGAGAGGAAGAAAATTGAAGATGCCAAAGTCTTTATCCTTAAATGCTGTAGAAATTGACTGTATTTTCTTTCTCACACATACAAATACCATGCCAAGCCTCCTTTCCCCGCTCTTTTGAACTCCAAACAGGGTTTCCCACTGATAGACTCAAGGCTTTTTTGAAAGTGTGAGGTAGAGAAGCACTAACAAGCCCTAAAACTAGCATGCTGTAATGCAAGAACACAGCTCTGTTGGTGTCTTGTTTTCTTGTGGATTGCATTTGCTGAAAAAAGGGGCAAGATACACATTTGAAATGCAGACATAGCACACATTGGATTCTTACAATGTCCACCTGGGTCTGAAAGATTTGGGAAATTTGGGTACACCTGTGCTTATACATACACATCCAGAATGGATCCGCCTATGCTATCCACAGTGGTTTTTGCCAAAACCCTCAGTTGAAACCCAGTTCAGAAATATTGCCTGCCTGTAAAGGAAACACTGCGCCAGAGCTGATAGCCACTGGTTCAGCAGATACAGTTCAGTCTTCCTTTTAAAATAAGAAATTCCTGGAACTATGTACCTCTGCCTGTAATGCAGCTGATTTATCTACTACTGACATAACTTACTGTCCTTTTTTGCTTTTGCTCATTATCCTCTGCAGTGTCATACCATAGCCCTGTAGTTTGTCAAACTTTTACATTTTCTACCCTATTTACCTTCTTATATGAGCAATGATCTGCTAGGTTTGGGTCCTCAAGGGCTGTGGCTAATGGTGCTTGTGTGCCATTCAGTCAGTCTTCCTCCCTTGCTGAAAACACTTTTCATGCTCATAGAAATACACATGCACATAAATAATCAAGTGCAGTTTAGTTGTGTTTTCCTACAGTCCTTCTTTCTGCTGCACTTCTGGGAGAGTAGCTCGATCTCAAGCAGAGAAAAAAGTGATTTTGTCAGCTCCTGTGGACCAAATTCCAGCCTCAAGCCAACTTGTGCCTCTTTGAGCTGGAGCTCATGTGGTCTGAATCAAGGATGGCAGAAGCAGCAGCCTCCTCTTCCTGTTTCTGAGCAAAAGATGAATGGATGTGGTACCAGATGAAAGGCAATGCTGAATCTAGTGGAATTGGTTTATGGGGCAAGCTCCACCCAAAATAATTTTATTTGTCTCCCAGCTACAAATGAAATTAATTTGTTTTGCACTTCCTGACAGATTCAAATGTGTCAAAACATTAGGGTCATGAAGGTGGGTGGTTTGCATTGACAACTGTGTTTTTTTGTGGCACACTGGTTTAAATCAGCAGATTTCAAACAGATTTTGTATTGAAGTTTAGGACAGAGTTGAACCTAATTTTCATATGGAGAGTTGTGGTGTGTGAACAGATTTATATGGCTAGTCAGCAGCTGGAAGCAAAGCCATTAATGTTCGAATGTCTCTAGATGTTATCTGGGAAACTGAAAAAGCAATTAAGTATTTAGAGAGACATTTAAGGGACAAAAATCAAATACAAAATAAAGGCTTTTTGAATTCAGTGATACAAGGGAAGAAGACTTAAGAAATGTTTGAGGGGAAAATACTGTTTAGAGAACATGAGAATTAAACTGAATAAAGTTGAGATCAGCCAGATAACTCCAAGCCCTTCATCTTTAAAGCAATTATAGGTTAAGGGTGCAAGTGCTAGGCATTTTTCCTGTATCAACAAGAGATGCAATCATTTAAATTTGGCAGACATAAAGATGTGCTAATTAAATGAATGCCTTGCATCAGCTGAAGAGTGTGAGCTTGATCCTAATAGCCCTTTGTAATTTTCGGATGAGAATCTTACATTCTCTTTCAAAGGCCAGATGCCTGAATGATAGCGCTTCTTAATGAAAACAGAAGGACAATGAAATAAACTATCTATGAAAATTGTAACATAGTTTATAAGGACATGAGGTAAAACTGGATATATTGTTCTTATTTGCATGTCAAATGCAAACTGGACGTCTGGCATCACATGCCATTTCTAGCATACTGATAATCTACCAGATGAAAGGGAAACATAAGGCTGATGGTTGAGCTGGCTACACCTATTCATAAGTGATGTTTGTGTAATGGCTAGTGGCAAGGAACTGGTATATATTTATTTTGCTTATTTGTGTTTGATTTGTGCATGTAACTACAGCTTGTTTCATTGACAAATACTGCTAAAAACTGTGGTGTTTTACCTCTGAGTTTTAGGTTCCAATAAGGAGCAAAAACTAGATCTTTAAGGGCAACTTAAAATACACTTTTTCTTTGGGGATATTAATTATCGAGATTTATGATGTATATAATTTATAAAAGTACATATGTATGAAACGCTTTAACTGCACTGTTCATGGAAATGTGTAATTATAGTGTACAATTAGTACCTAAGTTCTTGAATGCTATGCTCCCATTTTTGATACTGAAAACATTTTGTTTAAGGAAAATTTTTCTTACAATACAATAGATGAACTTATTGTAGCAACTTTACTTAGTCTCCATAAGGTTTATAAATGTATTTTCACTATGGGTCTACTTTTTTATATTGGGATGTTATGGTACATTACATATAGCTATCTAGGTCAAATCATATTAGTTATTTATATTTAATAGGTTTAAAAAGAGTTTGAGCATTTGGTGTGTACATTTTTCCTGAGGTAACAAGCTGAATGGCAGTGCAGATACCATGTAGGACTGTTGGTTGTCATGGTGCTCAGTGCAAAGGAGCAGAGCTATCTCAGCCCCATGCTGAGGGAATTAAAAATGAAAATGAGAAAGATTAGGTAATGTAATGTTGATTTTTCTTGTGATTTCTACTTCCTCTGAGAAAAACAAATGCAGTATTTTTAATGAGAAAACAATATTTCTCAGATACTCTTGGTATTTAGAGATGTCAGCATTTTGTGTGGCAGTTTATTTCTGGCTTGACCGCATTTCTGGTTATAAACCATCACTAGGGGTTTATCATGGAAGGAGATGATGCTCCAGGTAATATGTGCACACTGCCTATAGTGATACTCTAGAAACTAGCCAGATTTAACTCAGATATGTAAACAGGACTACTTCTGAACTCTGTGGTGTTTTACTCTCTGTCTGACCCTCTTCTGTGACTTCCCTCTTGCCAGCGCAGCCACCCAAAGCATCTCCTACAGCAGCTGCTCCTAGAGCAGCTGGTGATGTATGGCATGTGTAATATGTGGGGGACTCTAGCTCCCTCACCTGCCTGCTGCTGCTCAGCCAGCCCTGGGTGCAGCTCAGACCAAACACTGCACGCTGCATGCTGTTGTTCTCCTCCCCCTTATTTATGAAGTGCAGTTAAAGGAGCCTCAGATAATTTACACTAATTTATAGTAATCCCTCAAGAGATGCTCATAGGAATCATCTAGGGAAGAAGAGTTTTGGACTTATATCTCCAATGGTTTGGGGTGGGGAAATATGAAGAGCCAGCTGTTTGCAGATCACATGCCCTGTGGAAGCTTTCGTCAGCATGAAAGTCTTTTTTTTAAATCAGCTGGCAACCAGTTGCCAAAGAGTAGGTATAACCTAAGCATAGATGTCATGCTGGAAGACTTCCAGATACAAATCAGGTAACAGTCCAGAAGCACCTTCAACTTCCACAAGTTTTCTATTTTGTCTCTGGCTCTGGTCTCAATTTTTTGATATCTGCTGCCCAAAACACCAGTTCTCTCATACACGTAGAGATTGCTGTCTTGATGTCAGGTCATAGAACAAATGGAGAAGAAATGGGCTAATCTGGGAGTGGTGAAACTTTTGAAGATCTTCGTATGGCTAAGAGCCACCTGCACCTCTCCTACTCTGTGCCCAGAACCTCATCCCCAGAGGCTGCCATCCTGGTCACTATACTCCGGATATTTAATAGCCTGTGGACAGTGGATTAGGGTCAAAGAATATGGAACCAGTAATCTTAGAGGTTAGTCTACAATGCTCTCACAGCCTCAATCTGCTCTGCAGTACAAGAGTATAAAAATGTTAATAAGTGTATCTCCAAATTACCAGCAGCGTGATCCTACAGGATTTCCTTTTCCCCTGGTACATTTGAAAATATGTATTTACATTTACTGGATAGAAGTCAGTGACAAAAATGATCTGAAATGAAATTGTAAAATGTGCTGCTTAGAACAGTCAGCAAGCATCATTGGGGAAACAGAGTAAGCAGGGAGCAATCTATCCAGGATGCTGCCAAGCCAAGCTGCAGAAGGATGACAATCTATTTTCATTAAAGTTATTTAATAATTTTCTGAAAAAATAAATGTAAAAAATAAGTCACGAAATATGAATGCTATTATTGATTAAGCTTTTGAAGGAGAATTTTTCTCAATAAAGGAAACTGTATTTTCTACTCATTCTTTTTCTTGTGTTTTCATTAAGCAATTTAATATGTCTGAATCTTACTTTATGTTGTATTTCCTCTTTATTACTTTATATTACATCTCTGTGTTCAGAGATTGAATGATATAATGCCTGGCTAGAAAGAAAGTATGCCTTCTGTTCAAACGTATAATAATTTCAGACCAACTTTATGCTTTTTATTGGGGAAAAAGTTATTAAAAAGCCCATAAGGTGTGTTTGTTTTCTTTTTGATCAGAAACTTTGGTACTCGGGTTTTTCTGTTTCCTATCCAGTAATAAAAAGGTGCTCTGTCTGTTCTGTAAAGGCCCTCTGTTGCACTGTTAAAGTCAATGGCAAATTTGCCCCTAACTTTGATGGGAATGCTACCAGACCCTGTATTTATAGCAGAGGGCAGTATTCATCTTGCTTCAGTGGAAAAGATGTGCATTTCAAATACCTGGCAGTCATTCTTGCTTGGCTTTTCTAACCAGTCAAAATGCATGTAGCAGTGCTTCCTCAAGATAAATAAAAAAAAAATAATAATAAAAAAAAAATTATCGGTTTTGGATTTCCAAATCTGGATTTCTAAAGAAATCAAAATTTCAAATGTAGTTTTTCTTACCATATATTTTTCTTGCAGAGGCATTGCTGTGGTAATGACTATTTAAAAAAGAATAAAAAAAGGCATATGTTCTAATAAAATGTTCTTTAAGCCAGCCTGAGACAAATAAAATCTCCAAAGAAAAATCTCTTTTGCTTAAGAATCTTCTCTGCTGGATTGTGCACAGTAGTGTGGCGTAGGTGTTAATGTGTCTTGCTTGTGCCGTTTTGCCACAGCAAATGTGCGTATTCCTCTCTGACAGCTTGATCATCCATATTATTAAATAAATAGAGGACAAAGCTTAGAGTCACGAAAAGATGACTTTATCCCAGAATCTTTGGAATTTTGCCATGAACAGGCCATAAAAAATGATGGAAGATTTGCTTCTGGGGGATGCCCCTTCATAGGAAATGGAGTTCCTGAAGACTGGGGCTACTTCATATTTAAAATTAACTTATTTAATTGAAAGTATGATAAAAAAAAAACTTGGTCTTTTGATCAAAATTTTTTCCTCTAATCTACTTAAAATAAAGGTATTTTTATGATTGTCTTGGGTTCCAGTACAGGATGTGATCAAAGGTATCTATTCTATCACCATCTGTTGAGGGTGGGGGCAGTGATCCTTATCTCAGTGGGAGATATTCTGCTAATGGGCCATCCATTGAAACCAGGTGGGGCATTGTTCTTTATCTTTTCACAGCCCATCCTTCCTTCAGGGAGGCATCTTCTGCTAATGGCCCATTGAGTCCCACTGCAGAACTTCATCCCATTGCAAGTTGATCCAGCCAGGGGGAAGAGCCCAACATTTCTTACCAGGATAAAACCAGGTGTTTTGGGACACTAAGGCAGCCCTTTTTTCTCCTGGACTCCAGAGGAAAACCAGACTTTTTCCACATCATCATTGGATCTTCGGAGGGAAACTGCACCCTTCTACAGGAGCACTGCTTCAAATGAACCACATCTGTCACTGCATGAGGACTACAGTCACCATTTAATTGGACTGCTACCAGCACCCTGCCTGACGGGGTGTTAGGTTGTACTCTGACTTTGTCAGGATTTGGAGTTTGTTTCTTTGTAGTACTGTATTTCTATTTTAATTTCCCTAGCAAAGAACTGTTATTCCTAATTCCCATATCTTTGGCTGAAAGCCCTTTAATTTCAAAATTATAATAATTTGGAGGAAGAGTTTACATTGTCCATTTCAAAGAGAGGCTCCTGCCTTTCTTAGCAGACACCTGTCCTCCAAACTAAGTATTAAAACTAATATTCAAAACCTGGATATCATAATAATGGAAGAACCCAGCAAGAGTAAAGACAGATGTGGCAGCACCTAGTAGTGACAAACAATAAGCCTGCAAATATTAATGTGCAGCTGTAGAGTTCCAAGAAAAGCTATAGCATGTGAACTAATTATCAGTCTTATGTGGTATCTTCAGAACACCTTTGGGAGTTTCTAAACACAGGTGAAATACATGACTGAAAGATTGTCCATACTGGCATGCAGTGAAGGGAGGCAGGTGCTGAACATTTGGCATAGAATTCAAATACAAATTTGCTGTAGATTTCAACAGGAATTGCATTTGTGTCTTTAAAACTAAGCTTATATGACTATTGCAGAGGGTATCACCTTATAAAACAGTGTCTGTATAAAAAAGTACTATGCCCTGTTAAAAATATGTAGTTATAGTTTGAAACCTGTGAAGATTCCCTCATCCACAACAAATGTAACAGTGTCTAGTCAAATTTATGAGTTTTCATACTAAGCACATATTTTATGGAGTTAAATATACTTTTTCTTTCTGTAAGGAATTTGATATGATAGGAGTCATTCTGTGACTGTTTCAGCAAGGAACAGAAAAATCTGGATCTAGTCCCAATAATAAAGAAAAACAGAAATATGGATTCAGAATGAAAAGGAAGTTCATTCTTCTTCTAACCTCTGTTCCATGAAGAATTCAAGAAAGTTGCTTTTCAAATTCAGTCATTTGCTTGTCTTTGAGTGAAGAATAAAATCCCACTTCAGTTCAGCAAAGCAGCTAAATCTATACTGGAGTTCTGTTAAGAATTTGTGAGGTATCATTTCTGGAATTGAACAAAAACTATGAAGTTACATAAACCATTACCATCGACCAAACATCATCTATTTTAAAGTATTTAAAAAGTAACATCCCCAAAAAGACATATGTACTTCTGCTTGGAAGAGCTGTTTTTCCATTTGTTGTTATCACAAACTGGAAAATTCTGAAACAGATGGTCTTTGAACTGTTAAATAGCCGATCAAAACACAGTCTCCAGTAGCTGCTCTGCTTTCCACAGAGAGATGGTTGGTCCTGCAGGTGACCTGAGTTTCACCTTGGTTTTTCATTGGTGTGTGAGTGCTTATGAGTGTGGACAGTACCCTCTCCTGGTACTCATTGCCATGGTTTGAATAAATTCACATCAGCTGAAGATTTACCCCTTCATGCTTTTGAAGTATTGCTGTCATGCTTTATACTCCAGAGGGGCTGTAGGATGTGCACTGAAGCTCTTAATTTTCAGAAGGCAAAAGTGCTGCGGTGGCTGGACACTGCCCTGGCCCTCTGTCCGCCTCCCCCAGGCAGTGACTGCAGCCTTGAGCATGTGATGTAGCATCCCATCCTTGAGACAGTAGCAGTGACATTCTCTCTTTCCCTCCTAGGAAAGTTGGTGTCCCAAGGTATTCCAGCACAGGACACTGGAGCCAGAAGAGCAAGGGTCTGGATGTGGGTTTTGGCTGCGGCAGTCAGGTCCTCTGCTGGGCAGCCCAGTGTCTGCTTGGGGCTGTTGCCATATGGTGATTTGGACTTGGCTATCCTGCTTGGGGACAGTTTAATGGTGGGGATGTGAGAGAGAATAGTCCCTGGGCTGTTTTATTTAGGTGTTGAGGCAGGACAGGATAGAACAGTTTTCCTGGTCCTAGAAACTGCAAATGTGGCAAGAGGTCATTTGCAAAATAATCTGTGTGTAATTTAGATAAACACATTTGTTCAGGTTCTTATGGTTAAGGAGCCAAATTCTTCCATTTGCTACAAAATGAAACTCAAAAACACCAGGAATTGTCCAATATTTTGCTCCTTGCTTATTGCTGGAAGAGAGTTTCTGTCATCAAATGCTTGAGAAATTGCACTACTTGTGGCAGCTGCTGTGCCCTGCTGTGAGGCCACATCCCTTGCAAGTTCCCTGAGAGCAGCAGCCTCATGTTGTCCCTGTCCTGTACCACCTGGCTGTCCATGTGACCAAGGGTCATACAAAACAAGTGAATTGGAAACTTGCTGTGTGTAAATACCTTCTTGATGGCTTAGCCCCAGTAATTGATATTGCAAAACTTCTGAGAGGTCCCAGAGCACAGATTAGGCACAAGTACCTGCTTCTGTGTGCACTGCTTTGCCTTGCTGGTAATGGCCTGTGCCAGAGGGTTGGTGTTTTACTGGTGGTTAAAGCTCAGTTGTGGAAACTCATTTAATTTCCTTGAGAAGAAAGCAAAAAGCATGAGAATGCTGTAGGTTAGGCATGAAACCTCCCCAAGCAGGGAAGGAATCATGTGCTGCACTAAGCATTCAACAACCTTTCTCTTTATTATTTTTCATAGTCAAATAAAATTATTTTTGAAGAAAACACCAAGGGGCAAGCGTGAGCGGAACCATTTAGGAATGCTTACAAAGACACTAGAAAAATCACTTGATTACTTAGCGGAATGGAAATAACCACACCAACCAAGCTTCTATAATCCATACCAGGATAAAAATACATGTAAACCTCTGCTTTTCCAGTTAATAAGGTGACAATGACATTACAGGGCAGCCTTGTCACAGATAAACTGATAAGTAAATGACAATCCATACTGGTAAATGGTATTCTTGACATGAGATGATTTCAATACAATCCAAGTGAAATACAAGTATATAGACAAGAAAGGTGAAGCACAGATTACTGAATGATGTACTCAAGTCATTGAAGAAATGTTGTCAAAACTGGTAGTCAATTTTAGGAAGGCAAGTCCTTCTTAATAATTTCAACCACTCACAGATAAGAAACTCTGGATTTCCTTGAAGCTAGTTATAACAGATTTGAAGATTTTGGTTTTGAAAAACAATGCTAAGACCAGCTGGTTTCAGGCAATTCCTTGTGTTTAATTGTCAGTTTATTTAACCCTTTCTTATACCTCCTTTATGAACCTCAGTTCAATTTATAAGGAAAAAATGCCTTTCCAAATAGAAAATATCAGTGTCATATTTGGCAAATGAGGATATAAGATTTTGATGTTTCTGAAAAAATATTGAGGCGTTTTGACATTTCTGACATTTCTTATTCATTTTTTATATCTAAAACAGTCTGTAGGAGTTGATTTGACTTGACAAATATTCTCGCTCCTTAGAAGATCAGTTTATGCCAAATTTACTGTTTAGTGATGCTGCTTTCTGCTGATCAATGGCTCAGCCTTATTTAACATAGTTAATGAAAGGTAGCTATAAGAAAACACAAGTTAACCATTGTACTTTCATTAAATATGTCTGTCTTAAAGCCTTAGATCCTTGGAGCAAGTGTCTGTGCAAGAGAATCTATTTTCATTAATGAAAGGAGAATGATTTTTTAAGTCTTAGGCATGAAGGAAACACTTAAAAATGGGATGTAAGTACACATTTGAATCCACAGTCTCCAAAGACCAGAATGCAAACATCTCCTGTTGAGGCTATTTCAAGGCCTTGCCATTTTTAGATAGAAAATTATTTTCTAGAAATCATGAAGCTTTATGAAGCTGGGGTTTGTCATCATACAATTGAAGGGCTGAGCTGGATTTTGATGGAGGTAACCAATCAGAAAAACAAAAAAAGGAAAGGCAATGCCACACTCATCAAAAGAAAAGGAGGTTTTCACTGTCTCAGTGGACTCTGGATTAGGAACCTGAAAGTTTTTATATGTGAGTTTATGTTATGCATAACAGAGGTCCTAATAAGTTTCCCTGTAAGAGGTTTTTAGCCACCTGCAGAGGAATGTGGAGTTGACTTCATATTGTACTTTTGTACAGCAAGTATCTCCCTCATAGCCCATTGTGCCCTGGGTGTTCAGTCCTGCAAGCCATGGGATGCTTGGACGATGCTGGGATGATGTGAGAAAGAGTGTACCTGATGCATGAAATAATTCCTAGCAGCTATTATATTACCATATTTTCACGACCATAGGGCGCACCGGATTATAAGGTGCAGTATCAGTTAATGGCAAACTTTCAAACCATTTTCATATATAAGGTGCACCGGATTATAAGGCGCACTTTTTTTTTTGCAAGATTGATCCGCATGCAACTTTCGCAACTTTAAGTGTAAAATCGGGAGGGACGGACCCAAGGGACGTGTGTGTGCCTGCTCGCGGTCATTTGATTGTGAACTTCGTTTGTTGCTGCGCAATGTGACAAAAATTGTTTTGAGATCCCTTCAATACTCAAGGTTCATATATAAGGTGAACTGGATTATAAGGCGCACTTCCAGGTTTTGATCCAATATTAGGATTTTCAGTGCGCCTTATAATCTGAAAGATACGGTTTGGTATGATCTTTATTGTCTCTTCTAGAAATAATTTGCATGTAAAACCAGCACAACACTTTACTAACTTATATTGTGTAACACACTTTTCCAGAGGTAACTGAATATAAACATAAACATGCGTATGTGCACACCAGCCCCTTTTTCTTAAGAGATTGTTACTGTTATTATTTTATGGTGGTTTCTTATAAGCTCCCCCAGGCACACTAGCTTATTAATTTTATTTCTGTAGTCCTAAGTTCTTAATTTTATGATTTTTGGCCCTTATTCAAAAAGGTACTTAAGGAAAATCTTTAGTAAAGTTTCTGCAGAAATATACGGAATGAGTGTAGTTTTTAGGTGAAAGGAAAAGATATAGGAAAAATATGACTCTTACAATTCTGTGTCTCTGTGCCTTATAAAAAACTCAACTGTGTATACAAATAACCTTATTTTTTTTAGAGATACCACAGCATTATAGGTTCCTGTATGCTGCAGTCTAAGAGCTTGGAAGAAATTTGGTTATACTCCTCTTGCATTTGACAATGTCTGCTGGCCTCTTAATCTGTGGCTTGTCAATTACATTGGATTTGTTAATGTCTGGCTAAGTAATGTGTAATGCAATATTAATGTAAAGAGCTATTATTATTTATTATCTATTTGTATCTTCTCTCATTAAATTTTATCATCTAATCAAGAAGGAAAAATGTCTGATTATTGATCTAAGGTAAGAATCACCCAGTGTAAATTACAAATGTCAAATATTCAGGCAAAGTAAATGATCCAGGCAAACCAACGCCTGTTTGTCCAAGCCGTTTGCAGCAATTTATGAACAAAAACATCAGTAGCAATAAGAGCTGGTTCATAAACAAGGAAATATTCTTATTTGTAATTAAAATCAAGTTTGAAGGGAACATAAGGATCATTGAGTCTGACTCCCTGCTCTTTGCAGGACTGCCTAAAATTGGAATATATGATCAATTCTGCAGGAGATGTTATTTTGGGCACTGTTTGAAGATATATAGCTCTAGAATGCATTATTTGACTAGAAGGGCCTGGCTCAAATCTTCTCCATGCCTCAGAGGTACCGGATTAATCTGTGGGTTCTGCAGTAAGAATAAGTCCCTTTGAGCATACTGAACAGCAAATTCAGCCCAAGGGAAGCTCACATCCTTCACAGTCAGGACCAATCTCCAGTTAGTAACAAACAGCTGAGATCCATTCTTTACATATACTTAGCTAAAGTCTGGAAATTTGTTACAACAAAACTTCCTGAGAATGTTACTTCACGTCTCACTGGTGTATCAAGAGAAAAATAGTGCACTAACCATTAGGATCTAAATCTACTCCAAGCACTCACTTTAAAGAGATATAATTTATTAGAACAATAGAAAACTTATTGCAATCAGAGTAGGGAATAAAATGAAGCAGCATCATGATTTTCATGGCCATACCATTCTGGGATTCCTGAACAGAAAGAGCTATTCCATTTTCTTTCATTAGCAGGGTGACATTACATAGCAGGGTAAGGGAAACTCCATCAGCAATGCACAACACCTGCCCTACACCTTTGATGTGAGACATGGCACCCAAAAAGATCTTGCTCTGTGGAAGAATATAGGTTCCTAAAGAGCACTTAAAGGAGAGTTATTTTGCATTCCCTTGGCCACAGTGTAGGGGAAATGACAGGAAAAATGCAGAGTGCTTCACCACATGTATGGCAAGTATTAATGTCACCTATGGTTCTGCCTCTTCTCTGCCATTACTTCTCAGTCTTCTCATAACTAAGATACTGCTGTTCAGTATCATTCGTTCTTGTAAGAGGGGTTGTCTAAATGAGGACAAGTCTTGATATACTAGCACAGAGTTTTGGCACATTGGTTTCATTCCAGCTGAGTGCTCTTTAGTTTCCCTTGTCTGGCACTGGTGCCTAGCCAAGAAGAAATCATGTGCTGGTAACTTCAGCAAAAATTCAGCTGTTGCGATCTGCAGTGGACACAAGAACTGCATTGTTTGTTCTCCTATTAATTCTTTAAACTGTGTCAATTTTTATATTCACGTGTCAAATTTAATAACCTTTGTAAATGAGGCAAATTATAAAGAAAATTTGCACAATTAAAAGACAGCTATTTGTAGGTAAGGCTTCAGATCAGGTTCAGGAATGTAAATTGAATTTCTAACTCTGTAATGGGTTTTCTATGTAATTTGAAGCTTTAGTTTCACATTTGTAAAACTGGAATACATTTGCTTCATCCATTTTGATTGTAAATTCTTTGATATTATATCCAGTACCAGGC
>VRYO01002772.1:58654858-58665361 GCA_009812075.1 Sialia sialis | reverse complement strand
GGTGCTGCACGGCAGCACTCCCCCGCTGCCCCACCCACCCGCCCCCCTTGCGGCTCCGCCGCCCCGTGAAGCCTGCTCCCCACCTGTCCCCCGCCCGCCTGGCCGTGGCTGCGCGGCAACTCCCCGGCTGGCCGCGGCTCTGCGGCACTTCTCTCCCCGGCCGGCTCGCACTTCTGGTCTGGCATTTCGCCAGAAATTGTCCATAAATAAGCCACACCTGATGATTAGCTGCACTACTGGCATAGGCTGGATTCTTCAATGAAAAAGGTGCGGCTTATAATCATGAAATTACTGCAATCTTTTTATGTAGGTGATGTTTGTTTCTAGGCTGCTCAGTGCTGTGAAAAAATGAAGTGCTCTATCACAAGACTCAGTTGTCATGCAGGTTTTCACTGTATCATAAAAAGCAACAAAAATCCTGCTGCCCAAATGCTACAAAATAAACCCAAGATTTTTTTTTCCACTTTATAGTTTCAGGTTTGTTCACGAGTTGTGCAACAAGGACAGTGAATAGCTGAGAAGTGTCACATGCAAATCCTCTGAGGGAGATGAGAGTTAGCAGTACAATACAACAGACTAGGCAGTCTCCAGGAAGAGCTTCTATTTCCTAACATGATCTTTTGGAAGTCTACCTTTGCCTTCCAAAGATCACCTTTAAAATTTGCCATATGATAACAGCAGCCTCCTGTAAGACCATTTCAGGATCAAAGTCCTAGCCTAGAAATGACACAGAACTCCAACAGCAATGCTCACCACTAAATGAGTACTTGTGACAGTTGTCAAATATTCTTAGACGAACGTTCCCATGAATTTCATTTTCCTTGTACTATTGTCCTGGAAGAAGTCATGGCTCTGAAGATATCAGTGCTACAAATGTATTTAATTAGAATGATGGGAAATAATCAATATGTGTCCATCAAGCTGAGTGAAAATGGAAAAATGAGTGTATTGGGCAAGACTAAGCAGGGATGAAAGTGCACCCACTGACTGTTTATATAGTCTGCTGCTTTATGCTGAGGACCTGTATTTGAATGAACTGAGCGAACTTTCAAATAAATCACTTAAAATAAAAGTGATCAGAGGTACGCAGTGGTGTTTCAAAGTCTATGTTAGAAATGATGCAACAGTGATTTTTTGCCTCTTGCCTTCCTGCTAATTTAGAACCTGTTAATGTGGACAGCAACCATAGCCTGTGTTCTGCTGTTTGTGTGTTGATTTTAAAACAGGTTCAGCAGGAGGGATTTGGAAAATGTCTGGGGGCATATCTGTATGTGCAGATTGGGGCTGGGGGAGGAGTACTCTCTGCATTCTTATGCTTAAAATCAAGTTACTGTTGCTGAAAGAACTTTGATGATGTATGAGACTGAGAGGGAGTGAAATGCAGGTCTGCATTTTAAAAGTTTTCTTTTAGAGTGAAAAAAAAAGAAGGCTATATTTCTCCTCCTTGCCAGTTTCTCAGCTTCTTGTCTTCTGTTGAGATGGCACAAGCAATTCTGCATGCAGTGTGTGCAAGTGGCTGAAACAGGACACTGATAATTTCTGTAGCATCACGTGCACAGACTCTGCCTCACCCTGGGTGCCTAAAAAATGCTTAGAAAAACTTTTTTTTCTTGAAAAAGTCTAGCACAGAATTCTGGCTTAAAACATATAGTGACTGCAGCAAAAGGAAAGCATTTTAAAGCAGAGCACTACACACAGCAGTGGCAGGAAGGGGTGGGCCTTGGTCTCTGAAGGTCTACTTGTTGTAATGCTGGGCTTTTCTTCTGTGTGAGATGCAGCAAAATACCATTGATCAGGCAGAAGAAAGATGTTGGCTGCAGTAGAAGAGCAGTCTGAGCTTTGCTTGTACTTTCTGGAATGTGATAGTACCAAGGATTTTTGTAACTTTTAGAAAGCATTCAATAAGTAGCAGTGGGGACTTAAGGCAAAAAGTGAGGCAAGAATAAGTGAATAGTATGACATGCTTCACAATGTGTCCCCTTGTGCATTCATGGGGAGAACAGAAGTGCTGGTATTATTTATTTTCATGAATGGTGATTTTCTTTATAAGCACTCCTGAAGTATTTCACAGATATCCTGTCCTCACAACTCATCTGCTATTCCTGCAGGAAGTTGCAACAAGCAGACCTTCATCACAAGAAAAATGGGTGAGAGCAGGATGAGAATTTGGCCAGCAGAATGTTTTCCTATCTTCGTGCATATTTTCTTTCATTTCAGCCTATTGAAGCCATCTGCCTGGCTCTAGCGCATGTGCCTGTGGAACATTTTCCTCAGCTTCATCTTTAACCTACACACTGAAGTCTGAGAGAAAAAAGTAAACTCTCATGCCAAGTGATGATGTTTGTGGGGATGTTAATAGCTGGAAGAGAACACAATCACACTGCCTTGACAAGCCAGGTGTGCAGGTGGATTGGAAGTAATTGAATATCCCATAATGCTGGGTGTCACATCCCATTTTCTCAGGGAATTCAGAAATGTAGATACATACTGCTCTGGCTCATGTTGATAGGCACATAATCCTCATTTTAAGGAAGCACTTGAAGAAAAGGCTTGTTTTATTGAGAAGCTGTAATGCATATTGGTGCTTGTTGGTACCTGTAATGTAATGTTACAGGTCAGAATTAGAAATCCAACAGGTGAAGAAACACCTTCCACAACTTTCACTGCCTCCGGATTGAGCTGACAAGGCAGAAGCAATTCTTCTTGAAACAAACCAGCAAAAATCAGTCAAAGGAAGGAGGCCCCACCAATTAAAACAATAAAAAGAAACATTAAAAAGTAGATGGCCCAGTTTCTCAAAGCATCAAACTCTCCTGTTTTTAGGGGTTCCCTTGGAATTCTGCCTTTGTGGATAGCATGTATTGCCTGAAGTGGTTGGCCTTTCTGTTCTTCGTACATGGTGCATATCTTTAGATTTATGTAAGGGGGCAAGAACAGATTTCTCTGAACTAGAAACTTTTTCTACCTTCACTTTACCTTCACTTGCATACACATAAATCCTTACAATGGGAGGGGGCTGAGGAAACATCCCACTGTTTCCAGGTGTCCATCTTGCTAACCTTGAACTTACTTTTCCAGCTAATTGAACCAAAATGCATGTTGCCACACAGAACACACGACACCTTCTGAAGTCTATTAAGTATGGACTGAAAGGCTATCTGCTTTTAAGTGGATGTATTACCCATCTTTACATGCTCCACATTGAGGAGACTGGAAACTGTCTTTTGCATTCCTCATTCTGAGATGCAGAGATGCCAAATTGCACTTATTTTGGCCATATTGCTCAAAGACTTCTGCTCTTAAGGTCCAAGCCCTACTGGATCAACCAAATGCATGTGGGCTGTAAAGCTTGGAATCAGAAACCACACAACCTCATGGGAAAGGCACAACATCTCCCTGTGTCTGACATGTAATGAGAAGAAAGATAGAAGTTAGAGCACTGCAGATGGAGGAGGAGCCACAAGACGTTATTGCTGGTCAGTGTAATAGGAACAGTTGGGGATAGCAGAGACTGCTGTGGGAAGTGAGAATGTCTGCATTTTTAGATTATAAAAACCTCATAAAAAAGCATTGCTGTTTCAGTTTTACTGCCCTGCATTAATATCTTCCTATTTATGACCTCAGTCTAATCATAACAAAGTCCTCACTTCCCCCTCAAAAGTATTCCCTGGAGAATTGTCTAATCTAGCTTTAATGCAAGTAAGAGTACTTTCATCATTTACTTTTGGAGATGATTACTTAGCCTATAGTCATAATTGTGAGAATTCTGTAGAGTTTGGTTCATTATGATGTTTGCAGACTGAATTCTGAAATTCTGTTTATAAGGGGTTGGCCACAGATTAAAGCATTCACTGTTTTCTTGATGTTCGAATGCACCAATTCAGGTGCCTTACAGCTTATTTCTAATGGGAGTTTAGGTGCTTAAATAGCTGTAATAACCTGTCCCTGTATGAATACTCACAGTTTACAAGCCCTTCCTCTTCTACCCTGCCCTGGTACAATATTGTGTGGAACTATCCTGCTTGCCCAATGGCCTCAGTCTTTTTCTTCTTTTTTGGCAGATGACCATGGCAGCATAGATAATCCTGTTTATGTCCAGAGAGAGCAAGAGTGCCTAAAAAGGAAAGACTTACAAATTTTTTTTAATCTCTGTTGTTTTCTTTGAGGTTGAACAAGGAGGAGTTAGGCTCCTGTTCAGTATTGTGGTGATAAAACTCTAGTGGCTGAGCCTCCTGGTCAGACTTTGTGTTCTTCAGAAGAAGCTAAATGGATGACCCCTTCTCTCTCCAGTAGTAGTGGTTGCTTTAAGCAGTGATTCCACACTTTTTGGACAATGGTCCACTGTGACTCCTATAATAGCGCACAGATCATCTGCATTTCTTGCAGATCAGTGTCAGTAGAGGCTTTTCATGGAAAATACCAACTTGCTGATACAATCCCACTAGCTGGCTAAACATCAGCTACCATAGTCTTTCTTCTCAATCTGCAGTTTAGGAAAAAAACAGCCAGAATTGCAGGCAGAATGTTTCTGGTTTAAAACCAAAAGAGATTGGGTTGTCTCCTTTACTAAGACCAAAATTCACTCTTAATACAAATAGTATTTTATTTGATCTCTGTGATGATTTGGGATGCTCAGAAGGATCAAGCTCTGTTACCGATTTTAGTAAAAGGCTAACTTTGGTAGCAGGGGTAGCACAAGTTGCCTGTAACCCAGAAGGATGGTTCCTTCCCATTGGAGCTGCAGTTCTTTAGGAGTTTCATGACAGAGTTCATGAAAAAGTGGAGTCTTTTAATTGAGCCCAAACTGAAGAAACAGATGAGTTTGGCCAAGGGCCAGTGTTTTCAGAATTGTTGATCAAAGATAAGTTTTATCACAGTTGGTCTTTAAAAAATACTGACATCTCAGACAAAAAAAAAAAGAGCTAAAAGAGATGGACTGTGAGCCCTTACAATTTAAGCTGATCTGGCTTTTTCTTTCTTGTTCCTCTTTTTTTTTTTCCTATTTGCCCTGTGATCACAAACATAAAAAGATGGAGGTAATACAGGTGTAAGATTTATTATAACTACCAAACTCTTGAGGGTCTTTAGAGAGCAAAGTACATACAAAACCTGCATTTGACCTTAACCATTACTTGTTCCTGTGGTGGTTGGGAATGATTAAGTCATTTTTAATGTAGTGGAAGCTGGGGTCATGCTCCACTTCTTCTAAAGCTCTTAAAAGGACAAGCTGCTATAATTACTATAATAAATGTTGTAACCTATAGAAAAGTGCAACCCACAGCAGACATGTTGCTCACAAAAACATCCAAGTTCTGCTCTGGGCATGCGCTCTGGATTGTCACTGACTTAAGCACCATAGTGAGTGTGGCAGTTATTAGGAGACAGAGAGAATATGTAGGAAAATGTAGACATTGCTGTTAACCACATCAGGCTTTTGGCCCAGTCAATTTCTTTTTCCATTAATATTGAGGCTGTAGAGTCACATATTAGAGCCATGTACAGATTTAGGTCAGAAGGGACCTCTGGAGGATGTTTGGTCCAACCCCCTGCTCCATGCAGACCTAACTTCCAAGGGAGATCAAGCTGCTCAGAGCTTTTCCAATCAAATTTTGAATGTCTCCAAGGACAGACAGATTGCACAGCCTGTTCCCCTTCATAACCACTCTCACTGTGGAATGTTTTCCCCTTACGAGTAATCAGAATTTTTGCAATCCTACTTAGCACTTTCTTCTTAAAGTCCTTTCTTGATTTTTGAAAAATGCAGTCAACTTCAGACTTCTCAAACTACCGGTCTTTTTATAAGAAGGATGTCATCTAACAAGGAGAGGAGCAGCATGCCAATTGACATATATAGCCACTCACACAATCTGGGGTTTGAATTCTACACAGCAAAATTCCTGTGGAACACTCATTATGAATTCTGGTAGAAAATCTGTAACCCCAAATATATTAATAAAAGTAATCAGTAAAACAATTACAAATAGCATACTAGCTCAAAAAAAAAAAAAAAAAAATTCTTCATGAGTGGGGAAGTTGTGAGGGAGGAAAAAAAAAAGGCGCCAGGACAGGAGTCTATTGTTTGCAGCCCATTCTGATTAGGAGTGAGCACACTGGAATCAGGGGGAGCCACATGCAGGTCCTAGAAGGAATAAGTTTGACTCAAAAAAAGAGCTTTATATTAAAAAAACTTTGAATTTCTGCTCTTTAATTGGTTATTTATTTGTGATTAAAATTTAACCCTTCAAAGAAACAACTCTTTCTTTAGTAATCAATTTCTGCAGTAGTCATGCTAGCCTTCTTTTTGCTGTGACAGTTTCAGGAATATGTTGCTTGCACACTGGCACAAGGAAAAGAAGGAGGTTCTGGCAAATCACTGGCAACTGAAGAGATGGCAGCTTGCAAGAGGAATTGTACAAGGACAAAGTGATCTTTTAGATGGGTACCTGCAGAAGGAAAGCTACGTAGATGACATACTGAAAAAAAGTGAATGGATTTACTGTCAAAACCAAGAGACATGAGAGTGTGAAATTTTTTACATTTCTGTTTCATCTGGTAAAAAAACCCCCATTCTTTTCCAGTGCAGGATATGTGAAACGTGATAAGCAAAATGAATTTAAAACGTATTGTAAAATATACAGGCCTGACTAGCATTGTATTTTAAATCACCTATTTATTTCCACTATAACTTAACTCAAATTCTGATGTGTTTTTTTTTGAAATTCATTATGTCAACATAAGTAGGTGCAGCTTATAATCACTTGGATGGCTGTTATTTTTTAGCTGTTTAATTCATTGACTCACATCCGGCAATAATTCATGCAAAATGGGCTCTGAACTCCTTTCCAATATGCAGATTTGTGTGCAAATGAGCGTTACCTATGGTGTTCATACTGAAGCGTTTTTCTTTGATGTACATTTCTGACATTCTGAGATTGTAAAGAAGAAAATAACTTTAAAAATTTTAAGAAACCTTAATTGAAGTTAACATAAAAGAAGATACATGGTGTTAATTGGTCTGTTTCAGGCATAATTTGTGCCTTTGAGACCATGTCCCTTACCCCCCGCCAAAGTGTCAAGACTCACATCTTTAATTCAACAATCTTTGTATTAATTACCTCTGGATAAGGTAAGCTTTGATTGGGAGTCCTTTATTGTAAAATTACAGTACATTGCCTGCTTTAAGATAAATAAATTAGGGTTGAACTTGAAAAAAAATCTCCATCCAACTGTGAATGGGAAAGTGCATTTGAGTATCAAATGCTAGATGAAAGAACGCTTTTTATCAGACTTCCTTACTAGGGGAAAAGTGTTTTCTTTTCGTTCCCCTTTTTTCATTGGTTTTGCACATTGAAAAATTATAGCTTCAGATGGAAACATTTGGGTCCTTGGGCTGCCAACACTTCCCTTCCAAAAGGTCCCTTTCTGCCTCATGGGATCTCAGAATTCTCCTCTGAGAAGAATTCCCAGTATCTGGTCCGTTCATTTGTCACAGAATAATCAGTGAGCTATGGATGGCATTCCCTCCTCTGCTGCTCACTATTCTCACTTCTGAATTGCATCTTGTTGACTGTCCATTAAGGCCTAACTTGATTTTGCATTCAGGGATGGAACTGAAGAGGCTTTTTACCTCCTCCATGTCACCTGGATGTGTTTTGGGGAGTAAGTGTTACAAGTTCTGAGTGGCACAAAAGGAGCCACATGCACAAGAAAGCTGCCAGCAATACAGTCAGGATAAAGACAACTTGTCTACCTATCCCAGAGGAAGACTACCCATTCCTGGTTTTCTGTAATGGAGCTGCAGAGCTGAATTTGGATGTTGGGGCTTGGGTGCTCTGCAGATGGTATGCTTTTTGTATGGATTATGCTGGCTGCAATGTGATGCCCTCACATATGCTTTCAGTGCAACGAAGTGGTTTGAACAGCTATTGTTGAATGTTGACAGAGCTTTAAAGCCCACAGGCTCGTTTCTGACCTAAGAGATGCTGGTGCGACTCTTTTGAATCTGTGGGATGTGCTGTGCGCCTTGTGTACCTTCCAGGGTTAGTGCACATTGTTCCATGAGTGCTCATCTGAGGGAAGCAGAGACTGATAGCTGAAAAGCTAGGTGTACCTGTGTGAGGGTGTTAAGAACACTTATTCTAAAGTTTCAGAGCTGACACCTGAGTGATTTCAAGTCTACTCTCTCTCAGTAAAGACACACTAAAACTCTTCAAAAGATCTGCAGCGTATACATAAGAGACTTGAAGATACAGGTCCAGTTTTTTGTTCTTTGAATAATTTTTATCATAGTCTTTCTCTTCCCTGCTGGGACACCTTGGTCAGTGCAGAGCTCCCACATTTGTCCAGTTAGCACGGAAGGTGTGCCACTGACAAAGGGATGCTGGAGGCTTCGGTTTTGCCACCTGAGCTGTCAACTGCCTTAATAAGCCAGGTTTTACCCTGTTTTTGCAATGCACAGTGACTATGGCATTGGGCCTTTATTTGCATTAAAATCTACTGAAATGAAAGATACCCAGCAAGAAAAAGGCCAGGAGAACTTTTGTTTTATTAAAAGCTCTAGAAATACTGAGATGGCAAGACACAGAACACCTATTCAACTCTCCCTTGATCTGGGTGGGGAATTGTACCAACAATATGTTGAAACCACAGTGGGGTCTTGACCCAAGAACTGGTTGTATACTACTTTCTCATTGTACTAGGCCACTGTGATTTTCATCCTGCTACGTTTTTCCATCCCCTAGAGGCAGACTTGTCAAGAAGCCTTTTGTCTGGCACAGTATTTTCAAATCCAAACTCTGATAATTATCTATGGTTCTGCTGCTGACTTGAAAGGCAATTGCTAGGCATCGAATCCACATTCCCTTCAGTACTAAAATTAAGGAGCAGAGGCCTTTCTATGACTGCTTCTCTCTCCAGCACTTGACACCAAATGCACATGTGAGGCTGACCATCAAAGATAAATGAGTTCAACAGAAAAGAGGAGACACATACTTGGATCTCAGTGAAATTCAGTACAAATCAGTAGAAAGTGCAACACAAAGGCTTTGCATGACAGACTGCTAATCAGAAGAGGTGAGTATTTTAGCATATTTAAATGAGGAAAGGGCATGCACTAATCAAACAACATATTCCAGAAGTACTGAAAGAGCAAGGGAAAGAACGCTGCTTAAAACTTTTCAGCATGGATGGAGGATTTTTAAAATATAATTAAATATGATGATCTAGGTTTATAGGAAGATAATGAGGAAAGTAACAAATATGTCAAAACTAAACTATCAAATACTGTAATTATGTCAGGTATAGATTAGTTGCTGAAAAAGTTTCCCCATTACTGCACTATATCTCTCAGAGATAATAATAATAGGTTTTCTTTTGATTTGCTTTATTTAGCAAAAGGTGCTATGTGGTAACTTTCCAATAGCTTTCATGGAATGAATAAGAATTACATCATGAGCCTGCTAGGTTTCTTCAATATAAATTGTAATACACGTAGGTGACAAAAAATAATTTCTTACATGTGAGATTTTAAAAGCTTTCATATCATCTAAGTAGATTGTTTTGAAAGTACCTTTATTTAGTTCTCTTACAGGATTTGTCTTTCTTCAACTGTTGTCTTTCTTCTACAGCCTGGGTTGCTGTCACATTCATTGACATTTCTCCTTCACAGCAGCAATATTTTCTGTTAATCAGTCAGGAAAGAGAATTAGTTTTACATCAACATTTAAAAGGGATATTTTCTTAAAACCTCCCAGGGAAAAAAATACCTTTTACTGAGAATTATACAAAATGTACATGCTTCCTAGGCCAATAGATCACTGCCATATGAGTATAACAAAGGTTATTTAGCAGTCATGGGTTTTCTTTGGGAATATTGCCTTCACAGAAGCAGTTCTCTAAGGAGATGAGCTTATTTTAAGCTGATATTCATTAGAAAGCTGCTAAGCCACTAGAGACATTCTGGATACAAAATAGAATATCTGGCTTATATTTTCTTTTGCAGGTAATAAGAGGTAATATCTGTAATCATGATCAGAATCTTTGATTTATTACTCTGATAGGTAATATTGTGTCATATGATATTCTGAGATATTTTCTCTATATCTTTAAAGAAGTATTTTAATGGATTTTAACCACATGTGAGCATGACACTTATAGCTTCAAGACTGGTGTCTTCCTCCATTTATGAAAATAATGTCTCCTTCTGGTTATTACCTGTATTTTCTGTAGTTGCTTCCAAGGGCTTGAATTATCTGCTTTAAAGACAAAATTTATATTTTCGTTGTCTTCAGTAGAAACTGGATGAAGGCTGCCTATGTCAACACATTAAGAGGAGGTTAGATATGATCTTTTGAAGGTAAGAGGAGGCATATGTTTAATCTGTTATTGGACATTTTGGTGAAGTATGAATTTTCCTCGAGGTAAAAACAGTTGAAGAAAAAACTAAGCATTAGACAGAAGAAATACATGACTGTATTAATTAATTACAGTAATTTCACGATTATA
>VRYO01002772.1:58602439-58653858 GCA_009812075.1 Sialia sialis | reverse complement strand
CTTATATTCGTGAAATTACTGTAATTAATTTAAATTAAACAGTGAGACTCTTCATAGTAAGTACTGGATAAAGATGATAATTTATTTGGATAGAATATTTGAGTTCAGAAAAGAAGCAGAAAGAATTAGGAAGATATTGTCAAAAGTAAAAAGAAATTTTTGAAAAATTGAGAAATGGTATTTTCAATAAAAAATAAATCATCTAGAAGGAAGAGTGCTTGCATATACAAAACAATCTCATCTGTGATTAAAAATGTTACAATCAAATCTGAAAGACTTGGGAAATATATCTTTTCAGCTGTATAAAAAAAGCTTTTGGCTTATTATTTTTGACACTATGGATACAGTGTGAAAAGAGCAGAATGGTATCTGCAGGGACCACACAGTACAGTCAGGCATTGAATAAAAGGCAAATTCTGCTCTTTCTCCTTTATGTTTTGGGTGGCAGGAATTCACTGTCTGTACCTTCATTCCACAGCACTGGCATGCAAAAAAGGCTAATTGTGGCAAAATAAAGAGAGGCATTACTCAGAACTTCACTACCAAAGCTCTGTAGATTTCTGTTTTCTACACAGTGACAAAATTCTGGATCAGGAGAAATAAAAAGCAAAATGGGAGCACAAGACTGAACAGCTGCACAACCAAAGAGGGCAATGACCAACTTCTCCCAAAGCCTTTACCTTTTCTTTAATTTTCTTTTGTAGATATGGAGGTGCTATTGATCACATACGCTTTGTGTCTCAAGCACTGCTATCAAGAGATAAAACATATATTCGATATTTAATATCTCCAGCTCCTGGAGATATGAGAATTCCTGGAGAGTTCTTGTCATTGTCTTGCTGTAAGTTCTCTCTGAAGATCTCTGGAGCCATTTTGCCTCTCATTTCTGTGGTTTGCCTTTTCCCAATCTTAGAAAGTAGTTGTGTGTATATACAGCTCTCAGTAAAGGGGCATCTCATGGAGAAATTTCAGAAAGAGCAACAGGCAATTATATTTTCCAGAGGTGATTATTCTAACAGGGTGGAGGAGTGGGGGGAAAGCACTGTGAACTCATTCTGCTTTTGTATTGAAAAGAGAGTACTAAAAAGTTGGATTTTTTTCCTTCACATTCTATAATATAATTGTTCACCTCACCAATATGCCAACAGAGATGGGAGAAGTGAAAGCAAAAATCTCTGGTATTTTGAAACTTTCTGCTTTGCTGCTGGACAGCTTGTCCAAAACATTGAAGTATAACTGGTAGAGCTGACTGTAGAAGGTGGAGAGAAGAAGAACCTCAAGTAGTTCTGTTGTAGTACATAACCAAAAGTTGGTTTATTTGTGATATAATTATTCACATACATGCACATGGTTTTTGTTTTATTCCATTTGCCTCAAAAAGATTGCTTAAGCCTGGACCACCATATATATGAGGGTATACAGGCATGTGAATGCAATTAAATTCCTCTGCTAAGTTGACAGGTGCCCATCCTCATTTGAGTGAAGATGAATGAGTAACAAGTACTAGCCTTCAGCAATTAACATATATGTCTTCAATGCAGAAGCATGGAGATTCTGTGTTGTGTTCTGTGAAACGTTCTGTCTGTCAAAGGAACAGGCCTTAAGATGAGATCAAGATTCTGTGAAGGGGTATTGCAACATCCAGCAATTTCCTGGTCCAACAGTAAAACTCTTAGTAGCTTTTTTCCTGCACAAAACTGAAAATCTAGTGTTCCTTGATGGAACTTCCTCCCACATTACTGAGATAAACATTTGCACAGTTACTCTCCTGTGACTTAGCAGCTTAGAAACTTCTCCAGCACTGTAGGATGACAACTTTAATGAAATTACCACCAGTATAAAAAAATCTGTCTGGCAAGTTACTACATATATTATGACGAGGTGACTCAGGATGAGGTTTTCCTAGCAGTTTTTCCCACAACAGGTTTACAATTAAATAAATTGAAGGATAAAAGAAGATGAGGGATTTAATGGAGAAAGAGGTGATTTTTTTACATGTGGGACATTCAAACTTTACATGAATTTGGAGACAAGGTCCTAATTCCACCCTTTCTAAATATTTTTAAAATGTTTTCATAACATTTCACATCAAAAATATTTTTTACTATTGATAAAAACCAGTAGTTATGATTGAATGAAGATGCATGGGAACACTGAGTCTGAGTGAGCATGTCTTTAAAGATTCACGTAAAATCTGCCTGTAACTAAATTAGACTGCAGCACTGTAGGACCTGCTCAATGGTGCAGTGGAGTCAGTGAAAAAACACACTTAGGCAAACATCTGTATGTAACAACACTGTTGCAGCAGTCACCAAGATGAGCAACTATTCCTACCAATCACTAAATCTGCAGAATTCATAAAATATTTTCAGCATTGATTATCAAATCCAGATCTTTTTCATTGCTATTTACAATAAAGCATAAAGGATGAGTGATTCAATTTCATGACGCACTTTTTTGGTCCACCTCCAGACCAGAAACTTCAGTTATTCAATATGTTATTTAAGCACCTGCTCACTGAGCCCTGAATGATGCAATACAAGGATACCATCAAGATGTATGTTAAAACACCATTTGCTTCCCCTCACAGTGGTGTTCTCATTTCTTTATGAAATATTTAAGGGGTGCATGTTGTTCTGACAGCATATTAAAGCTATGTCTTCTTTGATGATGTAATAACTGTTAACAGCTTAACGCCCCCATAACCAGCTAGTAATGGGAAGGGTATGTTGGATTCTACTAGTTTTGAAGTGATGTCAGCCAAAGATTTGTAGGATCATAGTTTTCCTTAGCTTTTAAAAATATCTCCATCTGGCATGCTTTATATTTTATTCTACTCTGCTTTGGATTGTAGTTTCGCTGTGCTTTGTGACTTGCCTTGCAAGATCTATGCTTTTTTGCCTTGACTTGACCTCTGTCTTGATAACCTTGCACTGGTCTTTAAGGATTTGAGTTGCAAATACAGGACCTGTTGTCATCCTTCATTAAACTTGGAATCCCTCAAGTGCTTCTTGACAAATACTGTGTAAAATCCTGCTCACTGAGCATCTGACTTGTTTCCATTGTTGGGACATGGGAAGTTTTTATGCTTCCTGCATATTTTAAGGATTGTTGGTGATGTGTTCAGCCAACTTGCAACCTGATTCTTTAAAGTTATAATGCTCAAGTCCCAGACTAGAATTGATGCATCGTGTGGTTAAAATTGCTTAACTCTTTCATCCCTCATGATTTCTACCATATTTAAAAAGTCCATAATGATATCTGCTCCTACAAAGAAGTGGGGAACTTTCCTAATATTTGTGCAGCTCTTTGAAAAACATAACATGGGAAGCAAGCTCAGGAGGGAGTAATGCTACGTATTGCCAGCGTTGTTTGTTTTGTTTTGGCTTTGAAGGCTGAAGTAAAGAGCCACTTGGGCTAAAAAGATCCTGTATTTTCGAAAATTCAAACATTTCAGCTCCTTACCAGACTTCCCAGATGCTGATGAGCAAGATGGGTAGAAAGCAATGTATTACTAATCATTCAGAGAAACTTTTTGTTAGGAATTTTCTAACAGCTATTCCAAGCCTCGTTGAAACCTGGAATACTTCAGAAAATTACACATAAAGTCTCACCACATGTAAATAGGAAGAAATCAGCTGAGCTTTTGAAAGAGGCCAGCCTTTAAAAGTGTCTCAAATTTAGTGTGCTCTTCACAGGAAAAGTTAGAAAGGACGTATGTTTTTGTCTTCTGGCATAAGAAAGGACTACCAGGTGGAATGGGAAACTTTCTGGCAAGGATTATAGCTGAATATGAAAACAGATCTCTTTCTGCTTATGTGTGACTCTTGCACTGTTGATATCAAAGTATTCAAGGCGTTGAACTCACATCTTTTCATCTCCAGACCTGCACCATATATTTTTAGGGGAACTTAAGGGTACAGGTGCCAAAGTTACTATAAACCTTGGGTTTTATGACTTAACGAATTCTAAAGCTGTGGGACTACATGTCTGATGAGTGAATGACCTTGGTGGCAAGAGCACTTTCGTTCAGATATACTTTCTGGTTCCACTGAAATCAGCAGGTGTTTAAATGTTGATTTTACTGGGTGATGTATCTCACTATTTGCTCTTGAATATTTTGAAAAATATTTAAAAATGCTTAAATGTTTTTCTGGTTGAATTGAGAGAGTTCACAAAGTGTGTACTTCCTTTGTGTTAGTAAAGTATGGTCTATTAGCACTGAGAATTTCTTTGGCTATATCAGCTACAGGAAAATTGTATGAGAAAAACATGGAGAAAAAAAATGAATTGATGAAGGTGACCAAAAATGTTAATATATTAAATTCTGAAAAACATGCTTGATTGAGAAAATCCAATTCTAGTTTAACAGCTTGGTTGCTGACTGAGAGAAAACCTTCTGTTCTGATGAACAAATTAGGAGGAGCAGTTTTACAAACGAAGCAGACAGAAATTACGTTTGTTTCTTTCTGCTTGCAGTGACTAATTAAAGATTCTGTGGATCTATTTCCAGAAATAATGCAGTCAGGTCCAGGTCCCTGTACTTAAATTGATTTCTTAATTTTGGACGATAGACAGGGAGATAAAAAACATATTCCTGCTTGGGAAAAAATGTAACTAGAAAGAATATAACCTTTTATAAACTCTGCAACCCTGAGAATTCCAGGAGATACTTAAATTACTAAGACCTGTTTGGCAGTGCTAGGAAGAAGATTGGTGGTCAGGAGACAAGAAGAGTTTAGTACTGCTTTACTTCGAGAAATGGGATAACTTCACTGACATCTTAGAGGACAAGGAATATGGATTTTCATATATTGACTGGGCAGTAGCAAAAAAATTCTGTTTCTTGCCTTTTCAGAGTGCAAGTCAAGTATATTGAGGTCTCTCAGCTGGCAGGTGTGTGTTTCTCCTAAATAGTACAGATGATTAGTACACCTCTGGTTCTGCTTACTGTTGTGGGCCGTCAGGATGCCCTGTTTAGTTCAATTTTGGTTAGCAAGATGTGAATGCAGCAGGGATAAGAGAAGGGAGAAGGCTGCAGAGGAGGTGCAGAAGTACTGAAGTAAGAACCAGATGTCAAACCGTCCATCCATGAGGTGTTCTTTATTGTTTGATGCATTTCTCTGGGTGATGTGGTAGGTTCAGATTCTGTAGAGTTTAGGCTTTTATTTAAAGGGAAAAATCTGAACTATTTCTGTTCTAGCCAAAAAAGATATAAACTTTTAAATGTAAACAGGTTCAGCCATCACTCTTTCTGAGTGAACATACCAGCTAAAACAATGCCTCAAAACACAAAATTCCATTCCCAGCTCACGCAACAGTGAACTTAAAAGTCAGAGGAAGAATGAATTATGAGAAAGTGTGAGTCACTAGGAAAACTCATTCAGTAGGGGGAAATGGAGAAGTAAAAGACAGGGACTGAGGATCAGAGGCAGAAAATACCCTTGGAGAGTAACTGAGCACCAAAAAGTCACAGAGGACAACAAATCTGAATGGATAGAATGCTAAATCTCTGCTAAGCTAGTGGCTGAGTACTGGCAGTGCTAACCACAGATCCCTGTGTTCTGTAGTGTTCATGACCGTACAGGGCCCAACATGCAGTTGTTTGTCATGTCAGTCATTTCCTTATATCAGGTAAACAAGTGCTGTCATCTCTTGCAGGGGGAAAGCTGAACTCTCACAAATCTTCTGAGGAGGGGTAGGAGTGTGCAGTCAAATGAAGTAGTAAACCTGCTCTGTGCCCTTTTTCTTTCTCTTTTCTTTCTGTCCCTGTGGAGATTGACAAGGCTGGTTATTTTTCCCTTTGTGAAGCTCCTTTCTATGTTTATGGACATGAGGACCAGCACAGAAGCTACCACTAGCACATGGCAAGTTCAGGGCATGTTAAACAGCCTGAGTGAGCTATGACCAGCATCATCCTGGTAGCTGAAGGGTTTCAGTGGGAGCCACCAGAGCCGGTCATTGTACATTGTGCTCAAAGATGGGTGCAAATCCTTTGGCAGCCAGCACTCTCAGCATAATCACTATACAGTCTGCACACAGCCCTTAGTTCCAAGTGCTGTAGTTCAACACTTATTCCAAAGGCGAGGATATTTTAAATCACATAGTTAAACCAAGTCAAAGAATACTAGTGGGGTTTGGGTTTTTGTTTTATTTTTAATTATCACTCTGTTTTGGAGCCATTAGTGATCATGTGGGTCATATTTACAAACTCTTGTCCATGCCCACCAGGCTAGAAAATGGCTTATAATGTAAAGTGAAAGCTGAGATTCTAATTATATAATTCAAGGAACTGAGCTTTCAATAAAACCACAGGTACTATACAGCTTGTGTGATTCAAATATCTGTGAGTCCAGGGAGGAATATTTAATGCCTCTTCAATCTTCATTTTGGGGTGTTCTAGCTCTATTTTGCCCCACATTTAGAATCTTAGATGCTGGATCCAGCCTGATTCCTTTATTCATGTACTTACTACTTTGCCTCTTGCACTAACTCAGAATAGTAAGTTTATTGCATAAACATCTCACTTGGGGGGTTGATTACATTTATTCCTTTGAATATTCCTTTATGGCAAGGATTAGGCCTCAGAAATGAAAAGAAAATGAAGGTAATGTCAGGAGCAGTTTTCACTGAGGTCAGGGTATCCTCTCAGTAGGGCAGAACCAGTGTTGGAGTTAACAAAAGGGAGGATGCTTGTCAGATTGGCCACCTTTATGTTTGAAAATATCTGTGTGTTCCTTCTGGAAGATAATTTTTTTGTTATATGTGTCTGGGGAGATCCAGATGTCATACATGCTGATCTATATTCCCATTGCGTCTTCCCACTAATGAGTAACATTATCTACAAAAAGATCTATCTTCTAAAATTCCTTTCTCTTAGGTTATATTTTCATAGAATCAGAGTGGTTTAAGTTGGAAAGCTCTTTATAGACATTATCTAATCCAATACCCCTGCAATGAATAGGGATATTTTCAACTAGATCAGGTTGCTCAGAGTTCCATCCAACCTGTCCTTAAAGGTTTCCAGAAATGGAGCATCCAGCACCTCTATGGACCATGCATTCCAGTGTTTCACTTCCCTCATTGTCAAAAACTTATTTTTTATGTGTAACATAAATAGATCCTCCATTGAAAACATTTTATTCCTTATCCTACTGTAACAAGCCCTGCTAAAAATTTGCCCCTCTCTTTCTTATAGCCCCCTCCAATTACTGGAAGGCTGCAATAATATTTTCCCAGAGGTTTATCTTTTCCAAACTTAACAATCCCAGTTGTTTTCAGTCCTGATGGAGAGAGTTTTGCCCATCTTAAGGGAGAAACAAGAGCAGAAAAACAAACTGAGCCACCAAGTTGATGCAAATGACTCTGTGTGCCTGCTAAGGAAACCAGACCTGAGCTGAGTTTGAGCTGGCCTGTATGGGAGACAGAAACTGGATGCCAGGTAGGAGGGAGTAAGGGAAGAAATGGATGCAAACGGGGTTGCATGTGACATATGGTTCCTTTTGCTTTCAGTCTAGCAGAAGTTTCTTAGTGGATATGAAGTCCTGTGCCTGATTGTATAAAGCCCATTAGCATATGTCTCTGCAGTGGGTTTCTGTGGCAGAGTTCCAGTAATTACTGTTCATTAGTATTCATTAGTACCAGGTCTTGCCTGATCTTGAGTTCATGTTGAATCAGCACTGCTGTAACATTTTTGATATGGGCTGGATGTAGAGGTCAGCATGGAGGCATTAATTAGGCCTGGTAGTCAGAAGTTATTTTCATGGCTCCTCAGATAGGGTTTGTTTCAGATGCAACATGGCTTTTCCTTCTGAAGTGAAAAGCATACATGTAAAGTGGAGCAGTGGTGAGCCTGACACTCAACCGTTTGTGAATATAAAAGCAAGGATTTAAAGAAAGCCCTAAACTTGTTCGCTCTTAACAGTGACCTGTTAAAAAAATGTGCAGTGGTTTCAGTGATTTTTCTTGTTACTTTCCTTACTGTTGCAGCTTAGAATGTTGATACTGAAAAGAATTTAAAAGTGCAAAATATGGATAATAATGTGATTTGTATTGCTGAATGCTCGTTCCTCTTTTGATCAGCTACTGCTGATAATAATGTAACCACGAGTATACCCTCTGACCTCTGCAGAAAGAAGAACATTGAACAACAAACCTACAGTAATTTCACGATTATAAGCCGCACCTTTTTCATTGAAGAATCCAGCCTACCCCAGTGGTGCAGCTAATCATCAGGTGCAGCTTATCTATGGACAAATCCCAGCGAAATGCCAAACCAGATGTAAGAGCCTGCCAGGGAGGGTGCCTGGGGCTGCGTTTAAAGGCTTCGCTGGTCTATGAAAACTGTTTGCAACTTGAGCACCTGACACCAAACCCTGCGCTGGTGTGATTCTGTTACTAATTTGTTACTTTGTCACACATGGATCCTTGCTTAAAAAAAAAAAAAAGGTATGGCTTATATTCAGGTGCGGCTTATATATGGACAAATCCCGTGGTCTACCTGGCTACCCGGATGTGCAGCTTCTAATCAGGTGTGGCTTATAATTGTGAAATTACTGTACTTCTCTCTTTTTAAAACAAAAAGAGGGGAAAGATTGTGTTAGAATAGTTGCTACATTAAACAGATAAGTTCAAGGAACTTTTGGAACCCAGAGATAATTATTTCAATTTCTATTTTTCTTAGAGAATAATGTATTTTCTATAGATATCTTACACTGTACATTTATCTAAAAGCACAGCTCTATTTGCCTTTTCTTTACTTCAACAGTCTAGAAAATAATGATCCTCAACATGCAAATCCTTATTTCTAGTAATAACCAGTCTTAGTAGAGTGTTACTCACCTAAGAAAGAAAAGGTGCACAAAAATCCATGCACCGAAGCCAAGATGTTTTCTTTGTCATAGCCAATGCCTCCTTTGGCTGAATTTAAGCCTACAATACAGAGATATAACTGGTGAGGTCACAGTCCTTTAAATTTCACTAACACAGAATATTGCCATTACCTGGGAATTACTCCAAAGAAATCTGGCTGAAGAATGTCAGGAAAACCTTTTTTTCAGACTTTCTCATCTTCAGTAATGATGAATGAAATATTTAAGACAGAACTGGAAAATGTCTCCTGGTAAAGAAGATGCTGAGGTTGGGACTGCTCTCCTCATAAAGTCTTGTCTGTCTATATAACAACACTAAGAGAGCTGTAGGTCTAGTTACACTTCAAAGTAAAACGCACAAAGTCCTCTCCTGCTTGGAATAATCAAAAGATTCCAGATGATGACAACAGGACTAGACAGTCTTGAATGCTTCCTGGATTCCTTTAAATCAGGTTCTTTTTGGCATTCCTCTGCTCTTTTTCCATGCTGTGGATCTTGGGTAAACTGCTAAAAAGTGTGCCCAGTGAGCTGGGCAAATGGGCCTCTGACCTGACCCAGCATGGTCACTCTAATGCTCTTGTAGTATGTCTCCAGATAGATCATATTGAGATCCTGATGGAAAGCATTTCTGCATCATTTTCAAACTGAATGATGATGAAGCAGATACAACCATGCAGAAATGCCTTTGTTTTAAATGAAAACAAGACAAAGCATGTAGATTAGGAAAGTGCAAAAGTAACACCTCATGTACTTCTACTGCATACTACTTTGTCAGTAGTATGGAGTACAGGAAAAGTTACTGCCTGTACTGCCTTTTGAAATATTGCATGATGTAATATCAGAAACATTAGAAATAAAGATGAATGGTTTTATAGCTTCAAGAGATCCAAGTACCTTTATCAACCTAAGCAGACCAGAGGTACGTTTGGTGAAGGAGCTGGAGAGATTCGCAATCCACATTAAGAAGGGGGATGAAAAAGCTAGTATCATATCCTGTTCAGGCTGGTTCCCCAGCCTAAAAAATCTGGCACCCTCTGGGGTGACCTTTGGCACCAGCTGGTTTATAGCTCAGACTCACACATCTGTCTCCAGAGCTGAACACCTCTTGGGCCTCACCTTGCCCTTCACCAGAAAAAGCACACGCTCTGGATCCCAGCTGAACTGGATACTTTTCACTTCCAAATGATTTAAAAGGAGACACAATCCTCTTTTAGGGCTTCAATGGGTGAGATTCTTTCACAGTAATGCTAAGTGCTCTTTGCAGGTTAATGATGTAAACTTGTTTGAGGCACAGTGTGGGACACAGATTAATGACCTCCCAATACAGTATGATTCACAGGTTCCCTTAGTTGTGTGTCATATGCAGACTGGCCTCAAAATAGATGTGCTTTGAGCCAGAAAATGTAAAGTCAAGAAAGTCTGAAGTGCACAACTGATTTTTAGGATGTTTTTCTACGAGTTATCTGATTATATGACAATATGAATGTTGCAAATGCAACCCTTTCCTTCTCTAAGAAAAATAAAGTGCAGGCTACACTAAGTAAGAAATAGCAAGACTTTTCTTCAAAAAAAAAAATTAAAATTCTCTTTATCTAAAGATATGAAACAAATTAAGTTCAGTGAAGGCATGTTCTGCATAGAGGGCTTCTTTTCTTTCTTGTCATACTTGGCATCTTGTTTTAGGATCCCTCTGATGTGGTACCTCTGTTGCAAGAGAATTGTTTCTGGTTCAGGGAAAGAATGATGTGTCTTTAATAAACAAACCTGGGAGCTAATACAAATCCATGTTGACAAATGCTTGTCAAGAAGAAAACCAAAGAAACAAAATCAATACATAGTCTTGCATTAAATCACATTGTTTACAGATAGATCTCCTGAAACTTTTTTTTGGTTACTGTTTATTAAATAGCTGTCCCTGATTAATTTAGGATAAACCAGAATCTGGCTTTATAACAACAGAAGTTTTTTAAAAAAAAGTTTACAGCCAACCTCTTCAAATATTCTGTCGTTTTTAAGGAAAAAAACATTCCTCCCAGCCTTCCTTATTCTGACACCATTTTACTTTAGAAGATCTCAAAGTACAAGTGAATACATGACACTTGCAGTGTCTCCAGTGTACACATTTTACGTTTGATTTATGACATTACTATATAGGTGCACTTGACAGCTTTCAGATTGAAGCAGAGACAAGAGAGCTTTAAAGTGAGATGGGTTATCTGGGTAAATCTATCAAGGGTTCGTCCTGGGAGAACAAGGAGAGAGGCTTTGTAGAGCCCTGCTGTGTAGCAAGCCTCCATGCTGAGCACATCCCAAGCTCCCTGACAGTTGCACTCAGCCTTCACTGTAATAACGAATAAAAGGGAGCTCCCTGTAGATTACAGATCTTCCGTGTTTTGACATTGACCTTAATACATAATTTAACCACAAAGCCTGAGAAGTGTGGAACAAGATAAGAAAAGACCACAGAACTGGCAAATAAAGTGATGTTCAATCAGAAATCATATTTGTTCCTGATAGTGGAGATGTGGGCATTAAAAGGGGAGACAGAGAGGGATTGAGGGAGAGAGAGAGAGGGAAAGAGAGAGGGAAGAACAGTCTGGTTTATTTGAAGACTTATGGATCTCTTTTAAAGGACATATGGTTGTCAAATAAAAGTTTGTCCTGGATTTGCGGTAAGAAATAATAAAAAAAAAAGTCAATGGTTATTAAATTTTCATAGACACCAGGTTGCTGCTTTTCTGAAAACACAGTGATGGCATTTTCCATGTTTGCCTCATGCCTGTGCTTTTGCTTTTAACTCAATGGACTGCAGAGAGGGCGGTACATAGAATTACCATAAAGCTGTCCTTAGGCATATATTTAAACTAATCATGTTTAATATCTGCCTATTCTAGACCTTAGCTTGGGTTTCTACATACAAAGAAACAATTGTTTGGATGCTAAGAGTTTGTAGGTTTTTCTTCTTATTTACAGAGAACACTCAATGCACAAATGAAATGCACAGTGGGATGGGCTGCTTGCATAGCAATGGCATATTTTTACTTTAGCAGAAAAGGCTCATGCAACGGAACAGGATTTTACCATAAAGGGTGTGACTGTGGGTATTGTTAAAATTAAGCACAATTCTAATGGAAAAATTATCTCAGATAAAATAATGTACAACATAAATTAAAAAAAAAATCAAATACAGGGAATGAGGCAAAAATTGTTGGGGAAAATATCTTTATATAACCATTTGTGTTGCTTTTGTTTTTTTCATCTTTATTGGATAACGTGTATGGCCAGCTAATCATACATTTTTCCTTCTAATTCATTTTATATGGTCCATGACTTACCAATTTTGTTAATGCTACAACAGCTGGATGGTATAGGCTTTGAGAAAATCCCCACTTTTCAGCTATATTTTAAATTAAAAATATTTACAATTAAAGGAATTTAGTAGAAATTTGACTTTGATTCTAGTCACAAAATTTAAATTTGGCTCCTCCTTTGGATGGATTTCCAGACCCTTCCCTTATCCCCAAATCCTTCAATTCCATCTTGGGAATATATGCAGGCATCTTAGTAATTTTGGTGGTTTTGTATGAGAATGGGATTCCCTTGTGTTTGAGCTTAGATAAATAATTGGGCTGGTTTAAGATTAATACCTTTCCTCAAGTACAAATATTTGACTCATAATATAAAGTCAAACATGAGAATAAAGACTTAAACATTAAAGACAATGCACTCTTTCATGTATAAAAATGGAATTGAGTTTCTTTCATTTCCAAAAGCAAACAAGTGAGCAAACCACTCTAAGGGAATTAGAGTACATCAGTATTTTCATTTGGGATCATTGTTGCATGCACACTTCCAAGCAGTATGTTGAAGTATGCTTGGGGTTTTCAAAAATATATATATGTATATATATTTAAATGAAGTTAGCAGTATGATTCCTTAGAGCAGTCTGCAGGCCAGAAATCCCTCACATTTAGGATAAGGTTTCATCTCAACAGAATGCAATGGTCCTAACATCATCTCCCTCTCACCACAGCACACCAGATAACCCCTTTGACATGCTCACTTTTGCATGAGCAGTACAACCTATTTGAAAAGGGCTGAATACTTAGTGCTCAGCTGCCTGCTACATTTTTGAAAAACATGACGACAGTTAAAGCCCCAAAGCTACATGGCAAGTTCTTATCCAGGATTAATTGGCCTAATTTAGTCCTAAGGACTCTGATCTAAATGAACTTCAGAGTGCTCACACCAGGCTTGTTAAGTCTACTGTTAACCATCGTTGCAACAATTTTTCCATTTGAAAGAGAAAGGAAGAAATAAATGAGGGGAAAAAACAGAACTCCAACCCAAACATCTCAACTATTTCTGGTCCACCTATGCAACTTTCCATCTGTGTGCTAACAGCAAATATGAGGTAAAACTCTGTATCCATATGGTGAGAAGCGAGTGAAAAACTCCACGAAATAGCTCATGGAGATGACAGTCACTGAGGTGTTTTCTTACCTAGGAGAGGAGACAAAACAATTTTGTTCTGTTCAAAATAGTTCCCCATAAAGCCCAGCAGGAAGGTTGGCAAGGCAGGTTCAGAAGAAACTCCTTTAAGTTTGCTGAGGTTGGCTCCAGTATATTAAATACCTGACCATTCATTTGGATGCAAATGTGCTAGCTTGTCTTTCAAATCTTCTGTTACACAGATTCATCATTTTTCATGGCCGTTTTTGTTTGATTTATAAAATAATGCCACAGGTTTCCTGGAAAATACATTGCTAAAAGTAGGAAGTTACAAGTGATGCCTGCTGTCTGACATTGCCATAACAGCTACAACTCCAAATTTAGTGGTTGGCCTTACTGGCACACCAATCTGAAGGTCTGCCCGTGCAATGCATCACAAACCAGAGTGCTGAGAGTCCAAGAAAGAGAACAAATGGTAACAGGAAGAGGGAAGTGAAACGGTGTGCTCAGGTTTTGGCAAAAAATCTGGGGAAGTGTAATCTGGTGTGACATTTCCCTGTCCTCATTAGGACTAACTTTCACAAACTGATGGAGGGCTGGCAGATCTGCAAATCTTCTGTGATTGCCTGTAGAGACATAAAGACAGGAAATGCAGTGATTGCTCACAGGGTTGCTTATGGGGTTGTTTCTGACTTATGGATGAGAGATGTTGCTTTCATCACAGAGAGGTACAATTGTGGTAGCTCAGCAATTTTATCAGCAGGCCACCAAGAGGATCTATTTCAAGATCTTGAAAAACAAAAACTAAAGAAGAGCCAACTGGGGCTAAGCTTTCCTTGTGCAGAAAAATAGAATTTTTTTTTCTCCTTGCTAAAGAACCAGTGCCTGGAGTAGAAAAAATTCTCCAATATTTTAAAAGGATGGAAAATGCTGAAAAAGTAAGGAGAAAGCTCAAGCAGATGTGTAGAAGCTGTATCAATACTCTAAAGTAAAATATAACATAAAAGGGACTAGTTTTTTACCAAATTTCATGAATAGAAGAACCATATTTTTCCCAAGAGCAAAGGGAATGAAATGGACATTTGGTTTTCAAAGTTCTATGAGGGGATAAAAATCCTCCAGGAGAGATCTATTGATGATCTAGATAGAACAAGAGACTAACTTAGCACAGACTCAGAGCTAGCCAGTCCTTGTGAATTTAGGGCAATGAAAAGTGTTGCTGTTCAAAGCTACACACTTTGAGGTAAATCAGTAGAAAGTTCTCACGCTAAATGCTTGAGCCTATGTCTACGAATACCAGTCAAATGGGTCTGTAGGAGAAATGTAGGTACTTTTTCTTTAAAAAAACAAGACAAAGGTTTTTTTCAGCTGATACAAATGAATATAAACCAGTCCAGTATATGTGCCAATATCAAGAAAGGAAAACAAGCCATGTGTTTGCAAAATCATTCAGATTAGAGCAGGTAATGAAATGAATAAATAGTGTGCAGAGGTGAGTTGTGCATTTGCTCAACAAAGAAAGATGCTGCAAAGTCAAAAGAATGCCTAATAAAACAAAGCACAAATGGCCTCCATGTGATGCACAAATTAGGCCCAGGAGCATAAATGAAAGAAGTGAGAAAAACTGAAACACACTTGTTCAAAAGAAAGTATGGAGTTAGAGAAGTCAAAGGTGAGATTGAAATCTGAAAGCAAGGGACAAATTCCAGGCCTGGCCAAGTGTGAAGTGTCACTGATGTTCAAAGGCACAAAGAGTAAAACAAGACATTGTGGTAATGTATTAAGGAGAGCAAGTAGTGCATGGGCATAAGTTTGGTCTTGTCACTGAAATGTGTGCCAAAGCCCAGTAGATTCATAGCTCCGGGAACAACCCGAACCAGACGGGAATGTGCCAATGCGTGAAGTGAAGTGTGCTTGCAGAAAAAAGGGGTCACCTGGTGACATTCCAGGTACAGTTAATGGAAGATGCAGAATGTCTTACATGTGGCACTAATAAAAGTGCAGCAAAACATGACAACAGATGGCTTCATTCACAGGATCAGTCAGAGCAATAAAACAGGCTTGTTCTTTGTAGCCGTGGAGAAAAATAGCAAAAAGGATTGGTCTTAGATTTTGCAGTGACCACAAGATGCTGAACAAGATCATTTAAAAAGGGAAACATTTCCATTTACTCTCAAGGAACAAAATGTTTGCTGAGATGGCAGAAGCCAAGTTCTTCAGAATATTAGATACAGAGGGAGGGTTTTGGCAGGCTCCCCTGGATACTGAGCACTTCAAAATTTGCTTTCAAATCATCATTTTGCAGATGCTGCTTCCTGGGATTGCCTTTTGGAATCCATTTAGCATATTGCAGAAAAACACCCTAAACACTAGGAGGTCTTCCTGGGATGAAAATACATGTGAATGACACAAGAGAAATGGGCAGCACCACTTTTGAACATCAGGAATAATTGTGGAGAACACAAAAAATTTCAAGAAGAAGCATCCTTAAATTGAACAACTCCAAATTGTCAATCTCAAATTAGTAAGAGAAGTAGACTACAGAACGAATTATGCCTAATTCACTTACAGCAGAGGCCTCAAGGGATATGACAGTGACACAGGACAGACATATGAATTCATATTCTAAATAGACCATGAAACAGCCATTAAAGCTTGTGTGATTTTGTCTAGAATCAAATGACATTAAGCATAGATAACTTTTTATGAAACACAAGAAAGAACCCACTGGAACATTAGCTGCAAGCTTATTGTATTTTTCCCTCCAAAGGCTGTGAATATGCTCTGTGACCTATAACACAGTGTATGACTACTACAAATATGTGAAGCTCTGTATTTACCCTGGATGAGGGATGACTTATGCAAGTAGTCATGTGAATTATAAGCGGAGAATGATAAGAAACAAAAACATTTCTCATGCTCACATTTGATCATCTAGAGGTCAGTCACAAGAAGCACAAGAATGGCAAATTATCACAGTAAGGCAAAGTAAAATGTAAGGAAGATGTTCATCAAGAAGGACACCTTGGAATGACTAGTCAAAAACCATCAAGTTCCACTTTATTCAAAGACGAGGCAGATATCAGAAATGGTGAACATAAGTGAGGACTGGTTTAACTGCATCAAGTAGACCTCTGTAAGTTAGCCTGTAATGCCTATATTGTTGATATATTCCAGGTTCCAAAATCAGAAGTGAAACATGATTTATGTGAATAAGCATAGCATCTCTCAAGGCATATCACTAATTGAAAAGACCACAGGTTTAGCTGTGATCAAGCGTGTTACAACTGATGCATAACTGTTAAGAAAGCGAATGGTTATTATTATACTTCACAAATTCTGAACTCCCAAATGTTTCTACAGCATATGCATTTTAACATAAGACATCAAAGGCTTGATTCATTCGCCCGTGTATAGGCTTCTTATTCCATTTAAGATGCACAGACATACCTGAAACATCCACAAGGAATGATGTAGGGCTTAAAGAAGACTTGTGCATTATTACAGTGTAAACTGGACACATTAGGGCATCTCAAATCCCACAGATACCCATATATACTCATGAAGACTCCAGAAATTCTTTAACCATAGATATCAGAGGCACACCAGAGCACACTCTCTTTGTTTAAGGAAGAATTTGCTCAGGAAACATGTGCCACAAGAGAAACCTGGGGAAAAAAAAAAAAAAAAAAAAAAAAAAAAAGGAAGTCAGCTATACAAGTGTACATAGGTACCTGAGACATAGAAACAAGCCTAAATCAAAGAACAACGTGTAACGGTGATTTTTGGCAAACAGCCTAGAGAAGTCAAAATGGACAAAGAACTGTAACATTCACCAGGTGTTTGCCACAACCCAGAAGTATTGACCTCGGCAAGATTACTGCTGTCAGGAAAAAGGAGTGAAGATACTTCACCTTGTTTACATTCTGGGACTTGAGCCAGTGAATGGACTTTTCAGATAAATGTATCATCTCAGTACTGGGCTTATAGGAAAACTTATTTAAATTTTAGGATTTGGCTGATATCCCAGTTCTTCTTTTAAATTAGAGCTACAAGGTTGCTGTATGAAAGAGCTGGAGAATTCCCCTGGTTAGCCATCCCATCACAAGCCTGGTGCAGCACTTGTGGGTTGCAGGAGCCTGGTGTTTAATGTGGTTTTGGCTATTGCCAGGGTGAAGGTCAGCATGACCTTGGTCCCTCATGACAAACAGGCACCAAAAAGCTTCAAGAACAAGATGTCTTTGATCACCAGCACTTGCCTGCCAAAGCTGGGCTCAAAGTCACAGGTAAGCTTTGATATTAATTGCAAATAGTTGGATTAATTTGAAGGACTGTTTCCCACCGTCATTTCTCTGAGTTTTGCTTTCATTTACGCTGCGGCCAATCGCACAAAACTCCTGCTGCCACTGGCAAGCTTGGTCTGAGCTCTTCATTCCACAGGCTTCTTCCTCATGTTCTGTATCTAGGGCAGTCTCTGTCAATCCAAAACTGGTTTTGTTAGACCTGAAAGGTTGCAACTGAGCTGTGTTGAGCACTATGATGCCGGCTGAAATGGAAGATGCACACGTGTAGTCCCAGGGAAAGAGACCTTTCTTGTTCAGGAGGGCAGAGACCATTGTGACATGGGAATTTTTCCTGTGGGGCAGGGTACTAAAAATGCCCATGGTCCTTTTCAGATAAGAATGAATCTGTGCTTGCAGAGAGTTGTCATTTCAACGTTGTTTTTGAATTACAGATGTAAAGAAAAAGCAACGAATCCCACAAAATTGCTATATTTGTCTTTTCTTCTCTTTTAACTTGCACACAGCTGAACCAAATTATTTTATGTCCAGTAAAAGTCCTCTCCCATAAATGTGCTGGCTGTTTCCTTTCATATGAATTTTTTCCGTATGCTTTATGAACTTTTGAAAATGCAGGGAGAATAATAGCATTGTTGATAAAAATATAGCATAAGTTGTGGAGACTGCTACACTAATGAAGAAAGAAAGAAACCTTTTTTTTAGACTCAGAAAGCCTGGGGCAAATGAAAATCTTCTTGCAAACTTCAGTGGTAGTTTTGCTTGAGTGCAGATTATGGGCTCATGAGCTCTGTGAGTGGACAGGCATGGCCATATAATTTTTACGACATGTGCATGTTATTTAATAGGATGGTTGCACACGAAATTCCCAGGCTGGAAAATCATTGTCCTAAATGGAACTGAAGTCCCAGCTTAGATCAAAATCTGTCCTTCGCTGCTTTGAAAAAATGATCAAAAGCTTTGGTGGAAGTTTCCCTGTTTCTGTTGCGTACTTGTACAAGGTAAAAAGGATATTAACAGGGGTCTCTAAGCATCTCACCTGCTGGCATTTGGGGTCCGGGACAAATGACATTGTGCCCTGTGTCTACAATCTCTTCAGGTGAAACTTAAGTAAGATGGGTGGAAGAAGACCACACGGATACAGAAAACTGGTAAGAGGCATGGCAGTCTTCCTAATGTCCCTCAATATATTTTTCGTAAGTAACAAATTCCCTTCTACTAAAAAAATATAGTTGAACCAATTTAATAACATGTTCAATTGAAAAAAATTGTTAAGAGGAGGAAACCTTTTGGGTCCCAATTACTGTTAATTTGTAATCCGGTGAGGTCAAGTACCTGATTAAATATTTATATAGGAGAAAGGTCATAGTCTTTTGTGATCTTCTATGCCCTGTGTTAATTTTCCGTCAGATGCAATGAGTTCATTTTGGAGAACACTTTATCAGAGAAAGTAAGCGTTGCTCTTGGCCTCTGAAAAGGCAACTGTTGGGTTTTGATGTCAAGCAGCTGAAATCAATCTCTTGCAGTTAGGTACATTTTTAGCTCAAGTTTTTCCAAAGCAATTTAGTGATTTTAGGTTACTCAGCATTTCAATGTTCATCTCAATGCCTTTGAAAGGCATTAGACTTTAAGGAAATTAAGAGTATCTGACCTCTGTAAATTGGGACACTTTAAAGAGGTCTCTGCTGGACATGTGCGTGTCATATGGAAACCTTTTGAAATCACTAGTCACTTTTGAAAACCTTGTACTCAAAGGACACAAAACTTTATTTATTTTTTTTTGGTCTGTTGTAATTTGTTTTGTGGCTTAAACCACACAAAAGAGGCATGCTATATCAAGCTCAGAGGTGTCTGATGAGAAAATAAATATCTGGGTGGAATTCAGACAAAATCAAATGGAATCAGCAGAGATTTTCCAAGGTTTGCAGTTTTCCACCTATGTCTGTGGAGGGGCAAACCACCCTGTCTGCTCCCCCAGATGAAGAGATGGAGCAGATGGAGATCAGCCAAAGTCTCTCTCTAAAACACTTCCCTCCCTTTGCCACTGCAGTCAGGATGGGGTGCTTTGGACTCCCTCTCAGAGTGAACCCAGCATCTTCTAGGGAGTGCCCAAGTACCCCAAGTGCTCTGTGGGTGCACCCTGATGTGGGACATAGTCTCTACAGAAAACCTCTTTTGTCATTCTCGTATTCACGCTTTTTTCCCTCCTTGGCTGTGCATTTATTCCTGTTTAGCTGGATGTATTTTAACGCTTCTCTTTTACAGCATTTTAACTATCTGTGTATCTCTCCATATCCTATACACATTAGAAAGGTACATGGAATCTAAAGGATCTACACTAGGCAGATATATATTAGCTAACCTGGAAGCCACAGAAAGCATTCAGGGTGCAGAAGGTTGTCAACAATTCTAGTTTCTAGAGGTAGTTGACTTGCCATAACCTGTTATATCATATATCATGCAAAAAATACCCCTGTGAGTATAAGACAACTATGGGGTTGTGTATTTATGATGCATCTTTTTAGCTGTGGAAAATCTTTATGGAGTAATTCACAAGTGCCATTGGACATGCTGTAATGCCATGCAGAATTCTGAATTAATATTATTGGAATGACCCAGTTGAGTAGAACTCAGACTGATAACTATGCTTCATTGTACTGTTATTTTTTCCCTTTATAACCCATGATTGCTTATTGAGTGAGTTAAATATCTTTGGCTGGTGAACACTAAGTAGGACTGGAGAAAGATATGACCTATTTGCAGTAATTTTTCCTTCATTATTGATGAGATTGAAAATGATACAGACAAAGCAGGTAGCTGTATCCTTAGGAGGGTAGTATCCCTACTACACTGCCCTTTCATGAAGAATAGAATCAACAGAACATTTGGCTGTCATAATTTTGGCTATACTTTCCCCTCATTTGTCAGGTTTGAGATGTGGGCTCTTGGGAATAGTGGTTATTGGTATTCCCTGTTTATATAATATTGAGTGGAATGGAATGGTGACCCTGTTTGCCTACTAGTGGGCTGAGTTTTCTAATCTGATGTTTTATAATAATGGGCAGAATCAGGGACTTAAGAATGAGGTTATTTGAAATATGAATATTTTAATGCAGAGAGCAAATTCTTGTTGAAGAAATTGTATCTGTTTTTTTTTTTTTTTTTTTTTTTCCCAGAACATGTAGAGTTGAAGGCCAGGAAATGATCAGATCATCTAGGCTTTGTATTATCACAGAGCCATACATATCCCAAGTTACAGATATAAAATCCAAATAACTTGTGCTTCAGTGAAAGGATATCTTCATAATGGTGACCAGTCTTACATGGAAGAAGTACAAAAATGTGAAAGAATATTACTATTTCAAGTGGAGCAGAGTTCCAAAACTTAACCACCGTCCTGCAGCATAAACCCCAGATTCATTTATTCTGATCTGAAGTTTAAGCTTCCCACCCTTTGGGTTCTTGCTATACTTCTCTCTTCTAGAATTTCTCACAGTATTTGCTACCTAAGAAGATACTTACTTACTGAAATCATTTACTTCTCAGTCTTGCTTCAAAAGAGAAAATGTACCAAGCTCCTAGACAGTCTCATCGTAAAGCATTTTCTTTAGCTCTTGGGATACTTTCTCCACATTTTCCATTTTTTTTTCATTTCCTTCTTAGAGAATGGACACCACATGTGCTCACCATTGTCATAAATCCTCTCTTGTTCTGGCATTCCCTGTTAAAGCATCTAAGGGCTGGGGGCTTTTTTTTGCCACTGTAAGACACTTTGAATTCCTGTTGAGCTGCACACACAGTGGAGTTTGTTTATTTTAATTTATCTGCAGACATTTCTGTGCAATATTCTGTAGTTGCATGCTAAATTATGACCACAAAACTTCAGGGTAAGTGGCTGCTAGAGTATTCTATGTAACTTAAGAGGTCTGAGACCTTTCACTATACTCCCAGCAGAAAGAGCTTGAACACTGGATATACAATGACATTTTTCCAAAATCTATCCAATCTGGGTATTAACACAGTGACAGACTTCTGCAGAGTGACACTAGCCAAATAATTTGACTCACCATGTTGTATTAGATTTTTGTGCATGTCAACAGTCTGTGCTGTGATGTGCCAAAACACTAAGAGAAACAGAGCTCTTCCAAAAATGACAATTTAAGCCCATTTTAATTCTGTTACTTCACTAAGTTTAAGGGTTGGCAGCTGAAAATCCAGCTTACCCCCTCAATAAGACTACTGCTTTCAGCCAAAGAATTTGCAGTATGTTTTAATGAGGTAAATTAATTACGTAATAATAAACTTGGTGATTTTTGAGCCAAACTGCAGACTCCTTAAAAGAGAGTGCATTTCTAAAATGGAATATTACAGAGCACATTCCTATTCTTCAGCGCAAAAAATATCAGCCTGGATTCAGAATTATGGGCTGGTAAACTGCATTTTTTTACTCATATTCTAACTCAAATAAGGATTTCCTACTGTCATATTGATATTCCTCCCTGGTCATTTTTTTAACTGGTGCAGTTAGAAGGAGAGAAATACTGTGCTTGTCCACTGTCTCATAACATCTGTGTCACTAGATTTGTATTAGGAGATCCAGGGAGTCCTCAGTACAACAGAACCCTAAACTTGAAGAAAGCTTAGACTGCAAACTGCTAGGGACAGGGCGGTTTTGCTGGTGTCCATACAGTGCCATTCTTGCCCATGACAAAAAGCTCTCAGGTGCTCAAGTAATAAAACTGAAAAATATGCAAATAGTCTCCTTGAAGATCCAGTGCTTTGACGGATCAGGGCCACGACTCAGCAGATGAATGATGTTGGCTCACAGCAGCTGAACAAGCCCTATTGTTTTAGGAAGCTGTCATCTTGTGCTCCAAATTCTAATCCTTCATTAAAAATAGCCTCTAGCATATAATTGCAAAAATAGCCTTCCCCACTTGGACTGACAGCAAATTGATGCCATGTTGCCTCTAGCTTCTGTAATAACTGGAGACAGCAGCTCAGAATGCCCTATATTCAGTCCTTTCACTTCAATATCTTGTTGACTCTGAAGCCTAATGATGACTGTCTCAGAGTTCATGCTATTATTTAACTGATGATCAAAAATGCAAGAAACAAGAAGAAAAGTGATCAACGGTGGTTTGTGTCTTTAAAGCATCCAAAACCTAGAGTATGTGATTGTTGTTTACCATATGGTCCTTTACCTCAAAACATGGCAAATGGCTTTCTTTTGAGGCATGGTATATCTCCATGATAAATTCTGTATTTCATTAAAAAAATATATTTGCTACTAGGGAGGACATTGGAACTTGTTCTTACATGGTCCCATTTTTTAACGTTCATAAGAATGTAGCTCTGGATAATTTTTAGTTTATTAAGTTTACAATTAAGAGATGCATGTTTGTTCAGGGTGTCTTGAGCTTGTTTTCTAGTTCATCTTCTGACTGGAAATGTGCATAGAATGCACATGTGAGCTGCTGATTTTTTCCCCATTCAATTTCTAGATGAAAGACTCAAGGAATGAATGGAGAAAAATAAATAAATAATTTTTTTAAAAAAGTGTCCAAGACAAGACCAACTGTACTACAGCCACTTGAGAAGATTTGTTTTTCTCAACATCTGGTCAAAAACATCTGTGTCATTGGTCTAAGAGCAAGTGTAGCATCCAGGAACAAGGGTATTAGAGATGCAGATGGACAATGTGTGTAAAGGGAAAACTCTTGAGAATCCAGCAGTTAAAATAATATCTTCCAAGGTAGCCCAGGGGATTAGAGGATGATCTTTTCCTGAGGCTCACTCTTAAATTTGTTGATTATGTATGAAAAAGGGGACATTTTGAAATCTGGATAATACCTAATATGGTCTAAAGAAAATATTTTGATTTGGAGCGCTGCAGATAAAGCCAGTTACTGTCCCTCTTTTACCAATCAAAAATCTTTTGAACAGTGCACCAGTCCTTGTGAAAATGCACTTTTATTCATAAAGAATATATGTGAGACTGTGAAATATTGTCATACAGCATGACAACAGATGGTACCTTCTCTATTACTGATAGCAGAAAATGGGGCCTAAAAAGACAACTGAATTAATATTAGAGTTCTGTGAGAATATCTTTATGAACCACCTTAAGGAATTTATAAGAGGATCCAGTTGAGCATGAAACTCCTGTTTTTTCTCTCTCCTGTGGAATCCTCCAGGTGTTTGTTAATTTGCTAATGACTTCCCAGAATGCAGTCTTCTGAGACACAGACGGTATCAGGGGTTGTATAAATCCTGCAATGTCATGGAATGACACATTCTGTGATAACTTCTGTAGACCAGAAAATCCCATTTCATTTCAAATGTAGGAGGAGGAAGAAAGTTTAGTAGTTTTGGTTGGTTTTTGTTTGTTCTCTTTATTTTTTTTCAAGATAAAGATGCTTTTTGCTGAATACTTCTTGCCACTCAAAAAGCCTGGTTACTTGAGGCAAACAAAATATAATATGCGGATTAAGTCCACTTTTCTATAATCTCTGCAGGGCTCTGTAGTAACAAAATTTTCCCATGATGCTAAGAAGACTATTTCAGAATTTTCAAAATGTTTTGCATTTGCTGTAAGGGGAGTACAAGGAAAATTACCTGTGGATGCAAAGGAGATTAAAACAGCTATTACCAAAGAATTTGTTTGATGTGCTTTACAGTTTATTTTGCCAAAGCACTTCTATAAAATAGTAATATTGCTCTTTTCAGGTGGATTTTGAGTTGCCCTATTTATAACAATGTGTTATTATTTTAGTTGTGAATATCTGTTCACCAGGGTGATAATAAACGTTCGCTCTGCTTTCCTGCCTCTACAGAGCTGGAGGCGGGTTTTCACCTTGTCCTAGTTAGACCAGTCATTGATACAATATAGAGGCAATCATTAAATACAGCTGTACGCGAGACCCTATGGTTTTATCTCTATCAGGCTTTTCTTGGTCAAGTAAAGAAATGCCAGAGGAGCTTACCTATATGCACAATGACACTTTCAGGAATCAGCTGCTCCCCTAAACATATCTGACAAACAAAGTAAGTATTAATTACTTAATTTGATGTATCTTGGCTGATCTGTTTATCAGACAGAAATTTTGTATATCACACATCTTTTATTATTGCTGCATGTCATACTGAGGTGGGATTTGCCTCAATTTTTGAAGGCTTGTTTCAAAAGAATATAGCTAAAGTTTGCAAGAGAATTATTTTTGTAATATTTTCCCACAAGGCTGGCTTGTCAGCCTTATCAAGGCGCTTTATGCTCTCTCTTATAATGTAATATTTAATACCTTTGTTTTTTGCATTTGGTTTCCTTGGTACCATTAGAGTAGGACATGAAAAAAAAAAAGGCAGATACAAAAGTGTAAGTGTTGCTTTGGCAATTAATCTGCTGAACTATACACAACCAGCTGGATGACTAAAGAGTAAGGTCCTGAATCTGTAGGCACTTACCAGAGCACTTCTACTTCATGTGGGCAATTGCACCCATGTATTCTCACTAAGAAGAAAGCATTGTCCACGTCACTGTATGGGGAAACACAACATGACAGAGACAAGGTTTACTCAGGCAATTTCTCCCCTCCCTGTAAAGCATTTGAAGGGATAGGGCTCAAATGCGAGGTGTGCATGCTTGAGTCAGCCAAAAATTGCAAATGCGAGGGGTCTGTTGTGTGGGCTCATTGTAGCCTGTCCATATCCTGAGTTTCTGGATTGCTAAATGTAGTGCATACTGCAAGGGGAGCTTATCAGACCTGGTGCTACTAGAAGCTAAGAGAATGTATAAGTCCCCAAATAGCAGGATTTAGAATAGAATGTTGTTAGGTGTAGGGGTTTATGTTCTGGCTATTTTCAGCTTTAGTGAGAGGTTCTTATCCTGAATTTGTAGATGGTGAACTTAGATTTCTACCTCTGGTAACACTAAAATGCAGGCCTTTCCTTTTCCTGCTAATTCCCATTGGCAGTCCACTGGAGCTTCTCTGCATCTCAGCTGCATCCTTCATAAATTGGGAATGCTTCACTTGGATCTTTGTAAACTCCTTCATTTCCTTCTTCTGAAACTTTAGAATCTAGCCCAGTAGCACTGTCAAAAAAAGGCATTACAGTCCTAATTCTACTTTCTACTTTGTATATTTACTCTCAGTCTTCTTTGTCCTTTATTTCTTCAGTTCCCCATAGGGAAGTGTAGGGGACTCCTTGTTCATTTTTTTAACCTCATTTTTATTCTTTGGTCCCTACCCACTACAATGGTCATCTCTACTAGAAGAAAACATCCTTTTAGTGAAAAAAAAAGAGGCCTTTTAAATAAATTGGTCCTTGCTAAGAGGAAGTGGGAGGTGACTGCCATTTTCAGACACAGTCCTTGAAGGGAAGCTAGACACTCTGTGTAGATTTCAAAGCCCTTTGTTGCCAGAGAACATTATTTTACATTTGTGAATGTCAGTCCTCTTAGAAGCATTCTGTGCACATATGAACAGTATTTTGAAACGCCCTTCATTTCTGCTAAATTAGCATAGATTAGTTAATATGAATGAGAATGCTCATCCAGTGCACAGTCTTTCCATGTGTTTAATTGCTCATGGAAAGCAGTTTTTCTGTGTCCAGTTGATAGGTCCTACAGAATTTCATCTAGAAAAATCTTGTGTAAGATGTGCCTGGACTTAGGTTTACTTGCTCAGGCTTTTCTGTCATTCTCAACCCCAAGAAGCAACGGAACCATTACTGAATTTGTTATGAAAATGAGAAGTGATACTTTAGCACATATTGGGTGGTGTGGCAAACTCAAAAGGCAGTAAATATCCAAACAGTTCCAAAAACAAATAGAAAACTAGCATTTTCTCTTAAGCTCTTGTGAAAGAAAATAGTGGGAAGTATCTGCCTGAAATACACAAGAACTGCTTGTTTTTTTCCTTCTCTTACAGAAATATTCTTGGATTTCTTTTTTGTTTTTTAAACAGAGCCAGTGAGACCATGTATACAAGGAGATTTTCTTCACCCAGTAGGCTTTGCCATTTAAGTCTCAAAAATTCCATGCCCTCATTAGCCACACTCAGAGGTGCCAGACACCTGAAAACTCCAGTGTTCAGGGTACAAATTATTAATCAGACCTGAAAATTGAGTTGCAAGGGGTATGAATTTTTTTTCTTACCAGCACTTGTTTTACTAAGCAGTGTTTCTGGCCATATATGCTCTGCACAGGGAAACTTTTGTAGTGTTTGCAATATTGTTTCAGAAATGGTTTTATGATTTGTGGCTTCCAGAAAAACATATTCCAATAAAACAGCTTTGACACTTGCTTCACCTGGTTACTCAAAATATTAACATCTCTGTTGAGTGAAGGTATGGCAAGCACATTGAGGACATAGTAATCTTGGGCACTTCCTCTTTCATCACAGACAACTGACACAGAAATTGTTCCAGCTAATTTCTTTTTTCCCCCGGCAACATGGTAATCAAAGACTTTAGGGAGATACTCAGTACGCAACCATTGAGATATTGGCATGACCCCAGGAGATTTTAGGTTTGCTTCAAGGTAGTAGTACAGACTTGGGTTATCAAGATCACTGAGTGCCATATTAACACATGTAAATGCTCCCACCATATAATAAAAAAAAAAAAAAAATAAAAAAAAAAAACAACAAGAAAAAAGAAGCAAAAAGAGAGATTCATTGAATTATTTGGGTTCTGAACAGTTATTTATTTTCCTGTTGGGCACATGGGAACAAAATCAGGTCCTCCCCTTGTGATGAGCCCTAAGGCTCTGAGATAGCTGATGGTGGGCAGCCTTTCCTCTAGGACACCAGAGCTGGCACACCCTGTGGGTAAAGCACTGCCACGAGAAACATTAAATGACATTTCTGTAGGGAAAACACAGAAACCACTTGGAAATGTTTCTGAATCTTGTGCCTATTTTTGTCTGCCTTAGCTCAGCATATAAAGTGGCTCTGGTTTCAAAATTTTTCAGGCACCTGCCCATCCTGAGGGCACCCAACCGTTTTGGAAGTAGAGAAACAGAAAAATTGAGAGCTCCTCTTGTTTGCCTCTCTTTCCACCTGACAGAAGAGTACTTTAGGGGGTTATGCACCCCACTCTTTGGGCAGTCTAGGTTCTGCCTGGACAGAGTTCTCTAGGAAGGTGTGGTGAGAGCTGGGCCCATTGAGCACTGTGTTGGTGGCTTCTGGCATCTTTCTGACACTGTCAGAACCCAGTCTGGGTTGGTAAAACACATGAAAAAAAAGCTTATAAGGGAGAAATTGCTGGGCACAATGTTGCTATGGGGCAGCACTGGAAAGTGCACAGGAGTCCTGACGCTTTTGGAAGGCATCATCTCCTGGAGGAGTGCTTGGCCATCCCCCTCAGGGACCCGTGGTGGCACCAGGGCAGGCAGTGATCAGTGACTGGACGGGGAATGGTGGTGAAGGTGGAAGGATGGGACACGAGTGCGGCAGAACCCAGAGCCCTCACGTGCTCCTTGGCTGTCCAGTGAAGTCTTTCTCTGGTTAGGACCGCATGGATAATGCAAGTGTTAGGTTAGGAGGGTGAACACTTGCAGATTTTCTTAGGATTTAAGGGTTAGTTGGATATGCCCCTCTAACAGGAAAAAAAAAAAATAAAAAAAATTAAAAGTTTTCTCACTTTTTTGATACAGTACTTCTGTTATCATGATATTAATAATTTCGAGGACACTGTGGAAGACTGTACTAAGCTGTTGCCGTGTCAATTACACAGAGCTATATTTTTGTGCTCATTATTATTCTTGGATGTCTCTAATTTACATCTAAATGTACTGACTAATTTTGATTCAATCATGTCAAAAATGATAGGTCATGTGTGGGAGGAGATGACAGCCCTACCATCAGGAATTGCCAGAATGTGAATTCCTCGGGGCAATGATTTAATGCCCAAGTCAAGCAGTGCTGTCAGAATTGGAGGCCAAATTATGACACATTATGCTGTACTATGGACTTGCACATACAATGCATATGAAAAAAGTGACTGAGATTGGAGTTATTAAACTATGCTTTAACCACTGCTACATTTTCCTTCTCACTCTCACTCTCTCTCCCTCCTGCTGTCTTTTTTTCCCATGCTCACTGCATTTGTTCAGAGGTACTAATAATGGTACAGAAATCTCTTCTGTAACAACCAACATCCCAAACCATCCTGAACAGCAGCCTGTGATTAAAGTGGGTGATAAAATAATGGCACTTGATGTATATTTCTGCTTAGCCTTTCTTAAATCATTTACACTTTTTTTAGCAAGCTACATGTCAGCTAGATGTTCTGTGAAAGGGCAGGGCCCATTTGTTCCATTGTGCCTTTTTCCCAGGATATGATTTTTTTTAAAGGAATCCACTGTCTGGATAAACTTGCTGAATAACCTTCAGCAGCTCCTGAGCAATCCATGGAAGCTGATTTGCATGTTGGATAACTCATCCTAATTATTGCTTCCTATTTGCCTTTTTTTTTAGCTTAAGGGGATTTATCTGTCAGAAGTGAAGCGGTCCTTTTTTGTTTGGTTGGTTTTTTTGGAAATATTTGCTTTACAATCTCACCTTTTAATACTGGTAGAGAAGGTGCAGAGCTGTTTACCATGAACACTTGATGGGCAGATCATTGCAGTTCTTGTGCAATCAGTGTTGTGATTAATGCTTTAAAATTCTTGGCTAGAGTCACTGTGAAGCTGTTGAATTTGATCTTGTATTTTCATATCAATATTATATGTTCATCTATTGTAATCCTAAAATAATTCAATAAGATACTGTGATATACTAGCTGAGTCAAAGTAATTGTGTTTTTTCAACTATACAGAATGACTTTAAAAAGAAAAAAACAACAACAAACCTTGGGGTTTCAAATAATTGTGCAAGAAGCTTTGGTAATTGATTTTATTGGTACAGGAGTGAAAAAATTTTAATGGTGCTCATTTAACTTTTGAAATGTTTAAATGAAATCCATTCTCTTTTTTGAGGTATTGGAGATGAACAAAAAAGAAATTGTTTTGTGCTTTCAGAAATACAGCATTTTAAGCATTGCTTGAGAAGTAAACTCTAGGAAAAAACAACTGGACCTTAAGCCTATAAGCTGAGAATGGACACTGTGAGGAAAGGCCATTGCTGGATTCAAAAAATATGGGTTTGATTGTCAGCAGGTTTGGGTTGTGTGGATGAAGTGCAGTGACATTTTCAGAGAAGATTTGGAATCCTGTTTATAAACTCTTAGTCTTAATGTTCACAGAGTCCCAAATCCTGAGGAGTAACTTCCCAAGCAGATCTGCCTTGCTGCAGGCATGTGATTTGTGTTGTTCTTTCCTTACCTCCCTGGGAACATTATAATCCACTGTTCTCAGTTTCTCAGTCAGTCTGGGGCTGAATGCCAGCCTGGGATCTGCCTCCATGTCTGATGTAGTTGTGGCCACTCATAACTCCAAACACCCAAACATGCCCTGAAAGTGCAAGAGGTTTCCAAAATGTTTATGTAGTCTGTGTGCCATCCTAACAACTGTTCTTGATCTCCTTTGAGGCCATAGGAAAAAAAGACACCAGGATGGATGGACTGCATGAGTCAGATCTGCCAGCTGGATTGATCAACCCAATTTACATTATTTCAATGCCAGTGACAATTTTTGTTGCTCTAGGAGGAGTGTGTTACCTCTCATGGAGGTGAGATGAGTGCCCAAAGTGTTAAACAGAAGAGAAAGGTCCCTCCATTTTCTGGGAAAGTTCTCGGATAGTTGGGATGGTTCCCAAAGTCTCAGGATTTTTTATGTGGTTATTGATGTCTATGCCAAAGCTGCAGTGCTGGATGCTCCAAAAGGTGGTACAGACAGCAGTAGAAATGAAAAATCCAATCCAATCAAGTTCCTATTCCCCAGGGGTCATGTTGGGAAAAGAGAAGAATTTTTCAGGATTTGGAAGGAAATCAGTGAGAGGTTGTATGGACTGGATCAGATGCTGGGATTGTGAGAGGCAAAAAGGACATTCTAGAGATCTGATTTCACTTCTGCAGGCACGCAATTGAAATTCCTCCTTGCACTGACATGGTATAGAAATGATCTGCAGCCAAGTGGATTTCATACTTCAGTCTGCATTTCCCTGAATGCGGAGAGTTCCTACCCCGATTATTAAACTTCAAAGCTAACACTCTATTAAATGAATACAGCTATTATTTCAGTCTGTTTGGCCATAGTTAGTTGACATTGTGAAGGCATTAAAGGGGGCTACAAATTTCACTATTTTCAAACAAAAGCAGTGTTCTAGAAAATATAGCAAAATCATCAGGAATATCTTAATCTCATTATGTCTGCTGATTTTTCTGTGTGCCTGAATGTCTCTTTTCATTGCTTAGGAAAACATGTACTAAGCTAGTTTTCCTGACTTCTGCTTGCCATGAGCTTCCTGAAAAGCCAGAACAAGCAGTCTCATTCCAGTTTGCAGAGGGAAAGCGAACAGCTGACAGGGACCATACCTGTAATGGCAGAAAGCCATAGCTCAGTAAGCTATCTTGCTGCTTTTGCGGTACCTGAAAAAACAATATTATTATATCAGACCAATGTAAATTTGCACAATTTAATACTAAACTATTTTAGGGTTTCTATCTAAAAAAGGCAATTCCTTCCTTTGGATTTCTGAACTCTGCAGACCACTGAAATATTGCATGTGGAACTGTGTCAAGTGTCTGTCATTCCATTTTTTTGCCAGTTATCCTAATTCCATTGTTTCCTGATTTTTCTGGAAATTTTATGTTTTTCTTTTAAAAAAAAATTTGCTCCGTTTCACAAAAAGTGAGACTCCTTAAGTAAGCTGGTCACTGGCTTATCTAAGAGTCTTGTTTTCTCAGGATTAGGGTAGAGGTAGAGTAAGAGCCAGAATAGACCCTGAGATGCTGTTTGAATAGCTTGCAGCTTTATTAACACATCTGGGAACTATCCAGCAATAACTTGTACAAAACAGATCATTCTTCCTTCTATAATCCACTCCACCTGTTGGAGGACTGCCATCGGGATGACTGACCAGTGTGGCCATTCTGGCATGTTTTCCAATATTGTTTTCCATGTGGTCAATAGACATGTGGACAGATCATCAGATATAATGTCATTCAGCAGCTTCTTTGGACCCACAAACCCTCTACCTCTTTGCTGTTTTCTGTTTGCCAGCCTTATCTCCCTGCCCCACACTGGGTTCTTTGCAAGTTCTAAAACACTGAACATTATTTTCTGTGTTTCTGAATTGCTGAAGTAACTTTCCTCAACTTGTCCCACTTGTAATTCCATACCAGTGACTTCCTGGCCAAATAGAAAGGAAGGGAAGAAATTTTCCCTGGTCAGGAAGAAAGTATGTTCAACTGAACACGCTTTCCTAAGCCTAGTCTTTTTAAATGCACTGTAGGGTAGGACCAGCACGTACCTGTTTCCTTTCCCCATCTACGTATCTGTGAATTTGTTTTGTGCCAGAAGATGACTGGATTATCTATGCCACATACAAACTGTAGCATCTCATTGTCTTCTCCCTTATTTTCAGTCTTACTGCGTTGACCTCACAGGACTGGCACAAATCTATATTTATGTTGATTGTCAATATAAAATGGTCTTTGATTTACTCATGGACTCGGGCATGAGCTTAATCGATTTCTTCCAATTTAGGTATTTTAAAGTCCAGGTGGTCTATATTAGTGACTGACTCTTTCTCCACAGCCAGCTGAGAGAGACACACATTCAGAGGGAAAATCCCACTTTCTTGGTGACATTTGCCTGGCACACCTTTTGTCCTTGATGTACAATGGGCCAAAGTGACTAGATGCAGTTGAGTAGCACTGATTCAATCTGAACAGTTCTTGGACAGAACAATAAAAAAACCTTAACTGAATTCTTCCTTAGGGAAGTTTTTCCTTCTGCCAGCTGGACTAGCATAGCACATCTTGACTAAACATCTCTGCAAGACTATGTATATTAAAAATATCTATGAAAACAGACATTGAGAGATGCTTAGAAAGCCATCCCATGCTGAAGAAAAAAAGGAATTTTCAGACGCATTTGTCCTTTTCCTTTCCTTCAATTCCTGTGCAATACAATAGCAATAATTCTTAGCAGTAGAATAACCTTTTCAGCTACAGAGGTACAAATCTTACAGGATACCATTTTTTGTGAATTTGACAAGTTATTTTTTTGAATCTCAGGATTTGCCACACGTAGCCTGGGCTTGCAGAAGCTCTGTTAACTTGATCCATAGGTACATTTTCAGTCACATTATCCACAGAACCAATACCAACTGTCCAGGGAAGACTTTCTCTTAGCATCCCCAGTCATGTTTCCTCTCTTCTCCCAATACAGCTTACCAGCCATTGATACAAGCCATTTCTTTCCATGTTAGCAACTGACCCACAAAGCCCTCAGCTGAAAAACAGGGGAAGAGCAGGAAGCAGAGTTTGGCAGAGGGGTCAGAGCTGCCTTTGTGTTCTTCTCATAGTGTGGGAAGTCTCCAAGGAGTGAGGTGAATCTCACAAAAAGGAAGTCTAACCCTCAAAAATGAGAAGTAATACCAGCCAACAGAAAAGCTGTGCTTGGATGTGGGAGCAGAAGGATGGTGGGGAAGCCAGCCACTGATGGAATAGGATGTTTGTAAAATCTTTTGCACAGAAAGAGAAGCTCTTAGGAAAAGACTTGAAGATAATAGATTGCCTGCTGATGGAAAAAGAAGGTAGAAGGACAGCACATCAAAATCCTTGTCACAGAGGACAGGTTCAATTTGCATTCGGTACTTTTCTTCTTGTTTCCCACCCATGTGATGTGGGAACTATATCTTTACTAGTGTATAAAAACATTCCAAATGAAAGCTTATGATGAGGAAAGGGGCAAAAAAGCAGATGCAATAATTAAATTGAATGGTCCAGCTACAACCTGGTAGTGGTGCTTCTGAAGATTAGAATAGAAAAAATTATTTCTTCAAAGTTACGTATTTCTGTACAGAAATCTTTCCTGTTTGTTATTATGGTAAAATGAGTTTATTATTCAGATTCCAACAATGCTGTTTTCCAGATGTGATTTCACTAGTTACTCCGAGCTATTAAACTCTCAGTGCCCTTAGACTTGACACATATTTGACATATAAACAACATTACACAAATAAAATAAAAATTCCTTAGAAAACTGATCTAATAACACTAGAGTGATAAACTTTTTAATGTTAGTTAAGGATAATATGAATTAGCATCAGCAAAGACTAGGAAACTGTGTTAACAGGAGAATGCCTGTGGTGTAGAAAAACATAAACAAGTAGAGCAAACATAATACTGTGGCTGGAATTTGATCTGGAGAACTGGTGTGGTGTAACTGCTTATAAGGCTTTGCACAAGTGTGTGTTTTCATGTGGGCAATGGTCACATCATTTGATTTGAAAAATCAGTAATTGAAGAAAGGCCTTCAAAATAGCTGGTATGATGTACTGGGTTAGGGTGGACGCCATTGTTTCAGTCATAAACATGAATTGAGATTGCTGAGGGCTTCCTTTGTATGGCTCACACAGGGAGAATGGGGAACTGATTTAGCACTTTCTGCTTTCTTTCTTCCTGTTCTGCTTACACCTTCGTTTGAAATGAGTAATGCTTTTGTTTCTTCTGCCTGACTCTGCTGAATGATTTGCATGCAGGAAAAATGGTTCCCTGTGGAAATAACAGTTATTAATTTCAAGTACCAAGGCTAAAATAGCCTTGATATCATCATGATAAAGAATAGTGTGGTTAGAATCACTGTGGTATAACATTCGCTATGACTTTTTTAAATGTTAATTTGGTCTCTTAATTTGACCTTCTGTTAGGCACTTTATGAAATGAAGATAAAAATGGAAAGAGTAATACATTAATGTTTAATCCACTTAATGAAATAGGATTTCCTTTGTGATTCCATATAAATTAGTGTATAACTTAGACTATGTTACCTGACATAAAAATAGAGATGAAATTAATTCTCAGCTGTAAATCCTCATGGTTGATTTTGTAGTGGTCACTCTGCCCCTGTGGATTGCTGCATTTTAATTGTTCAGGAGACTCAGATTGTAGTTTTACTTTGTGCTGTTTTCTAAATACACCAGTTTTTTCTCTCCTGTGTCTGATACCCTACAGATGTGAAGAATGTTGTGGATTAATATATGCCAAGGGGGAGGTTAACAACAGTACATTCCTCACACATGATTGAGATGGGCTGTATATTTCACTTCTTTTCCTAAATCATGACAGGTGATGAAGAAATGGAGGGAGAAGAGAGAGTTTGAGTTCTGTGATTCTTTCCCTTTGAACCCTGCAGGGAATAAATAACTTGCACCTAAGCATCTTTCAGTCTTCACAGCATGCTGTAAGACATCCAGGTTTGAAGGTTGCGCTCTGTGGGTATTAGCTATTGCCCCCTGAAATTAATCTTTCTGTGATGCATGTATGATTGCTGGTGTGGGAAGTGACACACTGTGGATTGAACAATGATGTCAAAGGCATGAATGGCTTTGGTTTGAGCAAAACTTGCCTCACTCTGGATGGTCACTGATTCTGTGGAGCCTGCATACAGGAAGCACCAGTAGCATATGCATTACTGGGTCTTCATCTTGGAGGGCCTCTAGAGCCTTCAATCTGTGTCAATCTTCCCTTGTCAAATCTGTGCATTTCAGACCAAAACTAGAAGACAGGAAATTGATTATCAGGGCACATTGTTTATTGGACTGGCACATTATTTAAAAGAAATGAAACACACTTGACTGTGTTTGTTTGACTGCAGTATTACATGTGTTGTGCTAATGAGTTCATGAGAACTTGGTGGAGTTAATTACACCTTGGGCTGATTAAGTTTTCTCCACAACTGTTTTGCAGTCTTGCAGTCCCTGTGGAAACACTGGGATTACTCTTCATTTGTAGGTGTGTGAGATCAAAATCTGTTCACTCCACCACCACAGGCAGCTGAATTTAACATAAACGTGCTCTCCCCTTTTGCTGGTGGATTTGATTCTGTATATGGTTTTGGTTGAGTAATAAATTCCCAGTTATTTAGTACAGTGTTCTGTCTCTTCATTTACATCAGCAGGACTTTTCCATTAATGTACAACCTTGTATTCAGTTGGGACCAAGTGATATTCCATGTGTACTGATTTTAGTCTATTAAAACATTACACATTTTGTATTTTTAAAAGTAACTACAGGAAATTCAATTCTTTCTTTCTTTGAATTTCATTATTCCAATATCAGAAACCATATGTGGGTTTCTACTCTGTTGTTTATTGTCATATGTGGCTGAAAAATAATATAAAATTGGGATTCAATTGGACTAAATGCTTGGCAGACAGGGCGCATCTGGTTTAAAGAAAACCCAAACATCTTCCTTTCTGAAGACTGTTAGGCCTTAAGAATGGTAAATTGAGAAGGATTTAAAACAAGTTATTGAGCTGGTTGGGGAAGAGAGCCTATCAACCATGAGGTTTGAGGCCTGATTCTGATATTACTTGCCTTGGTAAAAATATGTCAGTAGCTCCACTGCAGCCAATGGCATTAAAGCAGTATAAAACCCATTAATGCCAGATCAAGCTCTGGTCAGTTATTTGGAATTGAAAATACTGTAGCCCAAGATCTGCATTCTCTGCCTTTTGAAGTGTAATGGCTCAGTGCACCAGGCCCCAACAGCTTTATATGCTCTGCTGGTAAAAAATCTGCTTCTGGCTTTTAAATTCAGAGGTCGTCCAGACCCTGATTTATTAAGGTATTAGAGTAATGTAAAAGGAGGGGGGAAAAAGGGAATAAGTACTTTTAAAGTGTAATTTTCTACTGTTTGAAGTATTGTGTAAATTAAATGTGATCTTCCTTAACCTAGAAGCTCAGTTGGCCTAATCAAATATCAAACCAATGGGAAACCACAGATAGAATGGCAAATTTAAGTGCTCTCCCTCTCTGTATAATCCACACTTTCCTTTAACACCAAGTCTTTTCAGTTGTGTGTGCAGCCAGCATTGAAACAGAAGTGTGGCTGGGGCAAGAGCTAGACAGGTTGTTTCACTTAAGCAACATTTATGCCTTGCTTTCCGTCACGGCAGAGCATTCCCAAGCCTGCCTGAGTGTTGCTCTGTGCTCCTGGCATTCAGGGTAAATATCCTAAAGCTGCTTAAAATTAAAAAGTGAAAGTAGTTAGTGCTTGTATATGGTAATTCCCATCTGTGGAATTCAGACACGCTATTGTGAGGGAGAAGATGAGGCACGGAAAAATTAAATGTTCTGCATATGATGAAATAGTAAGTTGGTAGCAGAGCCTGGAAAAAGGAAATTGGATCTTCAGATTCCCAGCCCATTTCCTCCACAGCATGGACTCTCAGAATCGGCATTAATACCAACATTTGTATTTCCATGTCAGGTTTTTTTCTCAATGAATATTTATCTACATATGGTTGAGGGAGGAGAATAAGTGTAACCCTCATCTTCCCCAGGGTACTGCCTTTAACCATTCATGGGCACATTACAGAGGAAGATGGAAGATTTGTGTGTCAGTAAGTTAATGGATTTCTTTATCACCCACTTGGGTTTCAACCTATTCCACTCAGAGCTGATCATTTGCAACAAACATGCCAACACTGAAAGCTGTAAATTCTGAATGTTAATTCAGTGAGTGGTGATCCAAAGTGAGAACAAGGAATTAAATGGTAAATGATCGAGCCAAAGAGAACAAAAAAATCTGTCTATGCCTGGATTCAGGTCTAAAGAAAAGATAGATTGCTGTCTGTTCTGTGACTCCAATGATAGAGTGTATTTCTAAATGTTTTCCTCTTGATTGGCATGACGTATTTAGATTGTGCCAACTGTATTTTTTGAAAGCAAAAGACAAGCAAGCAATTTTTTTTGGTATTTAAGAGAAACAAAGAGAAACTTACACATAAAAACTTTTGGGAGGATTCAGACCCAGTAAACCAATCTTCTTTCTACTGAATATAAATTAGTTCCTTGATCTTTGCTTGATTCAGGAAGTGGAATACTTTTTGTTCTTTTTGCTGTGTTTGGAAACTCACAACAGCTACCCTAATTTTGTTTATACTCACAGTGCCACATATCAGATCTACAACAAGGGGAGCAAATGCCAGAAACTGCAGAAAGTCTGGGTCTCTGCATGTGTTTTCCAAAGCTGCTTGCTGTATCAAACAATAAAATGTCACAAAATGAGACACAGACTCCATCTCTAAAGCACCTTGTGAGAATGGCAAAATAAAGATGTTTCTGCAATAAGAAGTTTTCTTTTTTTCTCTTCAGCAAAGCTGAAGCCTTGGAAAAGGAATATACTGAAAGATTTTAGACCTTCTACTGAAGCTGCACTTGGGAAACTAAAGTTTACTTCAGTAATTTTTCATCTAGAAAATTGTACCTTCTCACACCACCTGATGGAAATAAAGTTTATGTTACTGGAATCAGGTGGCTGAGATCAATAACAATATGGTGAATGTAAGCTATTTTTGTGTAAGTTGACCTTTGTGGCAGATGAGGCAAATTAGTTAAAAAAAACCCCCAACAAAACAAAAAGCTGGGAATTTTCTTGAGTTACAGGTGCTTAAAGTGTTGCTAGACCTCAGTCTGGATTCCTGGGAAGGTTTCAGGAAGGCCAGTGGCTTACAAAGGCAAGTGGTTTTTGTTGAGCATACAAAGGGCAGCCAAGTCTTGAAGCAGTGTCCTTGCTTGGGAATGGTGCATTAAAATGATCCTTCCTGTTTTTGAAGCTAAAAGTTGTAATGAACATTAATTGCAAGCACTCTTGCATGCTTTGGCTCCAATTTAGTCTCCATCTAAATTAGCTAGAAATCTATGGCCTTGATTTATTGCATTTGCAACAGTCGCACTAAAGGAAGGTAATTCCTTCTGAAAATGCCACATGCAGGCAGGAACAGGAAACCAATTAGGAATCAGTGGATGATAAATGGGCATTTTTACCAGCAGTTTACTTAATATCCCCATTAAATAAGCCTCTTTGCATTTATCATTTCATTCTCCCTCAGTCTATAAGGTCCTTTAATTGCTGCCTAAATGAGCCCTGTGTTTCAGTCCAAATTTAATCTTGGATCAGGAGAGAGAGATCCTTTCCAATGCTTGCCTGCCCAGCTGCCAAGAACTGTCAGAAATGATCACATAACTTTGCACATTTCTCACAGTCTCATTGGAGAAATGTAAGATTGACAGAAAAAAAATAAAACCAAACCAAAAACACAGGTCATATTTTTCCTTTAAATTGTAAACTACAGTGCGAGCAGACTTTTTCCTCAATTGCATTTCCTGTATTTTTTTTTTTAAGTTGCACTAAAAATAGATGGAAGTTGTAATGTTGCTCTGTGCTTTTTTGTTTTGGAAAGGTACCTTCAGTGGAAGTAGATGTGTGGCAGAACTAATGAAGTGTTACAGAGTTTGTGCAGCAAACAATTACTGGCTGGCTGGGGCTGAGTGGGTTGGTTACCGAACATGTGATTTGTGGGAGGAACATTGCATCTCCAGGCTAAACGGCAGTCAATGATAAAGAATCCCAAAGCAGTTGCCTCAGCATGCTTTGTAATTTTTTTTTTTCTGTAACACTCAGATTTGGGGGTCTAGGGTTGAGGCTCATGAAAACAAAAAAACCAGTTGTTTTTTAGAAATTCTGTTATTTCACAGGTCTTCTTCTCACCTTGGAGCATAAGCAGATGTTTGCAGCATATGTAGAATTCATGGATTAGCCCCCAAACATAATTTTTGTAAGGGGACATTTCCATTTAGAGTCAACTGTTTTCTGGAATATAGTGGACTTTCACCTGGGTGGTCCAGATGTCAGACTTCATACCAACAGTACAAAGCCAAATCACCAACGCACTAAACATCACATATTTCTGAAAAATTGGCAGCAAGTAACAGGCCCAGAGGAGGAATATTACCCAGATATTCAGTGCTGATTTATCTTCTTACTGTCAAAAGCACACGCATCTGTCTTGGTACAAAGAGCAACCCAAAGTGAGTGCTGTTAATTTGCCCTTCATCCAAACCCTTCAGCTTCTAATTTAAAATATCTATCAATGTGGAGCCTGATGTTAGTGCTAGAGGACTTTGAACTGATGTGAATGAGACAGTCTAGGACTGAGTCACTCAAATCTAATGTTAAATAATGATGAGTGTTATAATAAGCTTTAAAACCAGAAGGGTGATTGAGTCTCTTTTTGGACATGTCCTCCTAATACCATAAATAAACAAATATCACAAGAAAAGGAAGAAATACAGCCTCTGTGAAGCTCTGACCTCAGTCATGGGATTACAAACTATTTGCTTTATATATGTGCTTGTCTGCTATTTTTCTTCCTTAAAAAAAAAAAAAAAAAACGAAAGAAAAAGTAGTAAATTTAGGGCATATAGATGATAACAGCATGGGAAACATTAGATGCATCTCAAAAATATTTTTCTCTTAATTCATTGAAAGGTGGTTGAGTCCACTGTCATCTGGATTCAAGACTGTAGAAAAAATCTTATACAAAGGTAATTGTATTCTGTTGAGGAAGGGAAATGATTGATGGGCTCGAGGGTGTACTAATATAAGATTTGTCTTATTTCACTGTCTCCATTAAAGATTCGAAGGTGAGAGTAAGCAGGAAGTTATTTACATTCAGACGTGATACAAAGCTGTCATCTTATGCCATCTGAAATCAGTCACTTTCAAGCATTTTTGTCTTAATGTTTTCTTTAAATCATTCGTCATTGCAGGGAGTCTGGGGAAAATCCAACCTTAAACCTAATATTTCAGATAATGAAGATGGGATTACTGCATCGAAATGGCTGTTCAAAGCAAGACCATAGGCCTATTTATTCCATCTTCTGTCTCAGAAGTGGCCAATAGCAGATGCCTAGGGAAGCATCTAAACAGGGCAAGCATTCAAGGATACTTTCCCTGACTAAGGAAGCAGAGGTGTCAAAAGATGTGGTATCCATCCAAATTAATATATTCAGCAACTGAGAGTCTGCTAAAGACTACATGTTACTTATGTTCAGTTTCTAAGAACTAGCAGGTACAGTTTTCATTTTTCAAAAAGTTGCTAAGAAAATTAAGTCAACAAAATCCAGCCATTCTAGAGGAGGTGAGAGGGGTAAAATTCTGCCACCAAGTATGGCTGGTTTTCAGGGAAAAAAAAAAAGTATTGGAATAAATGGTTCATTTTCAGCATGATATTATGAGGTTGCTGTGTGTGATTCCAAGCATTTAATAGACCCATTTATAATCTGTGAGGACTAGGGGAGGAAAATGTTGAGATGGCAAAATCTGCAAAATTATTTAGGTTAGTCCAGGTCAAATGAGACTGTGAGGAACTCTGATGGGACTTAAAATTAGGTATCTGGGGAACATGATGTCAGGTGAAATTCAGTGCTGACGAATATATGGTAACAGATATTAGAAGGAATAATTTGATCACTGCCTTCTAACTGAACTGAAGTCACTGCAGAAAAGGGTTTGGCAGTGGACAAATGAGGGAGCAGTAGTAACAAAAAAGCAAAAAAAGGTGTTAAAATCAAGAACTAGAGAACACTGAAAATATTTGATCGTCATGATATAATTTTAACTGGAAATACAGAGCATAAATAGGATGGGCAATGGATAGAAGTTATAAAAGGCAATGCCTGAACTCTTTATCTGGGGAAAATGAAAGCATGAGAGGACAATTAGAAAGAAGCATGAGGCATATATATAAAGAGATGAAGAACCTAAAATAGATATATCAAGGGTTCTTATTTATACTTTTTCCTTGCTTTGAAAATAATGAAAACCAAGAATAAAGCTACATGAGTTCAAATATCTGTTGGGCCTGTCTCCAACTAAGAATTTATATGCTAACAAGGTACAACCTCTGAGAGCCTTTTCCAAGTAATTTCTTTGCTCCTCTCCTCCCTTTTGCATCAAGGAAAGCTAAAAAATAAAAAAGGTATCTAACCTTAGCTTGGTAAATGTATCCTTTTGAATTATAATTAAATATTACTTCCCATTTGGCAAAAATGCAATTATCAAGCTTCCTGCTGGCCAGTTTTAACATCTGATGGTCAAATATGTTTGCTGTGCTATTTCCCTCCTTCCCATTACCTGAATGTTGAAGAGCTGTGACTGGGTGATGATGTAGTGCCACAGCTGACATGTGTTTGGGAAAGCATGGACTGCCAACCCTTGGGAAAGGTTATCTCAGCCTGGAATGGGGCTCCCTTGCCCACAGGTCTCTAGGGATTTCAGCTCTTTAAAGGGGTGATTCATGTGAACCTAAAACACTATCTTGCAGATACTTATCCAGGCCACTTTTTGACACTTGATGCTGTTGAGGCAGTAACATTACCACAGAAAAATACAGACTTGTATGGTGAGCAAGATCTATTTAAGAGTAGGAAAGACCATTTTTATATGACACAGGAGACAAGCTTGTTTTCTTGATCATATTAGTTGACAGAATTTGAAAACTTTTCATTAACAATCTGACACTATCAACTTTAGGATGCTGAAACTGACATTGGCCACTGAGGTCTAGACAAGCCCCATGCAAAGGGATATTACAGCCACTGGTAGCCACTGGTTAGTGACATAAAACTTCTTGTCATGGCTTTACACTGTCCAAAAATTCCTCTAAGCTTGTGACTCTGGGGATAACCCTTCAGGCGGGTCTACAGATATTGCAATGTCATGAAATTAGAGTGTAAAAATGTCACCTGAAGGTCTTATGCAATAAGATGTAGAAGGCAGAAGCATATTTATAAAACCACATTTGGTTTGCTTTTGTACTACAGCAATAAAGGTAAGAGCCTGACTCTCAGTGAGTGTGGGTATGTGGTGTGCTCACGTGTGTGCTTTGTGACACGGCTGAATTTGCAATATTTCATTCTTCATGCCTAGTTGTGTCCCTTTCCCTCTTTTGCAGAAAGAGGTCTGTAAAAATGGTCTCTGGTTATACAGCACATATATATTCAGTCTGAAAAACAGAAGGCTTTGGGATAACCTAATTGTGGCCTTCCAGTGACTGAAGGGATACTACAAGAAAGATAGAAAGAGACTATTTACAAAAGCATATAGGACAAGGAGAATTAATTCAAACTGGAAAAAAAATGTAGGTTTAGATTAGATATTAGGAAGAAATTCTTTACTTTGTGGGTGATGAGGCATTGGAACAGGGTGTCCAGAGAAGCTGTGGATGCCTTATTCCTGGAAATGTTCACAGTCAGGTTGGGTGGGGCTCTGGCCAACCTGGTCTAGTGAAAGATACCCCTGGCCCTGACAGAGGGTTTGGAACTAGATGGTCTTAAATGCTCCTTCCAACCCAGGTCATTCCATGATTCTAGGATTCCATGGTACACAGCAGCTCATGGCTGGCTGCATGTATAGCCTTGTGGAGGGACATTCTTCAAAGCCAGCTGCTATGCAGGAACACTTTGAACTGAGGAGGAAATCCAGGTCCCAGAAATATCCATCACATGGAAGAGATCCCTAGGCCACAATTGTGCAACAGCTTGATGGCTTTAAGGAGGAGAAATACTCCGTGGTTTGGTTTGTCGTGTTCCCACTTCCCTCCATACCCCACCCAAATTCACTCAAGCTCTGAAAAGGAATAACATTCCCTCAAAAGATCAGCCATTACACTGCACTGCTGTTTTCAACCATAGACCTAAGTGTATGCTGTGCCTTATCTCTCCCATACAGGTGAGATAACTGAGGGGCAGAGAGCTAAGGTGAGTGCCCAGAATTGCTAGCAGGCTGCTGGCAGAGCCAAGAATAAAAGTCTGGTCTGTGGCATGACATCTTGCCTTTGCAGCTTTGCAAGAGCTGGATTGCAAGGTCACTTGGGTAGTGCTTGTGTCGTCCTATTTGTTCTGTAAAAAATGTCTCTCCAGATGAAGAAATAATAAGAAATGTCCTGCCAGAAAAGGGTGAATTTCTTTACAAAGTCTCTACCCATTATTACTTGGATTTTTATGTTTTTTTTGACAGCAGAGCTGTTATGCTGATGTTGGCCAGTGAGCTATGACTGTACAGAAAGGAGGAGAAGAAAAAAGAGAGAAAAAAGAGTGCATAACTATTTTGTATCTATGCTAAATATCTCTGTAATTTAACAGTATGTATGTGCCCTCATGAAAATCTGCACACTGCATAAAACAAAGTGCTGAGCATCTTTGAGAATGCAGGCTGTACTAGCAGAAATATAATTAAGAGAAAATACTAATCGCATTTATATCCAGGGTGACATTACGGGTTAAGAGTGCATATATGTTTGTGTCTGGATTTCAGTCCTAAACTTAAGGCTGAATCCAAACAATGTAACCTCAGAAAAGTGGTGAATAATATAAGAAATCATTTTCCTTTAGAATATTTTCAACTTTGAGAAAGTAACTGTCATTAATTTGCAACAGCACATGCTGGTACTCTTATATAGTTTTCCCCAGGATAACAATCTGGCTAAATGAGAAATAATGAGAAAACTATTTCTTATATCATTTCTTGAAACCAGTGCTGGCAACCTGATCAAACCATTCAGTAGTGAATTGTTCGCTATGTTAACATTGCACAGACTGCCACTTTTGGAAGGATTTGGGTATGTTTTTATAACCTAGCCATCTTTTCATTGAACACCTGTGTGCTTAAAATTAACAACTAATTTTCAGTTGCCCACACAACTGTGGTTTAATCAAGACAATCAGAACATGAGGCCACCACTTTCCCCCCTTGTACAAATAAAGCTTGCTCAGCCTTGATGCAAGATTTTCTAGCATTTCTAGTGTTTTCTAGTGTTTCTAGCAATCATGGGGTTCTGTGATGACATTCTTCTTTGGAGAAGCATTGGAACAGAAGCAGAACACTTTGGGATCAAGGATAATTTTTCGGATCTGGTGATTCAAAGATATGGTTGCTATTCTTGGCCATGACATAAAATAATGGCTGTAAAGCAATTCAGTGGAGCTCTGAGGTTTAGCATGACATTGTCCATCCACAGAGAGTGCATGAAGCATAATTATCTGGACTGTAGCATGTTGTGGAGTACTGTGTAGTAAATACTTGATGTAGAATTACTGTCCTTGTGGATTGCATTAAAATATAAAATGCTGACATATCCCAAAGAATTCAATTCAATAAAACTTACAGAGATTATTAAAAAATCCTAAAATATAAAGCACATTCCTCAAATAGGCTCTGGGTCTCTGTTATGTCTTGCAAGTATTGCAAACAATGTGTCCTGTACCTTCATTCCCCTGGGTTTGATGCAAATTGAGATGATATGGCATTTTTGGCTAGCAGCTCAAGGTTGAGCTGTGATTTTACAAAGTCAGCAAAATTTTCTTGCCTGATGCTGTGTCTCATCATAATCTTTTTCATTCTTATCCCTGAAAATCTTGTCAAACATTATTACTTAATTATAGAGCAAGATGCAACAATTAATCTGTAGTGTTAACCATTGTACTTTCATTTGTTGACATAGAATGTCCACAAAGTACTATTTTTCCCTAGCTTAGCAGGGATGGCAAGAAGGAAGTGTGGAGGGCTTTGTATCACCAGTCCTCATTACAATCTTTTGTATTTTGACTATAGAATGTGTGCATGGTGACTCAGGAATGTCACGGCTGTCACCATGTTGTGCACTGTGGCTACTCAGAGCTGGGTGGCAGGAGCAAAAATGGATGGGATTCAGTCCTTCTGTTCTCACACTCCAGGTTTCTCTCACCTGGGAAACTACCAGTTGTGCGGGGCTTACAGAGCAGAAACATGTGTCACCTCTGCCTGGTGGAGACTGATGAGTACTGGAAGGATGAAAGTAGTGTCAATGTACCACAAAATCACTGAATAATGGTAACACAGTAGTGGGACATTCACAGTCACCAGCCAGTTGGGAAATCTGATTGAAAGGTAAGGTTTTGAAAAAAAAATTCTGACTTTTACACTAGTATGAATTAAAAAGTGATTTTTCCTACTCCCTTCCTGGACAGGAACAATGCAGTTTATGGCTATCTGCTATAATATCATTAATTTAATGAATTACTAAAACTGGTGATTTGGTCAATGAGCTAAGACCTCTGTCACATCTAACTACTACAATAATTCATCACTTTTGTCATTATGCTGCTTCTCAGAAGTAGGGGCTTTCAAGAAAGGCAGTACTCTTTCCCAGGTTGATGGATAGAAGGCATGGAATGAGTCCAAGAAGAGAGAGAGTCAGCAGGCTTGCAAACAGCTTACATCAAAATGGATCTAGAAAATCAACACAGGTCAATCCCTCGAGGAGGGATAAGATCAGAAAGATGTACTGGAAAAGAAAGTGAGACCTCATCTTCACCTCATGTACGTGGATCTGGTATTATGAAGATTGCTCATTAAGTCATCTCCCGTAAGGCTTAGAGGAAAGGTTCACAAAAACAATCTGTTAGATGAGCTTCTCATGAAACCTAAACTGGACTATGTTGTGTTGGCTCTTTTTTCAATTTGTTTGAAAATTCCAAAATCTGCATTTTTTTCCCTCCAGTTCTTGTACTTTCCTTGTTTTTGGAATAAAAGGGGCTAGCTGAAGGGAGAAGTTTGTAATGAACTACAGTGGCATTGCATCTCTTGTCTGCTGATTTATTAACACTCTTGAATAAACACTCTTGAATACAGGTAAGCAAAAGTATCAATGCCATTCAGTGTCACACCATAACTCCATAACTATTTTAGGGGCATTATGGGGTGTAGCATACTGGTCCTCTAGTTTCCTCTAGATTTATTTAGGACATGGTAGTTAGCATATTTGCTGTCAGTCTTAACAGAGGCCTGAGAGCTTAAATCTTAGTGGAAGGGATTCATCAGGGTTACTGTCAAGGGCAGCATGATGAAATAGGCATTGCCCTTCATACAGAGAGCACTGACTGCAGAGCTATCAAATAAACTGGTACCTTTAAAATGTACTGGGGCTATTAAAAAGACAGGCTCTTAGATTACCCCTAAATGCTGTGCTTCTCTCCCTCTCCTGTCTGCTGCTATTTCATTTTTATTGTCTTCATGGAAAAAAATTCAAAGGGTTGGAGGACAGAGGAAACATTCTTGTAAACTTACTTTATAATCCACAGAGTTAGCCCACAGAGGGAGAGAGAAGGAAATATTTTAAAGAAGCTTTAAAAGGTTGCAAATTCTCTGCCTGAATGGTCCTGTTTAAACCCTGTTTTTACAGATGTGTGCATATACACAGGCACACATGCACAATCAATGTGTGCTCATGCAACAAATTTCTCCTGAAGTATTTCAGGAAGATGCTTTTATAATACAACCCTTGCCTAAACCCAGTGCCGAGAAATAATGGTAATTGACTCTCACCTTAAGTTTTTTCCTCTGGATTTCCTGCTCTCTCTTTTGCTCTCTCTCAGAGAATCAGATCCTCAGCAGTGAGGGATTAAAGTCTCATGCTGTAACATTCATCCTTCTTGCTGAATGAATAACATGATTAAGGTATATGGGGAAGTGGAGTGACAGTAGCAGGTTCCATAGGTACAAACCCCCTCAGGGGTTGTGCTGCAATATACAATGATTTATTTGGCAGCTATTTGCATACAACAACTGCCTGTGAACATTTCTCGGGGACTCTGGACAATTTCCATGATGGAGGAAGCCGACAAAGGCTCATATGGGAGAAGATCAGAGTTTCTTCCTCCACTACATTGACAGCTCGAATCAGGAGCAGGGTGGAATGAGGGACTAGCATGTTCTGCACGTGTTTTGTCCTCACATATTGAGTCCTGTACACCATGGTGTGATAGCAACCATCACACCACATAGTGTATTATAAATGAGACAGTGGTGTGCAGGTATCACTAACTTGTGTTTAGACTAACTTGTGTCCAGCACAGCCCTGGTCTAAGTACAAGGCCTCTCTGCTCCAGAGTGAACATATTTTTTTCTGGAAGTTTGCCACTGACTGAAGACCTGCTTTGCAAAATCCACCTATGAATTGTAATTTCTCTTGCATATTTCCTGTAAGACTCATGCCCTCACAGATTTTATTGTGTGCATTTTTTCAGTGTTCCTGTGAAAAGAGTGCTCCAATTCCTGTTTTGAAGAAAGAAAATGAAGGTGCTAAAAAAGGAGAGTCAAATTCATGAAGGGTCCAAAATTTCCAAATGTGGCTTTGGTATCTTAATCTCACAAATTCTGCTCAACTACTGCTTTAAACTTGCCACTGCATATGTTTTTGACATTTGATTTTTTTGAGAATTTAAATTTTACTTTCATTCTCATTCTCATAGGCATCTCATCTTTGACAGTCTTAGCAGCTCAGAGTCTGTTTCATGTTTTAATTTTGTTTGGATCCGTAAATCAGGTGTTTCTGTTTGCTTGTGTGAGGGGCTCAATCCGATAGAGGCTCTCCAAACTTGATTCAGTTTTACACAAGATAGAACTGCTGGGTACCTCTCCCTGTCCTCATCCTCACCCTTTCAGACAGGTCATTTGTCTTGGCTGTGTGAGAAATCTGGTATCTGATCTGATTGATACCTAAAAAGATTTGCCGTCAAATCTTTGATGCAGAATGAAATGGCTTCCAAGATTGGCTGAAACTGCATCCTCCTCTTGGCAGATTAACCAAGAAGGAGGAGGTGAAAACTGCCTGTGAACTAAGGCACATGAATCCCATGAGTTAAAAGGCAATGAGCTCAGGGTTCCGAGCTTCTGGTGGCTCATGTTGTGAAAAATCCAATGTGGTTACAAAAGAAAGCTGCAATCTACACTCAGGTTTTGAATGAAAAGGTTTAGACAGCTACTCTGGGGAGAGCATTCAGGGCTTTGAGTGTATTAGTACTACTGAAAAAGGAGCTTGAGGCACATAAAGGAGAAGTATATCCATTTGGAGAGACCAACACAGGTCCTAAAACCTGCAGATCTGCGTTAGCATGGGGATGTTCTGGAGTTGTTCTGGTCTTCTTCATATGAGCAATACCATAATATGGAAAGAAATAAAGTTCAAGATGATAAGTGAAAATGGTTTTTGGCTTGAGGAAAGATTCAGTGCTATGCTGAGAACACCTGGCTAGGGAGTAACAACAATGAAAGTCTGGTACAAGGGCTTTTCAGCTGCAAGCAAGATTGACAAAGTTTATCTTCTGCCTCTGGATATGTGGGGTCAGTCTAATGATTTGATTAAGTCAGTGTATCAATAAGATTTCAAAATGAAATAAAGTGAAACAATTGTTTAAAATTGTCATAGACACTTCAAGATACAGACTGGGCCAAATTCTATTCTATGATTTACTTTCTGACTCCATGTGCTATGACTAGTTCTCTGTTGGTGTGGCTTCTGTCACCTTTTGTATGACTTATACTTTTTTCTCCACTTCTTCATGCAAGAGCCAGGTAGCTACCAATATACATGTTCTGATTTAAAGACTGAAAATATAATCCACAGCTAAAATAATGTGTGTTTAATCAACTGTCCATTGGGGTATGGAAGAAAAACCTTTCTTTCTTTTGAATGCCTAGATGTATAATTGGCTAGTACACCAGAAAGATGAGTTTTAGTCTCTTGTGCAATAAAAAAAACCAGTCTAAATGTTTTGGAGATAGACGCTTTGTCTGATCTCTTGGGTAAATACAATGCATTTTAGAACCAAAAGTAAAAGATATACTAAAAATATTTTAATACTAGCGTACTAGCAAAAGTTGGCATAAATCAGAAAGGCTTGCATGACACTGTCTTCTGTAGTGATCAAAATGCTCTAGCTGTGGTTGAACTTCCTTTGCTCGGTGTCATCATTTAAATTCTTTTAAAAGAAAAACTGCAAGTGTTTGAATAAGTGATCAGCACATTCCTGTTAACAGAGTCTAAAAGTGTTCTGCTGTGTTACAGCAGAAAACTTCTATCACTGACTCTTCTCTGATGAACCACAATGCTCTCCCAAGAACTTGGAGTCACAGTGCAATAGGGCAGGGGGCTCTGAAAAGCTGCTCTGTGGAGATAGGAGAAGCAATGGCAAACACAGCCATCCTGCTGCTTGACCCCAGGGTTTCATCTGTTTGTGATTTGTATTTACTCACATTAGTACTGGAAAAATTTTTTTGAAACCTCTCCAGATAGATGATCTTATTTCTGCTTTTTCCCCCCCCCCCATATTCTCCAAAAATAACTACTTTATATTCTTGATAGGAAAACTGTTATTCAAACACATTTACTTTGTGTGTATAGCTGTATTTTTTCTCTGTTATAGGCTGAATGGATAGAGTTGAACACACTAAATTTCCATTTTCCTTTAAAACAACTGTGTTCTCTTAGGAAGCCTAGTACACCTTAACTAGGAATTGATACAACATTTAAAGGTTTGGCTTAAGAATTTTTGCTACTCAACAATATTTTTCTATATTTACTATCTTTTGAGAAAACAGACATGAAGATTTTTATTAATGTGCAATTTGAAGGAGACTGTACAATTTAAGAAGTTTTTTTTTTTGTTTGGGGACTTCCTATCTCTATGTACATAAAATTGTATACTCCATTTCAAATATGGGACTTGTCTGCATTTTCTGCATTTTTTTTTTAGGAAAGAGATGAGGAAAGGAAAGAGAGGAGCTACAGAACAATGTTAATACCAAAATAAATTAGTACAAACTGGTCATTAAGGCTTTGTGCCTGAAAATTAGAACAGAATTTCTGTTGAGTTCTAGCTTGTTACAGCAGTGAGGCTACAGAACAATCTCACTATAGTATGGTAAGCCCAAAATCTAACTTACATACGCATATGTATGTTTATATGTTTAAAAAACAAAAAGGTTAGAACCTGATAGAACTTGATAAGCTTCTAAGGAGTTTCATAAAAGGGTCAGTATGATTAGTCTTTGTAAGAGCAAGGAACTGCACTCTCAACCTAGAAGTCCTTTCAAGTCTTATATTCCCAAAAACTGATTGCCTTTAGAACCCTAAAATAGCTTGGTTTTTAATGGGTTCAGTTAACATTTGTCTCTGGATAGGGAAGAGATTTGGAAACAGGTGAAAGGTTGCATTTCAGATGCTGAAAACTGGCATTGGTTTGGACCTTTATCATCTTATGATGGGCACTAATAGAGGGAGAAACCAAAGTTCAAGAAAAGTACTGGAAAGATGTTGAGGCAGGAACAAACATGGGAGCCATGTAGACCCCTGGGAATTTATAAGGACACAAAACCCACTGCTGAGGGCTTAAACACCAGCTGGCACTCTGCCTGAATAGAAAGTGCAGCTGGCCTGACAACACTCAAAACATAGTAATGACATCAGAGAAACTTTCACTTCTTCAACTTGTTTAGAATATCATGTTTTAAAATCAAGACTTTGTTAATGAGTCTGCTCAGGTAAAAGAGGGTGAATGGTTCTGTGGGGACTTGTAGCCCCATGCTACCACCATGCCCCTGTGGCTTTCTACCCGTAGACTGAGGAAGATCACAAGCTGTGCTGTAGCATTTCTCCAGAAGCCTAAACCTCTCATTGCCAAATACTGCACCATTTAAGCAGGATTGTGCTGAAACTATTATACTATTTCCTTGCAGAAAGATAAACTAGGAGACCTGTAAGTTTGGCTGAGTGAAATCTTTGGGTGTACCTCACTGGGCAGATACTGAGGATGGAGCTGTTGCCTCATCAGTCAAGGCTTCCTGGAGCTGTTTGTAAGAGCCTGCTATGGCTGTCACTGTCCTTCTTGCATAGAACCTTGAACGCCATGTTTCATGATAGAGTGTATCTGCTCCTTGCCAATGATGAACTGGTATAAGCCACACAATTAAGATAATTACAGTAGTTTCATGAATATAAGCCGCACCTTTTTCATTGAAGAA
>VRYO01002772.1:58580815-58601439 GCA_009812075.1 Sialia sialis | reverse complement strand
GAAGTGCGGCTTATATTCAGGTGCGGTTTATAATCGTGAAACTACTGTACTGCCTTTCTACAGGTGGACAGGCACGGTGCAGATAAGGTTAGTGGGGTTGGTCATATTTCATTCTGGTGGTCTTGTTATTGCATGTTGTCACAATCTGCTACTCAGGGGGTACATGTAGACCTTTGTAAATCTTAGACACAGTGAAATAGAACTAGTTCCAAGAGGGTTCCTCTGCATTTACGGTCAAAGTCAGATGTTCCCGTCTTTTCTTTCTGACTCTGATGGGTGGAACTTTTGTGAAAAATCTCATGCTTATTTGTTTGATTGCAGGGGGACCACCAATACATTTTGATGTTTCCTTTGAAAGAAAAGCAGATCCTCAGAATAAATTGTATGCTTTGAAAATTTGATGCTAAAATGCAGAAGGAAAGCACACAGACAAAGGGATTTCATGCTGAAATGAAAAGAGAGGTGGCTATGAGATGATCATTTCAGTGGCAGCCTAAGTGGAGTTATGCCAAAAACTGCGAAGGGTTGTGTGAACTAGGGATGAGACATTGTGCTAAAGAAGAAAATAACCAGCAGGAGAGGGGATGGAGTGGAAGTGATGTAGGATTATATTACAAGGAGAATGTAGGCATCTGTGCATAGTTCCCTGCCTAAGTGGATGCTGATAATGCCAACATTAATTGCCAGAGATTTTATTTTCAAGATACTCTGGGGTCTGCTTCAAGTAAAGCAGGATGAGTTATTTCAGGAATTGTTGAAGTCAAAACTAGCAGAAAATATGGGTCAATTTTCTGCAGAGAGCTACCTTCTCAGGTGAGTGCCATCAAATCTCCCTCCACCATCACAGCAACACATCAGCCAGGTGGGTCATGAAGTATGCAACTTCTAGTTTGTCTGCTACAGTCCTCAGTTTCTGTATTGCAAACCTTTTTGGCCACAATTTCTGTCACTTTTGAAGAATGGCAGACATTCATTTTGAGGATCCTTCTTTCTAGAGCTGCTTTGGATACTTGAATAATTTTGGATTGTTTAAGGAGGAACAGCATCCACTCCTATGCAAAATTGTTAGTTACGCCATGTGTGTGTGATGTTGAGGGGATCTGTAAGGTTCTTGGGCTGTTGCAGACCATGTGTCACAGTGTTATAATTTATTTAACCCCACCTCTAAGTGATTCTTTTTCTTCAGATATGTCACAGTTATTCTCATTATTTACAGTGTACTTTTAGACTTTACATTTAATCATAGCTTAAAAGTGCAAAAGTCTGTTTTCCACAAGAAAAAGAAGTTTTTAATTTTCTTGGGGTTTTTTGTTAGTTTTTTTTTGTTAGTTTGTTTGTTTTGTGTTTTGTTTTTTTTTTAAATAATTGTATCATGTTTTCGACAGCTAAATAAATGGATTTTATTAAACAGGATTATGGGCTGAGATTATTTAGTATTCCTTTTTTATTATCTGGTGTAGCCTCTGCTGGGAGCTGTGAGTTTCTTTTCTTCATTTCCAACATTGATTCTTGCATTAGATGGTTTCATTGAATAATTAATATACATCCTGTGATTGATGATTTGCATGGCCTGAATATTAGGTTATCAATCATGACCCACTTGTTCTAATGTAATCATATTGAAAACGTGTCAAAAGCTGTTTACCCAACAATGACAACAGGAGCTGTGATATTGAAGGTGCTTGATACACTACAACAGAAAATATCCTGGTTGAACATTCATAATGCAGAGATTATGAGTTCCTCAAATTGATGTAACAAAAGCCTGGAGCCCTTGGTGAGAGTTATCAGCTCCAATAAGAAAAGCCCTTTTTTCAGCTAGAAAATCGTACTGATTTCTTTGCCTTTTATCAGCTGCTTAGTGACTTTTTGAGCCTACAGTGTAAAGTAATTATGTTCTGCGCTGCACAGCATAAAGAAACTGAACAAAAAAATGGAAAGTGTTCTTTTTTTTGAAAAAAGGAATGACACTGTCTATATCTGTTGTTACTGGAAGGAAAGAGCATAATTAAGGTCTTTCCACAGTTTGCTTTTAGTGGATTACCACAAACACTGAAAAGCAGGTTTTACTTCTGTGGGAATCATTAAAGCAGAGCATTACATTTTAATACTCAGCATATAATGCACATTTCATTTGCAGTGTATTTCTTAGCTCCTAGATGCTTGTTTCTGCAGACTGTATTGGTTCCATTTCAATGCCCTGTTGCTCTTTACCTTGGCCAGCTGCAATGGCAGGTTTAATTGTGTATATTTGTTTCATTCTTCCCTTTTTCCTGTGACAACTCATATTAACGTGGGAATTATACTGCGATTCAACTTCACAAACTGATACTGATAGAAATGTTTCCTATGACTAAAGTAGAATTGCTCATGTAAGACAAAGCTGCTCGAGGTGGAGAAGTCTAAAGCACTGGGCTTTATAATTCTGAGCAGCAAAGCAAAGCCATTTCCTTCAACCTCTGCCTGACTTCCACTCTGGACTGTAGCATACTCAGATTTTTCCAGTCTCCTTTGTTCACGAAAAGTCATGCAGTGATGCTTTTCCTAACATTTGACAGTGCTTTACTCCTCATGTCACCTTTTGGCTTTGATGGAGTTCTCAAAACCTTTGCTCCTTCCAGCTCCCTGTTGCTCTTGACGTTAGACAACTTAATTGGTGGATATAGACCAAAACCAGACAATTCATCAGGATTAAGAGTACTGCAATTTTGTCCAAATGTGAGGACCCTACTAGTCCTGGCTAGCCTTCAAGGCATATAATCATGGAGTTCATACTAGTGTGGTCTCTGAATAGTTGGCATAGTTGACAGTCCTAAGAAGAAAGACAATTGGAAAAAATCAAAGCTCAGGAAAAAAAGCCCTACAGTTTGACTCCCCTCCTCTTTTTTCCTTTTTTTTTCTTTTTTCCTTTAGTCATTATTTTACTTTATTCCACCAAAAAAGAAAAAGTTTATAGAAGCTCTGTAGTCTATGTGATACCACCCAGTAGGAGGGGTAATCTCTTGGGATATCACCACAGTTAAAGGCCAAATGTTTCAATTACTTAATATATGGCAATATTAACCTTGGTGTGTCTCTCAATGATTAAAACAGAGAACAAATATATTCATTGTATCAGGAAAAATGATTCATAAAATAATTTTTAATCCTAAAACCACAGAAATCTGGAACCAGAGAAAGTGTAGATGAAAAAGACCTAGTCATCTAATTTCTCTGCCAGTATAGGATTTCAGTGTGCATTTTTTGTATATTAGTGTAAGAAGGTTACTTGGAAAATGATGCCCAAACCTGTTGGATTTGAATATAACCATAGTGATTCATGGTTTTTATGATTTCTTTTCTTGAATCTCTGTACTTAACTCAGAGTGCTTCAAACACTAGTGCTTCTACAACCATGGGAAATAAAGCAAATTATTAGATTATTAGAAAAATTAAGACATTTCTTGGCTTCAGCAAACTATATGTTCTGCTATTGTTTTTTATCACACTATATATTTCCAGGATTTCCAGTGCAAGTCTATTAGAAAAATTGTCTTCAGTTTCCCCTAATCTTTTGTTAGAAATGGACTTTAAAATGAGGCAATAGAGAAAGGGTATGTTCTGGGTTTCCTTTATTTGTCTGATGTTTCTAAATCCTCTAATGCCCATTAGTTAGCTCTTCTTCACATCTAAGAGAGTTTACAGCTGTTTATTATTTTTTAAGGTAGAAGCAGGGACTGTCTTTTGTTCGAAGAAAGAACTCCAGGAGAGATACCTCCAGAAAGACTCCCTGTACCTTAGACTGACTTTGGAAGACTTAGTGAAGGTGCCATTATAATTTCTCTCCCTCCCTGGTGAATGATTTTCCAAGTATTTGTGTATTTGTAGTGCCACTGCATCTTCTCTTGATTGCATCATGTTAGATTTTTTTGCTTTCTACATATTATTTATGCAGTGGGGCAGAAAAGCCCTGTATGTAGAAGAGGAGCATACAAACTACACATCTTGCAAAGCACTGAATTGTTTCCTAAAGCTTTCCTGCAGGAAAGGCTGTTCTGCTCTCTGAATCACCATTTCTACATTTTTCTAATTAACATTTTTTTGGTTATTGCCTCAAGACTAAAAGCCCACTAGTTTTCAGTTGTTTAGTTTCTCAGCCAGTAGTAAAATTTTCCTTGGAAAGAAGCAGCATTTTATGGAAACCATCAGTAAACTGTTTTTCTATGGAAAATATTTGAGTAGCCCTCCTCTGTATACATAACTATAAAAATATTAGGGCAATATGTGCTAAGTGGGCAGTACAAGTGTTTCAGCACAGAGCATCCATGCCTGCAATTTGCTGCCAAAAGCAAATTACTCCAGCAAGCCATTTAACATAATAGGACATAGCAGGTGTTGGGCCACATCTTCAAACAAACAAAAAACAGGCAATGACTAATTCACTGGAAGGAGAAGTATAGCCAAAATTTTCTTGTTCTGACCCACAGGAAAACAAATCTGCTGTCCTCCAGTGCAGAGCTCATACGTGTGGGATACAAACTTTTCTAATCAACCAGAGACATATCTGATACTCTGCTTGGAAAAGATCAAAATAGGCATGGACTTCTGAGATGAGATGTAAAACACATCTCTCTGAACATCCCTCAGTATACCACAATTATAAATAAGTACAAACAAAGTCTATTCCCTGCTGCTTCTGAATGGAAAAGAGCTGGAGAGAAGAAGAAAAAATTGGCTGTATATGTTTTCTTTACAATTTTGGAATGCATTCAGGCTTCACACCAGGCAGCAGAGAGAGAAGCAGCAGACACGATTCTCATATTCAACTCATGCTTGGAAAGAGTGCAAATTTTGTCAGCAGCATTGTCCACAATGGTGTATTGACTCTGAGAATGGAATATTTCTCTGCATTAATGAACAGTGAAGGATTAAATTGCAGGTGGACAGATGAAGGGTAGATTAATAGGACAAGTGGCTATTTGACTCACTATAGTCTGTGAAGTTGGCACTTCAGGTCTAAGCCAGCGGGAAGGTGGCCTTGCCTCCAGCCTCCTCACCTGCTCTGCATTTCCAGGAGTTGTGGAGCCTGCCATTCTCCCTTAGTCTACCAGAAGACTGATCATGTGTGAGTTTGCTAATGCACGTGACATACACTTTACATTTGATGTCACTGATGCCAGTCTGAAGTGACAGAGTTGTCTTATTCTTGGCATCCTTGCAAATTCTGTTGCTGCCTGTGAATACTTCCCACAGCTACTGTAAACGCTGTAATCACTACAGAGGAGATGACAGGATATTTCTGTGTTGTTTTGTTAACTTCTCCTGTGAACAACAGGAAATTAAGCTGGGTGTTGTGTGGTACTTGGCAATCTTTTTTCTGGGGGTTTATTATGTTTTTTTAATATTCTCACTCCCCCTTTCTACTTCCTTTCCTGCTAGATTTTCCATGGCGATATTAGGATGAATGTGTCTGTCAGTTTCAAGCTGTGACTTTTTTTTCTGTTTTTGTAGAGCTGTCCCAAAGCATACCTGGGAGCTGGGAATGTTAAAAAAGAAAAGGAAGCAGAGGCTTCTGTAGTGTGAGATCGCTGGCCTTGCCTGTAACATGAACACCTGCCGAAGTAAGAGGAGGCTCATTAGGTGACTCTGACTACTGCTGTCTTTGCTATTTTTGGGCCAGCTGTCATGATCTGCCTGGCCTTGACGTTTGGTATAACATCTCAAGACCAACCCATTGTACATTTTCCCTCTCACGCCCTGCAACAGGAAGAAAGGCAGCCAACACTGTCGTTATGCTGCCGGGCCAGACGTCCAATTAAGCAAGCATGGGCTGGATGTGCCCAGGCAAGGGCTCTGGTGGGCAGAGGGGAGGAGGGTGTGCAGAGCCATTACCTCAGAGTGCCCTGCAAACCCTCCTCTTCACTTCTGCTGCATCCCTAGGAACTGCCAGGAAGAGCATCTGAGCTGCCTGCAGCTTTAACGGTATGGCACAGGGGAGCAGAGGTCTCCCAGGATTAATTAATGGGCATCCCGAGAACACATTCTCATTATAGCTGTAGCACTAGGGTTTTTCCTCATTTTGCAGAACATCAAATGTATTAGATAGCATGTGGGGTGGAGGCAGGGAGGAGTGGGGAAGACAGAGGCTGCGGTCAGAGGGAAGCAATATGGACTGGGAGATTGAATCTGACCCTGTCAGAGGCTGTCGCAGGACTTAATATTGCATGTATTTAGACTGGATTTTCTCTGATATAACGCATCTGACTTTGGGGGAATGAGCCTTGGTTTTGAGGGGTGTGCAGATCCCTGGGGGAGTGAAATGCCACTGATAATAAAGAGCTCGTGCTGACATCCACCACCATGATTTTTATTTGTTTGTAGCTGCTCATTCTTTGTTGGAACACAGAAATGGCCAGGCACGTGTGTTTTGTTTCTTTCATGTGATTTTCCCCGCCAGTCAGCATGGCTTATGCTCAATTAATTCCATCAATACACGGTCCCCTCCAGCCTCATCTGCACTTGTGTAGCGTGACAGGCAGTTGTGAATATACCACTAACTGCGTCCAGACAAAGGCGTGAGGAGGCTCCACGAGGGGTCTATTAACTCCACAGACAGACTGCGGCTTCGTCTTCAGCACAGACCCTTTGCAGGAGGGATTTCTTTTTTGGTGAAACATTTAGTAAAACGTGTTTCCTCCCTCCTGGTGAATTAACAGCCCCTTGGCTGCTGGCGAGCGGCAGCACTGCCGTCTGAACTGCGCCCGATGAAGCACCAGGGTAGCTGGACATGCTTCTCCAGTGCTCACAAGGACATACAGGACACAAGCTCCCTGCTTGGGGAGCTCAGGAGTCCACCCTGGGTGATCAAGTGGGGCAGGTGGTAACTCTGGCTGAGTGTTTTGATAAAGAAGATGCTCTGACCATGTTCTCTCCCATCAATACGATTAGGCAGTGATGATTTTCTCTAAGAGAGAGAGAGAGAGCACAGCCACCATTTCATTTTTTTCTTCATAAAAGGGCAAAAAATTTACTGATATCTTGGGGCCATGTGATCCCCTCAGCAGTGAGGCAATGTGCTTGCAGGTGGACTTCAATGTTCTAAAGAACAGGGAAGAGAATAAGAACAGCAGTCTTTGACCAAAAAAATTGTCTTTCTTGCATACTGGGTATTTCAGAGGCATGAAGCGATACTAATTGGGGTACAGTGTAATGACTAATCCCATTAGAGGTGCTGTTTACAGATTACCTGCTTGTTTGAGGGACTAGAAAGCAATGTAGGAATAACAAAAAATAAATCAAAAAAGGAGAGAGAATATTTTTTTAGAACTGCTGTGACACGAGAATGTGAGAGATGTTAGTTATATTGAAACACTCTTTCAGCCGACAAGGTCACTTGTGGCAATAATCCGCTCATTAGAGGTGTAATCCATCACTCAAGTAATATCAATTTAGTGCCAGGGTTTTAATGCAGGTTGTACTAATCATTAGCGGCAGTTTGTCAACTGCATAATTCACCAGGGATTGTGGGTATGCATGATTTAGCAGGTGACCCCTGACCTCAGTGGAGTAAGAAGCCTGCCTTAGAGGCAAAATCAAGAGGGACAAAAAGCAGTGCTCACTCATGAACAATTATTATGCTTAACAGCATGACTGTCATTTTAGAGGGAAAGGGGGAAAAAACACTATGTACTGAATAATGAAGGATTAAAATTCACCTGAGACTTGGCTCCAGCTACAATGCTGGAGTCACCACCCTCGCTTAGGGGGGCAGGAAGAAGACAACACTTTTTTTTATTGTTTACTTAATGGCCCCTTAGCTAATATCTAAGAGTGAGAAGCCCTTCTGCCATGCAAAACATGAGGGGTGATCACAGCAACAGACTTATTTATTCTTCTCCTGTGAAAATGTTGGTTTGCTCCCATCTCTATCCCAGGTGCCAAGCACTGGGATTGACCTGTGACTGTCATAGGTGAAAAGTATTAGTTAGGAAAGTCTGCATTAGTGTCAGACAGGTAGAGGATTTCCCCTCAGGCTGTCAATTCATTTGGAGAGAAGAGGAGAATAACCTGAAGTGAATTTCTGTGCCCACCTGAAATCTACTCAGAGAGTTAAATGCAGAGTTTGATTTACCAATCATTATAAATGTAGTATAGCATCATATTCTCTATTTCAACTATTGGAAAAATGCATTTCTTTTCACATCCCACTTGGGAAGTTATCAGTGTCTTGCCTTGCTGTATTGCTGCTCTGTTTTATAATAGCAATAATCCTCCTGAAATCTGGCAACTAGGACCAGTAAAGTGCCCTAAGCTTTACTGTAATTAAGGTACTTTTTTGCTTGCAATAATTCAGAATTGGCTCTGACTTAAAATCTGAAATTTAACAAGCGATTTAACCTGTAATGTGCTCTAATTGCTTTTGGTATTTTGAAAGTGGGGGTTGGGTGGGAGAAAGCAGAAAGTGGTCAAACAACTCAGTAATTTAACAGAAAGAGTTGCAAGTGATCTTGCATGTTAAGCTCTTTCCAACTGGAGTTTTAATATGCACACCAGCTTCCTGGTTTTAAGGCTTTCTGATTGTCTGTCTGTACTTGATGTCTATGCTTACAATAAAAAATGATGCTTGAAAGGAAGGAAAGGGACAGAGCAGACCTCTGCTAGCTAAAGATTTTGAAATGTCACCAACACTGTCAACAACAAACTTACATCACAGCCCTTGCCAGCTCTGAAAGAAAAGGCAGAGTGTGGTGTCCCATCCTGGAGGGAAGGGAACAGCCAAGATTCATAGATGCCCTCAGTCAAATTGAAATTACAAAAATCAAAGGGTCTACAAAAAATTGCTAAGTTTTATTAGTGAATTATATATTTGGCATGGAAATTAGTAAATTTATGTCTCTTATCTTCTAACATAAACACGTGGTGGATGGTTTTGAATAGAAAGAGCAAAAGAGAGAAAAGTAGAGAATAGGTAGAGTGAAAGAGTGATTAAAGACATGGAGGGAGGGAGGGAGGAAGGAAAGAAGGAAGGAAGGAAGGAAGGAAGGAAGGAAGGAAGGAAGGAAGGAAGGAAGGAAGGAAGGAAGGAAGGAAGGAAGGAAGGAAGGAAGGAAGGAAGGAAGGAAGGAAGGAAGGAAGGAAGGAAGGAAGGAAGGAAAGATCTTCAGCCCTGGTTCCAGTGTCAATCCAGTGTCAATGGGGTATCAAGGGTCCTGGCAGTGCTGGGGTTTGTGGGGGTACATTTATAGATAAATTTATCTATCCTGGGGCTAAGGTTCTTGCTTTTGCTGCAAATTAGTTAACATGCACAATTTTTCCTTCTAGACCTTTCTGGAAGAATGTTTGGAAGATTTTGGTTGTCTTGCTCCCTCCTGACTGTACATGTCTGCCCCTTACATGCTGTACTGAATTGTTCTTAGCTCCAGGAGCCAGAACAAGGGTATTTGTCCCAGGAAAGTGCTGCCCTTCTCCGGTCAAAACCTGATGCCTGATGCAGAGCATGTTCTTACCAGCAGTCTTTGGTTGGCTCCATGGCTATCTGGCTGTTGGCTTTTGGGAAATACACATTAGCCCCTTATCTTCTGGGCTTCTTCAGGAAGGAAGGTGGGAAAAGGCAAGAGGGCACAGCCACCAGGCACCAAGAACAGCCAGATGGCAAAAATATCAGTGAATAATAATACTTAGGATTAAAATTTATGACTACTTTCTCTTTCAGAGGGAGCTAGGGCACTGTTGGATTGTTCCTATTTCCAGTGCCACAGGAACAAAGATAGGGAAAATAGGAATTTTCCTTCAGTTCTGTAGGAACTGGCAGTACTTACAAGAAAGAAAATGAAAATTGCCCATTAAGAGGTATTGGCACCATTTAATTTGAGGGATCTCTTTCTCTGCAATGCAGGATAGAGAGCTAGTAAAGCATCTCCCTCTCATGTATGTCCATGGCCTTTGGCATCAGAGAAAGTTCTGGTTCTCATGCCCAAGGCAATCTGGGTTCTCTCTGCCTTCTGCAGGGGCATGATGTTGTAGTTCATTTAGCTGCTGTGTATTTCCTTGGCTGGGAAACTATCTGAGGGAGCTCCTGCCTGTGCCATCAGTGGAGCCCTTAGTGTTCAGCTGCTCTAAGAAGAGTGTCTACTGTAATGTGAACTGAGTTGCTAAATTTAGGTATTTGAGCTGAATCACATCCAAAGTGATGTTCCCCTTGCTCAAACAAGGGGAGAAGCAGGAAATGGAAGTTCAGCCCTGGGTCAAGCTATGATTGTAGTTCAGCTACACTTAGTGATTCCTGTTGTTCCATTTATTTAGATTATATGGGTTTGTATGCAGGAACTAGCTCCCACCGCAAAGGACACTGCATTTCCACAATTGAAAAACAATTAAAATTCTAGAAGAATATCACATAGTCAACAGTTCACATGTGAATAAAAGGAAGCTTTTAGGAAAAGAACAATTTTCATTTTGTCAGATATAAGATGCCGAAGTCCTTCCTCATACAGAGAAGGCAATGAATCCAGCCAACTTTTGTCTAATGAGATAGAATTCTCCTCTGTTGGAAGTCAAAAACCTTCACTTCAGGCTTCAGGCAATATTCTTGCCCATGGACCTGAAAGCAGTAAAGCTCCTGTCTCCTGTGGACTGACAAGAAAAGGGGGCAGATATAAGATGTGCGTCTGTTTACATGTCTACATTTTGATAAAATCGTTAATATAAGCATAGTTTCTGTAAGTAATAGTTGTTTTTCTTTTTCTGTTTTAGTCTTTTTAAGTTCAAAAGCTGGTGTTAGAAGGAAATTGGGAAAAAAATCCAAATGAAGCATTATACTACCATCAACACGTTGATATTTGGATATATCTGAAGATAGCACAGTGCCCATCTGGACTGCCTTAACAGCACAGTTAATTGCATTATATATGGGGAAGGGATTCAAAAAGAACAAAGAATTGAAGTTATTCTGTTTAAGTAGCCCATTGCTGTGGTATCTAAGCACAAGAGTAGATCAGAGCATAAAAAAAAGAAGATTGCTAAAAGCTATACATCCCAAATCTTATGTGTAACTCTGTCTAGAGATTAATAAAACAAACTGAGCAGCAAGCTGGAATATTAGTGACAGCAGATTTACTCCCTCTAAGTGTTTACAAGGACACCAACTTCAATTATTTCCAAAGTGAGCTATATCCATCATGGATGGGCTCCACAATATTTGCTAATGTTTCTTGCACAGCTGCTAGTCATATGGGACATGGTTTTAAAGGTATCTTCTTGCCTCAGGAGGCTGATCTAGTGGGCGTTTCAAAAATATCTAGCCACTAAACTCAGAGGAAAATCTCATACCAGCAATCCCACAAGCTGTCTATGGTTAGGTATCTAAATACTTTGCAAAAATCTGGGCTCTCCTGGTGGCCGGTGGGTGGAACCTAGCTTGTGGGGATTTTTTTTGCAGAGGAGGGAGAGGCCATGTGAGGGGATGGTCTGCAGTATCTGCTGGCAGCCCAGGCCACAGTGCTGCCTGTGAGGTGCTGCTTATGGCAGAGAGGTGCTGAGAAGGGCATGTCCCCGGATGGCAACTCTTTCTGCCATGTCTTGGAAAAAGGGGAAAGCTGCTTGAGCCTCCTTGCTGGGCTGAGCAGATTGAGGGATGTTTTTTCTGTTGCTGGAACCGTGCTTGAGGAAATGGTGGGGTCCCTAAATCTGTAGTTAAATTGACCTGATGACTCTTTTCCTCCATATTTCAGGTGCATCCCAGCACTGAGGATCATTAGCTTCTTCTCAACATACTGTCCTGACACTGCTGGTAGGCAGCTGCTGGCTTGGTGGAGGAACACCAATTAGCAGTGATCTGTATGACTGAAAATGGAAGAGAAGTGAGTTCACAAGATACAAGAGCTGTTGTTTCCTAGTGTTTGCATACAGAATTTTGCTGGATGGCTAAGAACACAGCAGGTAGCCCAGATGCTGATTCAACCCCCACAGTCTCCCCTCGAGATAATATCTCCCTAGGAGAGCTTGGACCATGTGGAAAGCATACATGCAAACAACTGCAGCCAGTGAAATCATGTATCAGAGACAGGGACAAACCTGTCTCTGTGTGGGATCTTATTTAAAGAGGCCCAACCTCATGTCACCGTGGAACCAGCAGCATCCCTGCTTCTCAAGCATTCTCCCAATCGATTTCCCAGAGGAGCACTGCCCACAGAAGTGCCAGGTGATCTTCCTGGGGGGATTAATCAGTCAGCATGTAGCACCTGGGGACATCTGGTCTGCATGAGAGCAGCTGAGACATCTGTATGGTCAGACCATTGCAGCACAGCATGCGTAGGGCAGAGAGCCTCCCCGCCAGCAGCTCCATCTCATCCAGGAGATCCATCTCTGCTGGAGTTGGGAAGCTGTAACAAAGGGTGTGATGTTCATCCTACCTTGTTTGCCAGCCCAAGACCTCATCCAGTGTCAACAGCATCCCTCTGTGTGCCAGTGTCAGTATTAAATTTGATTGACTAAATTAAATAGTATTGGCTTGATTGAAGCCTTCAGTATATTGCCTTATCGGTTTTGATCTTCCTCAGTTTACTTTTGTTTCTTTTGGAATTTATTTTAATCTGCTAATTTCTTCTGAGATGTCTTATTTCTAAATATGTTTCCTTTATTTGTCTTTCTTTGGTTTTTGTTTGGTTGGTTTTTTCATGGTGGTGCTTTTTCATAAGCTATCTTTTCAAAGAATTGTCATTGCTGCCTCCACAGATGCTTCAATAATACCAGGTGTAGAAGATTATGGGTGTCCAAAAGTGTAACCATTTTTCTAGCAAAATTTGATGTATAAAATAGTGTGTCTGTATGCTGAATTGAAACTTTGTAAATGGCCCTTTACATTCAAACCCAAGTTGTTGGACTCATTAAAACTGACATATGCAAACATTTCAACTACAAAAATTCAGTTACTGATCTCTGTTAAATTCCAGGCAGCAGATGACACTTAGAGTCTGCTAAAGAAAAAAATGCTAGTCTTTTTTTTCCCCCACTGCTTTTAGTATTTGCTCAGTATCATTAATATAAATATGCAATCATCGAAATCAACACAACTGAAGTTAACAGAGCAACTCCAGATTTACATCAGTGTAAATGAGAGCAAAACTTGATCCCTCGCATGTAATTTATCTTTAATTCTGGTTTAAGTCTCTCTCATCTTGCTGAATAAAAACTGATGTTCTTCTCACACAAAATCTGTGTACCATTCATTAGTGTCTTTTCTGTTTGAAAGAAAGATTGGAGCCTGTGGTAATGAAAGCTCAAATCCTGGGGAGCAGTACACATGGTATTTTGTTTTAACTAAATGCTGTATTGGTATTCTCATGAGTGGCTTTGCATTACTTCAACATTTATGAGTAGCTTGAACTAATAAATCTCTAATTAGCACTAATTACTAATTAGGTTATTGATTCCTCTGACTGTGGACTCCTCACTGGCTTTATTCATAAGCAGAATGTTATTTTTAAAATTCTTGTGGATATATCCTCAAACAAGCTCACTCCTGCCACAGAAAGCAGCAGAGCAGCAGGCTCTGGACAGCCTGCTTGTCAGAACAACACCCAGGCTTATTCAGACTGAATAGGTCATCTGAGGAGCAGAGGTGTTTTGGTTTTTTTTGCTAATTGAGCTGTCGGAGCACCGCCTACTTGCCCAGATGCACTGGAGAATCCCAGCACTTTTCTGCTTTCTTGCCTGATGGATGCCTACTGTTTGCACCCTGGTCTGTGCCATGGGCTTTGCCCGGCTCCGAAGGGTGGCTGATGTTCCTCTGAAGGTGTTTTGGGACAGTCAGGCTCTTCTTCGTCTCATGACGAGACCTAAAGCAGATCTGCTGGAGCAAGTTGATGCACTCTGCTTTGCTTCTCACAGTCTGACTTTCCCCTCCCATTCTTCCATCTCTCTCCAGCAGCTGTTCTGCTCACTACCTACCTGATGAGCCAAAAGGGGTTGTTAAAATCTTTGCTTTGGAGTCTGCATTTACATGGCATTCCCAATAGCTTTTAGTAGAAAGAGCCCTTCCTGCCCCAAAGGAATCAGGAGCTCCCTAATCCTATTTTTCTCCAGAAGCTCAGAGAAAGTGACTCCCAAGGTGCAGTATTCATATAGGAAGCACTTTTCCTACTGCCACCATCAGTGCCACACCAACTCACCAGTCTTCTCCCAGTTTCACACACCTGCAAATTAATTCATAAGAGATTTTTGATTTTGTATGGTTTATTGACGATAGCAGCTAGCACACTGCTAACTTCTTGCCCTTGAAGGCAGAACACACCAGCTGTTGAAGAAATTTTGGCTTTCTTCACTGACAGTAGTGATTTTATCTAGAAATGACTGATTGCCTCTCTGTTAGGACTGGCAGGAGAGGTCAAGTGCAACACTACTTTATTCAAGCATCAGGCTGTTTCACCCACAGAGGTTTTGCACATGGTACATCTTCAATTTGCAAACCCAGACAAGTGCAAAATGAGGCTTACTTCTGGTTACATTATCTGTGAGGAGCACGTAAAATCTCTTTTTTTGGTGGGTGTCTTCTCTTTCTGTTTATTTAATGCAACCCACTAAGTTTGCTTTGAGCCTGCAGCCCTGTGCAGGTTCTGTGATGAGCCACTGTAGCACCACGATGGTGCTACGCTCATGCTGGCGTTCTCACCAGCAGACTCCAGGCCCTGCTGAGCTTTGCTGTTGCATGCACATAACTCCCTAGGACAACTGTGGGAGATGTCTGCGTGTGGCAGCGAGGGGATGGGGCTCCCTGTGTAGCAACATCTGGGGACCAGAAATTGAGTATTCTTGGCTACAGGCCCTCCACTCTGAAATATGATCTTCCCACCCTTCTAGTCCATCTCTTCACAGAGCAAAGGAATAAAGAAGGGAGCTAAGCATCTCTGGATGGAAGTCCAGTCAGCTAATTAATATCAATGAGGTGTGTGTTATTTTTAGTTATTGCAGATGTGCTCATACCTCATTAGCTTAAACACTTAAAAGCAAATAAATAACAGCTTCTGTCATGCTTAAAGGAAACATTTTATAAAGGGGTTATTGATCTGGACTTCAGAGGGACCTGGTGGGAAATCTGTAAAGCTTCTGCCAGAGAAGAGAAAGGAGGGGGAGACTTTACAGAAGTAAACTGAATGTGTCCTCTTTTGTAATGCACATTAAGAAGCCAAAAGGGCGTTCTGTTTCCAGGTGGGTCTGGTGGGTTTGAGATCCTGGGTTGATTTCTCTGGTGGAGACACCTATAGATGCTTTGCAGTGAGGCAACTTGAATACCTTTCTGTGAGTTGTTTCAGGGAGACAGTTGGTCCAGAAGAAAGGGTTTGTCCTGAGCCTGCAGGAGGAAAATTTCTTTGGCCCTGATTACCTGATATTTTAATTTCCATATTTAGCAAGTACCCCAGATGTGTGTTGCAGGAAATAAGTAACTTGTCAGTGGTTTTGAGGTTTCTCAGCAAAAAAGAAGATTACGTCGTTTTACGCTGAAGTATTGAAGAGAATGTTTTATATTTTGAATGCTAATGAGCACAGTTTTTTTCAGACGGGAGCCATAAAACTGTCATTATGTCAGTGGTATGTCTTTGTTCTTAGCTTTGCTCGTGCTAATCAAAGACAACAGTGGTATATTTTGAGTTAATACTGTAACAAGAGGAATGGCATTAGTGGTCATCATCATGAGTGACTCCTGGACATGTGGTAATAATTTCTTAAGTGTTTCTGAATAGTAAATGAGTGAGAGAGAGGGAGTTCAGCTCCAGCTCTGTGCAGAATGGAATGTAGCATTCAGCTGAAATGATAGATCCACAGCTCACATTTGAGGGACTGTAAAAACAAAATCTTCTTTTTAATATAATTAACATCTCTCTGTCCACAGTCCTCTTTCTTCTTCAGCATCCGACTTTGCCCTTTTTATTTGGGATAAATCAGTGACTGCAGGACTGGATGACTGCAATCCTCTTTATATTCTTAGGGAAATCATTTCACTTGAGAAAACAAGCTCCAACCTTCAGGTATTTTAGTTTGCTTAGTTGGATGTAAGTTTGAGAGCCTACAGTTGAAATGGCGTTTTCCCTCCTGTTAATAGATGCCCCCAGATTTGGTAAATTTATGGAAATAGAATTGGTAACATTATATATTTAAGTGCCAGTTTTCTTAGGGGGAAAAAAATACCACCCAAACCTTTTTTTATTTTCAGTCAGGCAGTTTTCATTTATTTGGTGAGGCAGTATGTTTGCATTGGCTGGCAGGCTCATGAGTGGCTCCTGCATAACGAATCATACATTTTAAAAATTCTTTCCAAAGCTTTTATGAAAATACAAAAAGTTAAATAACTTTAACACAGTTGTGTGACCAGTCTGATTAAGTTAATGCATTTAGTTTAAGTAACCTCAGTGGAGTTTCAGCCGTACTGTACGTTCCAGAGAAGGGAACAATTGGTGTATTTTCACTGTCTGACTGTGTTTCTCAGAGAATGCTGAACAATATTAAACATTCAGAGGCTGCATTTTCCCTTTGTTTTGACAAATGCTAATAAGTAGCTAACTGCAAGAGAGGGAGGAAAAAAAAATCCTAATTCAAACCAGTTGTGTGATGGTTGAGCTCAGCAAATTCCCTGACCAACAAGATGTAATCTGGGAAGAAAAGAGTGGAGTGGTAGCCTTTGCTAGCCTTTGAAATCACTAATAAAGTCATTAGACAATGTTTAACTGAAGAGAAATGACTAAAACCAGAGAAAGACTATTCTGAGGAGCTCTCAGAAGGAACATTAGTGAGCTTTGGTTTCTAATTAAGTGGTATTATTAGGAGCTTTGATAAAAGCCCTCGCGTGTGTGACATCTTGTATTTCTCTGTGTATCAAGAGTTGAAGAGAGACTAAAAAAAGAGAGACTTTTTAATGATAATACCTGAAAAGTGTTTTTCAGCAGACCCATATATCATTGTCAAGTGAAAAGATTAAACTTTATTGTTTCTTTTTGAACCAAGAACTCAAGGTGAGTGGAAATGTCTTGAAATGCAAAGTAGTTTGGCAGATAAAGTAAAATAGAGATGAAAACAGACAATAAAAAGACATTGGCTGTAATAGAGGAAAGAGTGGGGAAGTTCACTCTTTAATGTTGCTGGGAGAACTTTCTTTTTACTATTAATGATAGCATTTAAGTGTTACAATTACAAGCTTTTATTGAAATGAAACATTTCATTTAAGGAATGGCACCAAAATCATTTTTGTGTGTAATATGAAGCATTAGTTATGTGATGCTGCTGCCAAAATAAACCCCACCATTCATTTAAAATATCAGGAAACTCCATTTGAGAGGGTAGTTATACATCCATTGAGGATACTCTGTATATTATTTTTCCTTGGTATTAATAAAGTCTATTAACAACATAACTGCAATTGATTCATAATGTCACATTTGTTTGCAAGTAATGGATGTAAGGTTAAAATGGTTTAACTATTACAATGTTTGAAAATGATTGCTGTTCCCTAAAGTCTCCTTTATTTTTATTACAGTTTTTTTCCCCTTCAGCAACCAGTTGTTTTGCAGTTGTTAAACTGCTTTCAGCTGTAGATACTCTGCATTATCAAGATAGATGGGGCTTGGTGTGGGATTTCCACAAAGGTTGGTTGCTGAAAAAGTAACTTCCAGAGTGTGCCCTTGAAAGATTTAACTTGTCCTTTAATAAGCCGGGCTGCACTGATATCTACCGAAAAAATAATAAAAATCAGTTTTGGGGAGCCTCATCTGCCTGACTGCTGACACACAAAATGAACATTTCTGACCCCAAAGCATTCTCGGTGCTGGTGGCTGGCGAGGTCTGTTACTTGGGCTGCCTTTCCTAAGCAGGACACAGAGGGTTTTGTTTGCCTCTTTGTGCTGTGCTTACAATGGCCACACTGCTGGTGCCTGAGCACTCCCCTTTTGCTTTGGCAGTGTATCATTCCCCTATCCATGTCCACCAGCTGTAGAAAAAAGCAATCCCTGAAAAATTCTGCTGGAGGACAGGCAGACATGAGGAGCAGGCATTGGGCACTTGGACTTTCCTTGCTAACTTCTGAGTTCCTGGGAAGAAAGTTGCCAACTCTATCAGAGCCTTTCTTGTCATCTTAATTCACGATTCACTCTGGGCAGAGATTTCTTTTTTAATCTGGGGTTCAGACAAAAAGATGCATATAAAAGAAGATCACTTGACACATAAATCTAGCTTTGAAATGGGTTGGGAAAATACTCCATCCAGGTACAGGCACATAATTTGTAAAAACTTGTTTTGCCCATTATCTTCTTTTACTGTCACATTCAACAATAATTCTATTTCAGAGAGTTGTGGCTTGCGTGTCAATTTGTACTGTATTCATGTATGTAGGAAGGGACGGATATTTGTTTTCTTAAGGAGGGAAATAAAAAAATGAATAATTTTATTTAAAAGACCGTATATGCTTGAAAGAAAGAAAACCCCTCAAAGTTCTTTCATCTAATCACTGACAATAAGGTAAAGTATCAGAAGATTTTGTTTTTTTTAAAAATCAGATTTCTTTCTCACTGTGCAGTTGCAATTTCATTACTTTCTAATTGGACAATGAAAATATTATGGTTTGGTGGACTTCCTTTTGTTTTTGATCACCACCAGTTAATTTCCCTCTTTGGTTACCTTGTGCTGACAGGGGGTTGCAATTGCTATAAGTTTTGTGTGGATGGCACTCAGAAAACCTTGTGATGCCTGGCAGTTTAAAAAACTTGGATGGATGGATTTTTGGACTGCAAATTCAACAGGGGGATATTTAGTTGGTTTTAACAAAACTCTTTTAATAGGTTTTTTCAAGAAATTGTGGGCTCTCATATTTGCAAACGATATGTCTAATTGTTTTGCTTCTTTGAAGAGTGTTCTGAATTTTCACATCTTGTTATTACAGGACTTTCTACCAACATGACCACATAACAAGGTTACTCCTGGCACAACTGCACAGGCAGTAGAGGAATTGCATTCATTAACTGTATCAGTTCCCAAATGGCACATAATCTGTACACAGACTTAAGCCCTAGCCTGGCAAGCTGATCCAGTGCATCAGTGGATCCAGAGGATCAGTCTGTTTTCAGATCTCATCTATTTTATACAGGGATTCAAAAAGGAGTCATGTTTGGGGTTGTTCTGTTGGCTTTGTTTTCCTCATTGAGGTTTGCAGGGTAAGTCCCAGATTGACTCATACGCTGAGTCAGGACTTGCATTTTAGATGCTATTTTTAACATTTTTTAAAAGCAAGGCAAAGTTGCACATTTCCAAGAGCAGTGACTCCACACACAGGCAGCATTCCCATTTCACAGGCAGTGGATGGCACAGAAGGAAAACGCAACTGTGGTGGAGAGCAGTTAATTTTTGTCCACAGTATGTAATGACAATATTGAGAACATTGGAAAGTGCCTGCTCTCAGATTTGTTAGCTTCAGAGAGCTTTGCCTCTTCAATGACACAAAGCCAGTGTCAAAGCCAGTGCTCCTGTCTGGAAAGAGCAGAAAGCTGGAGCTGAAATCTGTGATAGTGTCAATGTTTCCAGAGGTGCAGTAATGGGTTTTGTTTTACAGTGCTGTATCTCACTTGGAAGCACCTACTCTGAGCGACATAAACTCTTTGTTAATATGTCTAATACACTTCAGCATCACTTAAACATCTTCAGAAAATAAGGCTTTTATTGAAGCCTTAGAGAGCATTAGCTGCCTAATTTCAAATACTTTGTTAAAAGTTCTCCTTTCACTTTTGCATGGCTTGCCAACACTAACATTAAACTTCTGACTGTTTAAGCCACTTCTGTGATAATTTTTTTAAAGCAGAATGAGTCCTTAGAAAGCTACAACCCAAACTGTGAAACTACAACCACAACCTTCTCAGATATGGCTCAGGCAGTTTGTTAACATTGGGTACAATGTGCCATAATAGTAACTTGTAATTAGGAAAAAAAGAGGTATTGTCAGCTCATTTTTAAAAATAACTTTATGGACTGCATTGCATTGCACTGCATTGCATAAAATAAAGTAAAATAGGACAACTAATTTATTTGGGGATTTTTTTCCGCAGTCTTTGGCTACAGTGATGTCCATCCTGGGTATTTTCTTTGGTGCTCAGTTTGGGATTATCCAGAGTGATCGACAGGTACTGATAAGAAAAGCTGATGGTGGGAGAGGGTGAGGCGCAGGCATGGGGCTTCGCCAGCTCCTTGCAAGCCAAATGAATCCCTGTTGGGATAGGCAGGTCCCTGCTCTGTGCTGTGTGTCCTGGAGGTGTCTCCATTTTCAGCTGCCATGCATCCTGGGCTGTTGGTGGACTCCTCCTCCAGCCTTGGTCTCTGTGGGAATGGTGGTTTAGTTTTCTGTCTTCTGCCTGACCACCAACTTCTGTGGCAGTGACAGCAATACAATATCTTTGAGGCTACTATCTCCTACTCTGTCAAATAGGCTTTAAATTAGTCCAGACACTCCAAAATTATTAGTATGCAGTAGAGAAGCCACAGTGACTCCCACTGCTAAAATCTCTTTCAGCAAAGCATTTTAACTGTGCCTGTCATTTTCTACTAACTCCTTTTCCCCCTTTCCCTAAAGTACAGTAATTTCATGAATATAAGCCGCACCTTTTTCATTGAAGAAT
>VRYO01002772.1:58559528-58579815 GCA_009812075.1 Sialia sialis | reverse complement strand
CGTGGTCTTCCCAGCTACCCGGAAGTGCGGCTTATAATCGTGAAATTACTGTACAACAGAGTTGCTGAATGGCAGATGCTCAGCACAAGTAATATGTATAAAAATTTACCAAAAAATAGGGATTGACTTCCCTTTCACTGGTCACTGATTTTCAGCTGAGAGAAGGGGATGTATTCCTTCATGAACTTACTGTAGTTGTAGGAGTAAAATACTTCTGGACTTCCAAAATAGCACACCTTCTATGATGTATGTATATCTGACTTTCTTGTCTGTTTTGGCTACCTATGGCATAGAAAACTAGTCTGAGGTGATCTCTGGACAGCATCTATACTCAGTGTCTACACCAGGATTATTCATCATATCCTAAAAATGATGTCCGCTATCAAGGCTCGAGGTATTGATCCCTCTGTTTACTCTGGAGGGTGTTCACAAAGCTGCTTTAACCTGGTCTATAAACAGTTGATACTGAGATGAATGCCACTGAATGCCACCATCATGATTAAGATATGATGTTCATGTGTGTAGATGTATCAGCACTGTCACGTCTCCTCAGTGAAAGAAGAACGTAATGTCTCAGACCGACAGCTCCGTACTGCTGTCACACCTGCCTCTGCACACCGTGTATCACAAGCTCAGTGACAGTCAATGACTGTCATTCTGTCAAATGGCCTGATTCCCTTTGGCATGTACTGCCCTTTACCCCACTTTGGCAGTGGCAAGAAGCCATGCAGAAAATGTACATAATATTAAAAGAGACCTTAGGGCACCTACGCAATTGCCTGAACAGCTTAAGACTGGTCTTGTGTAAGAGAGAATAAAGAGTTGTGATTTTTTTTCCTGGAATTCAAAGGAGCAAGATGGATCCTAGATATTGTTATAGAGGGGTTAAAACAGCTGAATAATATCAGCATTTTTTATTCATCACATGATATTTGGTTAGGGCTATTATATATAGCATAGTTCCACAAATCCACATTTGAAGTTATATTTGGTCTTTTCAGTACACTTCACAAAGTCCTTATACATTTGAGCAAGAATATGTTTTGACATCCCAGTGTTTTCAGTAATGATTTCATCCTTCCTCACTTGATATGGCAACATTAGTGTGTTTCTGAATGTGTTTAAAGCACAAGGATTTCCACATTGCCACTGCTCATGTTCAGGAGAGGTACAACACATCTGAGCTATTCTTTTTGTCTTTTTTTTTTTGTGATGACATACATGTCTGGGTACAGCAGCTATGCTATAAGGATAAATAACCGTGGGATTAAACCCCCAGTAGGAAGAACAGGAATGATACTCTTCAGCGTTTGGAAGGAATGCAGCCAAGGCCCAAATGCTTTTATTTTTCAGCTTCATCGATCAAAAGTTACTCTGTGTAAGATGCTAAATGGCATCTGACATATCTGAAATGCTGGGATAAAACAGCAATAGCAAAAAGCCTAACCAATAATAGGTAAGGTTTTACTGCTAGTAAAATAGGTCCTCTGCTGAGGAGAAACGTTAAAACTGCATGAATTACACCCGAGCAACTGACAACTTTACTTAGCTATTCCATACATTAGAGGATAAATCTCCATTCTAGGAAGTTTCAATGCCATTTTAGTTATCCATTTAATCCACCTATTCATTTAGCAGGAATGGTAATTACGGGAAAATTGCTGCCAAACTATGATGTGCAATTAAAATTCAGGCTATTTTGTGTGATGCAAAATCTCCCTTTTTTACTATCATCTTACAAATCCTCTGATAGAAAGTTTGTGCCTTTTTGAAACAGAGCTTGTAATAATAAGCCATCTGGCTTACTTAAACATGAAAGATTAAAATGATATACAGTATGAAGGCTTCCTATTCAATTGCTAATGTCCAAGAACTCAACTCCAGTGGTGAAAGCTGTCATTTGGGGGAAAGAGGTAATTAAAAGATTTCCTTGTAGAGATGAGTCCTAGAGTAGGGAACTGGCACATCCAACAAGCAAAACTAATTTTCCAAAAGAAAGCAATGCTGGCCAAATGTCTTGCAAGATAATCTTCTGTATCTTTAGTTCACTCACAACTGCTTGAGTGGGACTGAAAGGTGGGTTGATGACTGGTGGCACAAAAGCAACCAAACCTTTCTTTATTTACCATGCTAAGCCAGCAGTGCTTCATAACATGGGCTTGACTGAGGCAGACAACAATGAGAGAAAATGCATTGTGATTAAGTAGCGACCCACTCTTTTTAAAGAGAGGCAGAAAAAGGTTCCAAACATTTTACACAAACTGCAATGCAGAAACGTAAATGTGGATTCTGAAAAGTGACATGCAGAAAGGCACTTTTCAGAGATGAGCTTTTGAAAGAAATGCATTTAGTAGCCGTTACTACTTTATAATTGGCAAGAGGCTAATTGGTGGCACAGTGCTTGGGCTTGTGCAGCATACAGGCCATCTGATAAAACTGTCTGCCGAGGAAAAACAAGGTACACCTCAGCTGGGATGGTGGCATGTTCTGTTGCTTCTGTCATCCACCTCTGACTGATGCATTTCCAAAGAGGTAGCGGCTGAAAATCCTGTTGGTCAGACTAGGAACCCACCCTAGGGTCTCAACCTTAAGTGGAAGCAGAGGTGAGTATGAATCTTTCCCTGACAGTCATCCATGTGGTCTGTAGTATTTGTAGGGAGCATTGTACCTTTGACCTACAAAACAAAGCCTAAATGTTATTACAAGTAGACTGTAACCCTCCCAGATGAAGAGATCATGTCTGAATCCTTATGGGAAAAAGAATTTAACACAGCATGTAAAACTCTCTAAATAATTTTGAGTTCAATGTATCATAGCAGGGATCTTCTCTGTTGAGTTTTATGGAATTGCTCTACAAGCCTGGAGAAACATAAACTCTCCAATTTTTACCCTATTGCCACTGTTGCTCCTACAGGGGCCTATTGACTTACCACTGAACTATATTATCTCTGTCTGCATCAGACTTTTTCTAAAGGCAGATGTTTAAAGTGTTGTGTGCAGGTACAGTACTCTATAAATAAAGAAAGAGTGCTAAAATGAGAACCCTTCCATTAAAGACACTATCCTCATCAGCTACTTTTCAGAAGAGCCTATTTAATGAAGATCCTTTGGCTATTAATTCTACTTTCAGGCTCCATTTAGGCTGAGAGAAGGAAATAATGAATCATGACATAATGGAAGTCCCTGTAAAGCACTCAGCTTACCACACAGGAAACCAGACTTGCATGTGCGTTTGTTTTTGTTTTTAAGGCTAGTTCTAACAATAGCAGCCAATGAGAGCCTATTAACTTCATTGTGTCTTAACTTTCTGTTCAGTCCTTGGCTATCTTCCAGCTTAATTCCTCTGAGTCAGCAACACATTCAAAACAGGTTAAATGAATTCTTGGATAAGAACCTCCAATAAAGGAATAATTGATCTTTCCAGTGCAGCTCATCACCCCTTCCAAAAACACAAACAAAAGCACATGCAAAGGCAACATTTAAATATGCAGCATTATTCAGAGGTGACAGGATGGGCAAGAGAGGGGTGTGGGGATGGATGAGCTGGGGGAAGCAATGGTGTGAGAATTGTTAAGCGGCCAATATGAAATGCATACTTTGGCAAAAGTGAGAAGAAAGGTTCATAGGACTAAGGGAACTGAATGGACTATATTTGCTTCTCTTAAGGAGCTCTGCTTTGCCTTCAGCACAGTTTCTCATAATCTGATTTTCTGACTCTCTTGCCTTTTTACTCTCTGTAATTCTATCCAGTAAAGTGATAAAGATTGACATGCCTCTTTCATGTCAGACAAGAGGAGCTCTCTGTGTGTTTAGGACTTCAAATATCTACAAGAAAATAGATGAAATCCACTCTGTTCTTGGCCTAGATCTTCACTCAGGAGGACAGAGTGTGAGGAGGATAGCAGTTCGCTAGATGGGTGTCTGGTGATCTCTCCATAAGGGGAGGGAGTACCCAGGAAAACAGATCACTAGGAATAGAGTGCTGAAAACATGCAAAAAACAAACATGAGAATTTACTTTGTCTTTAATGAAATATCATGTCAGTTGCAGGTCTCTTTGTTTTTGTATTTTTATGGAAAAGAATTCATGGATACTTGGATAAGCCAGAGACGATAAGTTCTATGTTAAAGAGAAAATAAAATAATTCGACCTAGAAAAAAAGTGGCCCAGTAGCTGTAATGCTGTGATCCCAGTTCATTAAACTTAAGTAGACACCTTCTAAAGCAGCACACTTATTGTCCTCTGGCCTTCTCACTGCATTATTCTTGCATCTATAGTACATAAAGACTTGGAGTCACTTTACCTAAAAGTCTGTATGTATGCTCCAGATTGGCAGTTTTGCTGCTTAAATAAATTTTGAGCTGTGCACTGTAAGAGTGAACTGAGTCAATGAAATAAAACCGGTTTTCTTGAGGACTTCTCTACAATCTCCATGAAGAACTTGGAGCTGTCATAAACTTCATGTTCCACTCTGAAATTCACAGATTTTTAAGGGAAAGAATGTGTAATGTGAGTGTGTCTCCCAGCAGCAAGAGATGACAGTCCTGCTGCTGAGGTCTCTGCTGAAAAGTGTGTAAGTTACAAGGTGATGAAAACATGGAAGGAATCTGGAGAAGATGCAACGGCTATGCAATGATTCCTATGGGCTCCACCTTGCTTTGTTGTATTGCAGCAGAGATTCTTTGAGAAGAGACCAGTGCTTCCTCCTGTGTTTGCCTAGAGCTGACACAACAGGAGTTTTGACTTGGATTTCAAGGTAGTATCAGAATAAAAATGTGCAGTGATAAACTCCAAGCATGAAATCATGACTCCAGAAAACTCCTGCTTTTTGCAGAGAATTTCCAGACACAGAATACTAATTTTCCCTGGCAGTTTTATTTGTTTATTTATTTGATTATTAGCCTGTTGAAAGGCTGACTGGGAAGGGACACTTTGTGTGTGTCTAATGTTCTTAGCCTTTTCTGTGCTAGCTGATAGCTTTTTGTATGGCTACATAGATTAAGTTACTGACCAAGCCTTCTTCCCTTCACTTCTTTGTATGTCTATTCATCTCTAAATTCTTTAGAAGAATGAGAAATTTGAGAACATCTGAAAGTGTACCACACATAGAGTATACAGAATAAAATTTTCCAGGAGGTTATTGTTTACATTGTAAGGTATATGTTAAAACCCAAAAGAAGTACTCTCTGAAGAGTGTTTACCTTTCATAGAATTCCTTTGTGGAGAGTAGTCATTTCTTCTTTGATAGTCCCAGTGTCTCCCACCTTGTTTATAAGTCATGGGGAAGGAGGTGATTAGCTCTACTGACTCAAACTTTGATATCACCACAGAGCCTTGTACTTCATTTGAGAGAACTCCAGGTTATCTAGTACCAATGATAACACTGATAAAAATAATTTTTAAAACTTTTTTTGCTATCAAACCATGCCTGTCCCAGCATGACCAGAGGCTCAGCAGAGGAATCACCAGTGGAAGTGGCACAGTTCAGCACCCTAAATGTGAACCAGTGCAGAAGCACTGTAGCTCTTTCAGCAATGGCTCTTGCAATTGTGGTTCTCTCAGGGAGATCTGACACTACAGAAGTGTTCCCATGGCAGCTGATTTGACTGTTCACTGACACATGCCATAATGAATCTGTTGGGTAAGCTGAGGGACACAGGCTGATCAAAACATCAAGGAAAGGATAGAAGGAAGCTTTTCTGAGGTGAAAAGTGGTCGAGCTGAGAACCTGTTTTGCTTTTAGAGAGATCTGAGAAGGAAAAAGGCATACAACCTAAGTAACAGAGTGACTGCTGCTTAATCTGCAGGAAAGAGAATAACTTCAGAGTGGCCCAACAAGTAGGCAGGATACTTTGAAAGAAAGGTTGCCTTAAGATGAATAAAATTCATTATGTGGCTCAAATGAAAAGGGATTTGTCTTGATTTGATGACATAGCTTGGAAATGAGAAGAAAAACAGCAGCTAAAGGCTACTCATTGACTGATTCGCTGTCCAAAGCCACAGAAATATACTGCTGTGCTTCCCACCCTTCCCTTTCCTCTTTTCAGCAATGTTCTGGATTGTGTATGCTACCATTATGTGTTTTTACCCACAATGAAAACACCTAGTAAACTTCTGCTTTTTTTCCAGCCCCTCCTTAAACTTTCCATCTGCCACAGCCTTTCAAAGCACTGAGGAGTGATCAGGCTGTCCTAATAGTAATTTTGATGCTGATCTTCATCCTACAAGATTAACTACTTTGTCTCCTCCTTTTGTCTCCTTACGTCTTCATGGTCTCTTCATTTTATCTCTTTCATTTTTACTTACTATATCCAACAGCTGCAAATTGTGGGACAATTAATGTCCCTAATTCTAGCAGCTATTGCAATTCAAAACCAATGAAAAGCTATTAATAGCTAATTCAGCAGACTGTTGCTGCTCAAGGTAAAGGAGTGGGTCCAAACTGTGCTACTAGTTACAACTGAGTAGTCCCAACAAGGCCAGCATCTGATCCATATCACCATTAGACGTCTAGGAGACTTTATGATATGCTGCAGGCACAAATATAGACAGGATGCTGATGATGTGTGTTGCTCTCTATTTGAAATTGACTCCAGTTATCATGGAAACAGAAAGATGTGGTTGAAGAGAAGCTGGTTCAAATGGTTCTCAGAGAAAACAGTTATGCCCTCCAGCACTGACGAGCGTTTAAAGCAAATTCCTGTGAGAGCCTTGCAGTTGATAGGACCCTTCTAGCAGGTGTAGAGGAGTGCAAAGATATGTGATTGCTTGACTTTGTTTGGTAGTGTCACATTAATGAAAGAAATGTGTTCATCTGTCATCTTGAAACAAATATATAAACTCTTGATCTTGAGCTAAAGGGCAGAGTGCAACCATGCATGTCTTCTGAAGCTAGTTTACAGCAAAGCCTTGCAGCCAGGAGGGCCAGGAGTATCCTTGGGTACATCTGAAGAGCATGGCCAGCAGCTTGAAGGAGGTGATCATTCACCTCTGCTTGGCCCTAGTGAGGTCCCATCTGGAGTGCTGGGTCCAGCCCTGGGCTCCTAAGTACAAGAAAGACATAGAGCTCCCAGAGAGGGTCCAGAGGGTGATAAAGATGATTAGGGGTCTGGAGCATGTCTCTTATGAGGACAGCCTGCAGGAACTGGGCCTGTTTAGTCTGGAAAAGACTGAGAGGGGACTTCATTAATGAATGTCTCAAGAGTGAGTGCCAAGACGATGATGCCAGACTCTCTTCAGTGGTGCCCAGCAACAGCACAAGAAGCAATGGCCATAAACTGAACTACATCAATTTGCATCTCAACATGAGGAAGAACTTCACATTTGAGGGTGGCAGAGCACTGGAACAGGCTGCCCAGGGGGGCTGTGGAGTCTCCCTCACTGGAGACATTCAGGACCCACCTGGACATGCTCCTATGCTACCTGCTGCAGGTGACCTTGCCCTGGCAGGGGAGTTGAACCAGATGATCTCCAGAGGTCCCTTCATACCCTAACAGTTCTGTGATCCGGTGATTCTGTGATTCTGTGATTCTAGTCTGGCAGTCAAAGATACGATGAAATTGTAGCTTACTTAAATCACAGCAGTACACTACGTAGCAATTGTAGATTACTTCAGTTTCAAAGTATGCAAAGTATGTAGGCTCTCACTACAGCAAGAAGTATTTTTGTCCTCCTTTGGGTTTTACAAACCCTTGATGTAAGTAAAGGGCACTGCTGCAGTAATGGGTCATGCAACAGCACTTAGGCTTGTAGTGGTAGGACTCCCATTTTCCATTCCCCCGTAAGAGCATCCCTATAAAATGTTATAATCCACACTGTAAAAACTCCCAGTGGGACTGGGAGAGGGAGTCCATCCACTGCTCTTCCAAACTTCTATTGATCTGGGTATCCAAAAGGAAATCTACATTTTCCCACCTCTTAGGTACAAACCTAAGCTTTAGCTTGTACTTTTGTCTCTACTAAGGCTCAAGGCATCAGGCTTTTCCCAGTTAAAAAAAAAAAAAAAAAAAAAAAAAAAAAAGTTTGCAACGAGTGGCAGCAACAAAAAGAGTAAAAATGTCTTTTGGATAAGTTATTTTTCCTTCTGCAGCTATTTTATATACATGGAGGTTTTTTGTTAAATCATTCTTTTTTCCTGTCTTTTTTTATCACCACAGTGACTTCTGTCACCATGTGAAGCATTTTTTTTCTGAGGCAGGATTATGATGAGCCCATAGGGCCCCCTTAGAATGTGGTCATTTTAGCAGTGTGGGAAGTTCAGACCCAGAGGTTGCTTTTTGTGATATTGGTAAATACTCTGCATGCATGATGTGATGCCACTTCATGCAGAAAAGTGTAACCTACCATCCTTGTGTTTTATGGCATCACTTGCTTCTGCTTTGTATTTATTTTGTTATTAATGCTGGCTGCTTTCCAATAGCTTCTGGCCACAATGACTGCTGCAATCTTTTGTCAGCTAAATCAGACACAATCTGCAGACAGAAACATATTATCATGTACATCATTTTCAAATAAAGCAATGCACATGCAACACACTGATATTTTATCTGGAGGTGTACTGAATTAAATTGAGACTGCTGTTGAGCCCATCTAAAATAATAGCTGTAAAAAGTCCTAATAAGATGATCTATCATCTGGGTTTCAAATAGAATAAATATAGGAAACTAAGACTTTAAATTGACAGTCACTAAAAGAAGTCATGTAATTGAGCATGATTGTCCATTCCTTGCTCCAAAGAATAGTTTAGGGGAAATGTAAGATTAGAGGCTTAAAATAATAGACAAATACCTATCTTTTTCAATGACAAAAAGTAGACTACGTAAAACAACAGAAGTCTTATGGTCTGTGAGAAATCTCAGTAATTTGGGAGTTGATGATATTTTTACTAGTCAGTGAGTATTTTTTCTTTGGTTGTCATGGAACTGATGTTGTGCCTCCATGGTTTCAACAACCTTTTCTCTGGCACTGATGAATGCAGTGTCCCTGTGCTTATATCCTTTCAGAAAACTGCTAGACAGATGATAATTTTCCTAGTCCATAGCTTTGACTTCCTTCTCTCCACAGACCCTCTCTGCTAGAACATAAGCTCCTTGTCCTCATTTCCTACACCCACCAAGGCCTGTCACTGCCCATCCTATCATCAGATATTTACAAGTATCAAACAGATATTTACTTGGGGTAAAAAGACATTTGCTTCAAAACCTAAACCTCAAAGAAAATTCAAGTGTTTGTTTCTAGGAAAGTTTTCTGAAGGCCAGTGGAGAGGACTTCCAGAATTTGGAACACCACTGGAGAAGTCAATTCAATCTCCTGAAATTCCTGCCCTTTCTGACAGCAGGCATCTCTAAGTATTTATTTTAGATCTTTTCCAGAGTACAGTGTTGATTCATAAGCGGTGAGGAGGCAATGGCTCCTGCACATTTTGCTACGACCCACAGCAGTCAGCCCAGCCCCAGCACATTCCTGCTGGGCAGCCTGACCCTCCCACACCCTGACCCTCCCAGACTATCCAAGGGAGTGCCTTGGCTTTGTGTGTGGACACTATGGCCTCTTCTCTTGGGAGCAAATCATGGAATAGCAACTGGCATTTGTTCTGAGCCCAGAGAGAGGGACAGTCTGGGTGAGTAAAGCAATCAGTGTATGCCTGTGACAGCATTGACATGATCTCAACTAACCTGTGCTGATGGGTGAAAGTGAAGTAAAGCCAGAACCAATACTCTAAGAGCAGGGAGTACCAGTGAGGGAGGTGGGAGGCCTATGTGGGTGAAGCAGAGCCCCAGAATCAGACATTGCTTGGTGTTGTAGGAGCTTCAGCATGGTTCCTACATGCTTTCAGTATTTTTTGCTTAAAAAAGTCATTGCTCCCATCCTTTAAGTCTGTGTCAGATGGAAGATTTAGACCCATGAAAGGCAGCATCTGTGAGCAGAACCTTGTGAGCTGTGCTTGGGTACTACAGCTCAAGAAAGGTGGCAGATTACACACCACAGTGAGGGCCACTGGCTCCCACCACACTTTTAGGGAAACTCTGAAAACCATGAACATTTGATGGTATGAAGGGTGGGGGAAGACGGGGAGAGAGACCCCAGGCACACCTGCATGTGGGAATAATAGAATGGTTTGGGTTGGAAAGGATGTTAAAAATGATCCAGTTCCAACACCTTTGCTATGGGCTGATACATTGTCCACTATTCCAGATTGCTTGAAAATCCATCCAGCCTGGTCTTGAGGCTGATTTAGTGTGCCATGGCTTTTGTTAGGGGTTTAATCTTACTGTTATTGAATTCCCAACCCGTTTGCAGATCTGAAGCATATTGATGCTGTGAGCAGAAGGGGTCTCTCCTACCATTGCATGGGCTGCCAAGGTTCCCTGGAAGAAACCTCTCATTCCCTTCGCTGAATGTGTCCAAATCACTTTCAAACTTCCTCAACAAAATCCCATTTCTTTCTAGACAAATATCCTTTGTTTCAGTTGGTGCCTCCAGCAGGTTATCAGAATTCTTAGCTATTATTTTTGAGATTGTTCACTTCAGCTCTCTTACTTTCTGCCCAGAATTCCCAAGATTAATTTATTCTGCCTAAAACGAGATAAACTACGAGTGACCAGTCTCCTGGGGCTGTGCCATTCTGTAGTGAGCCTTATGTGAAAGATACAGGGCACATTCTCAGCACTGTGCGTTGTTATTAATGAAGGCTCTCTGCGCAACTCTTTGTCCATCACAATGAAAATTTACCCTCATGTATCTCCTAAATCTCAGATGTAGATTTCACTTGCAGCATTTTTGGATATTCTTTCATTATTTTTTCTCATGTTAGGGGACCATAACGATACATCCCTGCTCAAGTGAATATACAGCTAGACCTCATCTGACACTAAAATTTGCTAGTTTCTCGTTTTGGGCTTTAAAAAAATTTGCCTTTCAGAGCTATTCAATAAGATAAATGTTAATGAGAAAAATTTTAACAAGGCAAGCCCTGGCAGTGACCCTCTCGGATCTAAGCAGCGCTACAAACTCAGGGCAAGCCTGATGCATGAGGAACATCTTGCAGAATATCACTGGCCTTCTGTTCTATCAGCACTATAACTCTAGAAACAAGGCTCTTAATGAGGAAAGATCAATCCCAACAGGAAAACCTGTGATATCTGACATCAGTAGACAAGCATCCATGCTGTACAAACCACCACCCCCCTGACGCCAGCCCCCGCTTCCAAAAAAATAAAATAAAATAAAGTAAAATTGTGTCATTTTCATTCAAAGTTTAAAGACTCAGGATCACCTCGTGTAGCATTTAACTATCGTTTCAGACAGGCTTTTGAAGCTGTTTAAGTTCTTTTGTACCCGAGTTGTTTAATGTTACTCAGACAAGGTAAATCAAAGTCTAATAGAGTGGAAAAACAGTAAAGGCAGAAAATAGGTAAAAGATAAATCACACAGGAAGTTTTTCTTTTTTTTTTTCTTTTTGTTATTATATTCATTGAGATCAAAGTCCTTGTTTCAGCTCTAATTAACAAAAGCTAATGCAGATTGGAGACCTTCTGGCACTGAGCAGAGCCTTGGAGGATACAGTTGAAATCTTCTGAAGATTTAAATAATTAATATGACACCTTGAGCTTTGGATGGGAAAATAAAAAATAAAAAAAAAAGAAGAGGGGAAAAAAAAGAGCCCCATGTTCAAGTTTAAGAACAATGCCATTGCCAAGTTTGATACCATTTGTTCTGATGAAAATGAGCTGAGTAGACTGCACCGACTTCATTGTCTGGTACATTGGCAGTTCAGTGGATTGTTTCACCTTTTGTCATGCTAAGGGAGTCTTTTGTGCAGTACTTTGTTACCCCCAAGTCTGCCCCAGTTGAAGGAGGATAGAAAAAGGCAAATCTGCTTTAGGGACTTGGAGGATGGTCATTTAATGGTTTTTAATCCTCTTAATCCACGTAAGAATGGAGATCTCTGAGTGAAAATCCCATCCCAGAAGTCCTTATGATTCAAATGCCTGGCTCAGGAGACTGTCTTTTGAAAAAAAAAAAAATATAGCAAAATATTCTCCACTACTGTGGCATTGTGGTTTATTTCTCTCTGGTTTTCTGAAGCTGTCTGATGCAATATAAGCAACATGAAACTGAAACCTACTTCAAACCCTGTGAAGTAGGAGAACAGAGAGAGGCCGGTGCCAGTCTCTGTGTTTGGGGTACTCTGGTGATTCGGCTTGATTTCATAAAAGTGATAAGGACCCTCTTTTCTGATTGTCTCAACTGTATGCAAATCTACCCTAGATTTTGGTGTGCACTAATGCTATCCCCAAGCTGTTTTCCACTCGAGTATTTTCTAAGTAAATGAAATCCTCTATTGAGATTGAATATAGATTACTTCTAACTACTACATAACTACATACAGAGCTACTACGACATAATCATAGCTAACTCTTTCTTCTGAGCTTGTTATTACTGCATAAGACCACGATTTCCCTTTCCTGTCACCATAAAAATATAAAATCAATATAAGTAATTATATAAACCACTAAAGAACTGCTAAGTAAAATTAAAGAAGATCTGAAGACAAAATAGGCTTTTCTTGCTCTCAATCCATAGACTTGCTGTTGGCCACAAGAAGGTGACTTTAAAATAATTTCTGAATTACATGCACAATGAAGTTTCTTATTTCTTCATATATTTCATCACTCAAATTTTAAAACTGGTAAAAAAAAAAGGAAAAATACAAATCACAACTTGTAAATTACTATGCAACAGATACAGAAAAGAGTAGAAATGGCAAAATTTCTTTGAAAAAAAAGGCATTTTAAAATTTGCCTCTACAGAACTTTTAATATAAGTAAAAAAGAAAATTATTTTAGCAAAACTGCATTATTAATCAACTCAAAGCATGTCTTAAAAAATTGCTGCTCATTAATGCAATGCTTTCTGTTCCAGTTAGTCACTGACTAATGGCTAGTTAACCATTTTTGAGCATGTATTCCTACAGCCCTCCCTTGACTCTGAAACAACAGATACAACTCCAACAATGGCTTCCTAGGATTTTAATACAGGTTTTCTGAAAATTCAACCTGCACAAACCCACAGTCTCTCTGAAATCATTTCAGCTTGATGCTGATATCAGACTACTCTAGGTCTGCTTCAAGAAAAACTGGGCATTATTTTGCTTTTTTCTCTACAGAAAATGATAGGCCAGTCATCCTGTCTGTGGCATCCCATAAAATCTTTGGCTGTTTTTTTGATGAAATTTCTGTGTTTCCATCTGAATCAGGTTAACAACTCATTTGAGAATAGAGAGAAAGTAACTGTCATGTGAAATTGCAGCCTGGAAAGCCAACTGCATCCTGGGCTCTGTCAAATGAGGCATGATCAGCAGGTTAGGGAAGGTGATTCTACACCTTTACTCTGCCCTGCTGAGACCCCACCTGCAATGCTGTGTCCAGCTCTGGGGGCCCCAACATGAGAAATATCTGGATCTGTTGAAATAAGTCAAGAGGAGAGCTGATCACAGCTGGGACACCTCTGCTAATGAAGCAGGCTGAGAGAGTTGGGGTCATTCAGCCTGGAGAAGAGAAGGCTCTAGGGAAACCTCATAGCAGCTCTACTTTTTAAAGGGAGCCTACAAGGAGAAGGACTTTTCACAAGGGAAAGTAGTAATGGCACAAGAGGGAATGTCTTTAAGCTGAAGGAAAGTAAGTTTAGATTAGATATTAAGAAGAAATTCTTTTCTCTGTGGGTGGTTAGACACTGCAACATGCTGCCCAGAGAAGCTGTGGACTTCCCATCCCTGAAAGAGTTCAGGGCCAGGTTGGATGGGGCTCTGAGCAACCTGGTTAGTGGAAGGGGTCCCTGCCTATGGCAGGGGGATTGGAACTGGGTGATCTATAAAGTCTCTTCCAACCCAAACCATTCTATGATTCTGTAATTCTGTGCTATCAGGGCATTGTCAGTGCTGTATGCGTCCTCATTTTTCTACTATTTTCGAGCTTCCACCTCACCTTTGCTGTGCTGAACCTCACAGGGGATGTGCTATCTTTCTTGGATCTCTCGTGGTACTACTTGGAGATGAAAGAGGCACAAAAAAAGCATCCTGGCTCACATTTCTTGTCATCACAATGACATGGGTGCAAATGACAAATATTGGACGAAGATGTGTGCACAAGAAAAAGGTGAGTGTTTGTATTTAGTGGTAGGAGGTTAGCTACCGGTAGGCTGTGAATCCCTGAAAGTAACATAAACAGCAATAAAATAAAGGGCTGAAGTCAAATGTGAGATGGCTTTATCCCCTTTGGAAAATAGGGTACATGGAAGTTGATTGAGAGAGTTTTTGTCCTTATGGAAACAAGTAATGAGTTGATAGTGAAATATTTTTAAGAGAAAATCCAGACTATAAGGCAGACATTAGGGAACTCCAGCATTACTATTATGTGCAGAAAGTAATAAACATGTGGAATAAATTACTTGGAAAGGCTATTGGGAAAAATAGTACAAATGACAGACAAAGTCACCTAGCTTTTCTAGAGGGAGAGGCAGTTGTGGAATATGAAGGAAATACCTAAGAAGAAGAGAGATGATCTTCCGGCTTTCAGCTCAGTCAGGTGTGCTGAGCTGAGAGAGACCTTCCTTGGTTATAAATCCCTTTGTGTTTGCAAGAATGAATGGGCAGCACTGGCAGTGCCAGCCTGCACATGTGAGGTGCCTTGTACCCAAACTACCTTGGGCACAGTATTTTCAGGACCAGAGCTGCTATGGACATGACCTTATGGCCAAACATTATGTTGAAAAATGGCTATGAAAAGAGACTCTTTATATATTTTCCAGCCCTTCATACATCAGCCAGTTCTCCCCCAGGAAACCTGCTTTGTCCCTCTGGCCTCTGTAGCTCCATCAGTGGGACAGGTCTGGGAACGCCCCCAGGAGGGACCACTCCGGGAGTCAAGAGCGCACACATTTCACACAAAAAAAATCCCTATACTTGAGACAAAAATGGGCTACATCTCTGCCTGTGTCCTCTATGGTGGTGGTAGCGCTGTGGCAGGTGTTGGGGGGTGGAGGTTCAGCATAATCCCCCATGACCCACAGCTCTTGAATAGACCATGTTTATTTCTGAAGTGAATGCTTTTCTTTTCTTTTGGACTCTGCAGTATTGAGGCCATCCTGCAGCATGGGCTGGTACCAATTTTTTGTTTATGGACTATAATCTCCCCACAAAATGTGCGTACTTGAGTGTGAGGAAAGCACAATACGACAACAGTTGGTCAATAATCTGATTGATAATTACCAGCCCTGCTTTAAAAAAATGTTTTGAAATCTATTTTGGAATATCTTGAAGTTTTCCTTGAATAATAACTCTTTTGGAAAGGAATTATTTTTGCTCTCTCTTTCTTCTCTGAAAGCCTTCCTCCTGTTAAGGTGATGTAAATTAATAACAAACCCTCTTGGCCCCCAGGATGAGAACACACTTTTTGCAGACTGCTCCTATTCTGCCTAGAAGCTGTCATTTTTAATGTGACTTTCCAAAGTTTTTTCAGCAATTCCCGTTCCCTACACACTATGTACTTCATAGAAATGCACATACTGTTCTTCAGACTACTTTATATATATTCAATCATGTGAATCATAAATTTCTTAGTTCTCATGAAGATTGCATGTTTGTCGCTATCTCTAATTTTCATATCCTTACCTGACAGGATTCTTTTGGAATGAACAAAATATAGCAACAGCAGAAACATTTTGAAAGAGGCTTATGTGGGAGGAGATAGGGACAATAAACAGATATCACACACAACACAATATAATGCAATAAATAGGGGTCTGAATGAAATCACTTTAAAGGACAGAGAGTAGCCCCTTATTACCAAACTACAAAGGTTGCAGTAACTCCTTTCCCCGAGGTAGCACTGCTATCAAGAAAAAGACCCCTGGTAGTATTTTTACAGCTTTTATTTGAAATGTTTTTGAAGGAAAGCTTTGACTTCTGAAGAGTTCTGAAACTGTGTGGTGTCTCAAGATAGATCTTAATGAAATTTGCCGCTATCAAAAATAGACTGCCTAGAATATGGCAGAGCCTATTAGGACCGCAATAACAACATTGATTTTAGGGATTTTCCCCTCCCTCCAAATACTCTGCACACTTTTTTGATGTATGAAGAGACTGAAGCTTCTTAAAAGATATTTTCAGTGGGATAGTTCTGAAGACTTCAGATAAAATATTTCAACACAGTACCTGCAGGGACAGAAGAAATTGCTTCAGTTCATTTTGCCTTAGTTAGAGTCGTGTTAAATCAACTGCTCTTGGCGTTTGCAGGACTTTGTAGACATTCTTTCAAAAGTGTTTGAAAAGCATCAAATAGATGAAGGTCTTCAAAAGGCAACCATCATATGGGATTGGCATCAGTAATGCTCCGAAGACTGTCCAAAAGGGCCAATACATGGTATAAATGAAGCTTTATTACCTTTTTATTCATCTCAGATACTAAGCAAGTTCTGTCTGTTACACGTTCCATTTGCTGCCAAGAGGATCCCTGATGTATATCCTGATTACCAGGACACATGAGGGCCTGATTAGCCTGATAGCCTTGAAGGAGATACAGGTATTTGTATGTGACTTTCATGTGCATGACAGTTTAGCCAGTAATTTGCAAAGGTTTTCCACCAGGAGCAGTGAGAACACCAATTGCAGTGTAAATCAGATATGGTGACTTCCATTCCCTTCCATCGCCTTTTCTTTTGGTGATGTGTAACATGGCACAGACCAATATGAGTTGAAAAGAGCAATGTTTCAGTCTGAGCAACTGCAACATAACCTGCATGTCTCAAGATATGCAGAGGCAGCAATCTTGCCAGCCCCATTCACACAGGCAGCTCCCATTATATTTTTGCAGATCTATTCAAATTAATAAGGATTTAGTTACTGAAATTCACAAACAGCAAAACTTAAATTTTTAAGTTTTAAAAAACATAAAGTTTTAAAACTTTAAAAAAACTTACCACTGGAAAGTCATACTTGTAATAGTATAAATTCCTAGAGTCTAAACAAGAGAATGTATTTGCTCATCCGTATTTGTGTGTGTGTCATTAAGCCACACTTATTCTAACAGAGGGAGAAGGCATCTTGCTGCATTACTGTCTGTTTCTAGTGGGAAGGTGTGAGATGCTTTCCTTCCCACTGGAGGTGGGAAGATCCAGTGCAGGTCCTTGTGAAAGAGCTGAATGCAGGATGAAAATTTGCTTTCCCATGGAAGCAGTCTCTGGCTTTATATAGGGAAGATGGTGACTGGATGTGTATCCTGTGGTATGAAGAGCTCCTTTAGATAACTGTTGTCTGACCCTGATATTCACCCTTAGAGCCTGATCCAACCACTTTTATAAAAAATCAGTTTAAAACCACAGAAGAACAATATAATCATAGGAGTATCTCTAACAGAGATATTGCACCCCAGTGCTGTGGATTTTCCTGATAGATTAGTGTGCCAAACCCAGGTTTTTAACATCATTTCAACCTATTTATGATGTGAGAGAAAGCTGGATAACTGAAATAGAGTGGTGTCTATCCACTTGTAATAAATTTGGTCAGCAGCCTGGAAATTCTGTTGCTTGTGATAAGCAATCCTCAAAGTGGCATATTCTCATAAATATGCAGCCCTTGCTGCACAACTTTAACAAAAACTTTTTTCCCTCTTTGATCACAGTCTTAGAGCCATACTTCTTCTTCTTAGTAGGAATCAGTAGATTTATGGCAGGAATGAGTGTGAATCACAGAGTTTCCCAAAAGTGCTGTAAAGAGCTTAGATACAATAATAGCAGGAGTGGCCTTTAAAATGAGCTATAAGAGTAAGTTAAGATAAAAGATTCACACAAGATGATGCACTTTCTCGTTAATCCTTATTGTATTTACAGATTGTTGCTATAGAGACCAGAGAAGCAAGGTATTTTCTTTCTCTGGGAAAGCTAAGACATCTTCATATTTTCTTGTCAAATCTCTCTTGCATTTTGGGACTTTGAAGCGCTTTGATGGAAGTGTTTTCAGAGGGAATAAGAGCAGAAGGCAGTCTCCTCATGATGAAAGTACCTGTTGGCAACCCCTAACCTAGGCATCTGGGAAAGTTTAAACTGAAGGGAAAGAGGCAGCAAGTATTTTTCATTTCTGCTCACTTGTTGCTCCTTTGTATATTTAGTTCATGTTGAAATTTTCAAATATAATCCTAGAATGAGAGTCTAGTTCTTTATTTGCACTCAAGAGCTTTTTACTCTTAATAGAGTCTTTACTAAAACATTTTATTACTGCTCAAGATGAGACTTTGGGATGAATCACTGGTCCTTTAACTTCTGAAGAATCACAGAAGCATTCAGGTTGGACATTGAAAGCATATGCTCCAGGTCTTTGCCCAAAGCAAGGCCAGCTCTGAGTCCAGGCTCAAAGCTTTGTCTACTTGGGTTTTGAAAACCCCTGGGGATGGTATGGCCTTTCAGGGAAACTTGGTCTGCTGCCTGACTGTTATCATGGGGAAAAACTCCTTGGATACACCCTGAATAAATCTCTTTTTTTATTATTTTCCCCAGGATCTTTTATCCTCTCCCCACGTGTCACTGTGAGCAAATCAATCCCATCTTCCTGCTGACCCTCTGTAGGCACTGGTAGCCATTGGTATTAGTGGGTATTTCAGCCCAGCTCCTCACAGGACAAGTGCTGCAGTCCCCAGCATGTCTTCCCTTGAGGCCACTCCAGTTCTTCCATGTCTGTCCTCTGCTGGGAAGACCAAAACTGGATATAGTATGTAGATGTGGTCCAATGTCACTGCTCATACAAATCAGAGCACTGTCAACCTTGTGTCTGCTAAGAAGCACTCTAGCTCTGAGTTTGCTCTCCACCAGGGTCCTTCAGTTCTTTTCAGCAGATGTGCCTCAGGAGTCATTCTTGAAATTTTTGTCAATGTATGACTCATCCTGTGCTCCCACATTTTTTCTTTCTATCTTATGCTGAGCTCTCCTCCATCACATCTTGCAGTGTCAGTAAACACTTTTTCATACCTCAAACCAACTGCCCATGTTAATCCTTGTTTCTTCTCTCTCTTGAAGGTGAGCTATGCACTTTTGTAGTGTTGCAGGCCACAATGATTTGAAACAAAAGCCTTTATCTGAAATACCTTATGGCAAGGCTTTTACTCATTTGAGATTTGTACTTGATATGGTGTAACCATCTGACCCATCCACTGAATTTACTTCCAACAGTACAGCCATTTTTTAAAAGTGCTTTTAAAGTCCTTTATTTATGTACCTGGCTTGAATTATCATCCTCTATAGCCATATGACCAAATCTCACTGGTCTCCTCACAGACTACTTGGTCAGGTAGAGTTATGCTCCACCAAAAAAGGAGACTGTGAGCTCACCAGCACAGCAGAGTTTTCTCAAGAGACAAAGTAATCTCTTACAGCAGCTTCGTCTTCCCAACTCTTCACTCCTTGAAGTACAGCATCAAAGATGGGAAAGAGAAGAGGTGTCAGTTCCTACTCACCTGCCTGGAAGTGCAGGCAGGCGAGACACCCTGCCTTTCTGCCACAGGAGCCATTGGCATCCGCAGCCTTCTGCAGGCGCACGAAGGAAGCTGGCAGCAACAATGCTTTGTGCTGCTCTGTGCTGGGACTGTGTGTCACCCAAAGGCTGCCAGATAAGGGCTTGTCACTGTTAGTGTGTCTGCCATACTGAGTCAATTGCATTTAGTATTTCTGAACAGAGAGCTGCTCTGGGTAAAAAGCCAAAGGACTTCTCATGCTGAGAGTCCAGGAGGCAGCTGTGAATCAGGTTTCAGCTTTTCTTTCTTTATTAATTAATGACCTAAATGCCAGAGGAAAAGAGTGTTTAACAGAAGATATTAACATATTCCTTAGGCACTTGGAAAATTTAAAAATATTTCTTCTTTTTACTGCTGGTAATCTTTATCACTCTCATGGCAGTTCTGCTTGTTCAGAGATATTTAAAAGGACATATTTACCTTCCTATCAGACAGAAACCCTCTCTTCTTTTGTTAAAGTCTCATCCCTGAGAAATCACTGCTTGCCAAGTAGATGTACTTAGGAAAGGGGATGCAATTCTGGCATTTCTCTGCATCTTGGATAAGGTTTTATTCTTTTTGCTCTTCCTAGACGTCCAGAGTCAAAGTTTTGAATGGCTCACAAAAGGCCATTAGGATTATCGACACAGAATGACTTCCATTTCATCCATACATCAGAGCCTTTGCAACTTCTGACAATCAGGCCCCCACTAACATAGAGGGCTTGGTGGTTCAGTCTTTAACAAAAA
>VRYO01002772.1:58548232-58559518 GCA_009812075.1 Sialia sialis | reverse complement strand
AAAAAAAAGTTGAGAGGTGAAAAAAATAATCAAATCTCTGCAATGTTTTACAAGAGAACAAGTCTCTCTCATACTTATGACTGTTGCTTGAAATGACCTTTTAAAAGTGTGACGGTTCAGAGAAAAAAAGAAAAATGTATTCTTTTGGATTGAGAATGTCATGAAAATGGTAGTCAGTCTTTGTATTTGAAAAAAAAATTATCTTTGCCATTTTTCTTCAAATGTTGAAGATGGGAAAGTACTGAAAGTACTGCATTCTATAAGGCTTTGAGATTCAAAAGAGAAGAAGAAAACAGAGTTGAGGGGTTTGCAATGGTTTGTGGTTTGATTGATCATTTTTCTCTATAACATGCATTAATGACTGTACTATTCTCATAAATTCTTCCTTTGACCTTTCTGTTAAAGTATGATGACAAAATGACAAGTGCATTTCTTATAGCTTTTGGATTGAGAACATATTATGTATTATCCCTTGAGAGCCTAGGCTAGCATTGTTCCAAATGTTTTTCTTTCATGTGGTAGCCTAAATCTTTATTCTCCATGTCTCAGGACCCATGTTAAATGTTGGTCCAAAGGGTGGGTTTTGTGATTAATTTTACATTGCATGTATTTCCTTTTTTGATTACATTGTCTTATGGGTTCATGAATCTTTCTAAGTCAATTCTAAGTTTCATGGGGAAATCCCCTTGGTAGGTCCACCAAAAGGTCCATCTTGGATCATGTGTGCAAAAGAAAAAAAAAATTGAAATTACTACAATGATTGTTCTTATGTTTTATACTAAAAGATAGCTTAAAATCAATTTTAGTCATGTTCTTTGAAGGAAAAGATGCCTTTGATCTCACAGCTTGCACAAATCATGCTGCGCTTGATGGAAGCACGCATGATGGAAATGAAGACATACTAATAAATGATGGTGCTGTTGCAGTTGTAAATTGTTGTTGCAAACATGAATTCTCGTGCAAATGGAACTGCTGATGTTTTTCATGCTTGCTGGGTGAGGTTTTAAAGCAATCTAAGTGCTATGAATGCCGTGTCTAGGTGGCCAATAGCCATGACTGTGCATTCACACATACGTGGTGCCCCATGCATGCACCCTGAGTAGCACAGCCAGTGCTTTGGAGCAGGGAGATTTGGAGCCTGGGAGAGCAGGGCCTAAAAGCAGACCAGGTCAGAAGGTGGGTCAGTGCTCACCAGTGCTCACTCAGCCTAGAAGGTCTGCTTGCTGGATGCCCTGCTACATTTGTTGCTGTGGCAGGCTAATCTGCACGTCCTTTCTTTCTGCTAGTAAAAAAGTGAATGAAAAAGGCTGGAAAGTTTACAGCGAGTCTTTGATTTACTTATAATTTAAAAGCAGCTAATTTAGATTGTTGAGATATGCTGACCACATTAAAAGGTTACAGGTGGTGATTCATCATGTGGTAATGAGATGATTTTTGGTATTGCTTTGGTATCTTTCATTGATGTTATGGACAAAACTGTATAAAGTAGATAATGATGTACAGAGTGGATTACTTATGAGGACTTTCAAATGAAAGAAAGGCAGAACTTCAGATGGATCTGTGGTCAGATGTGACATGGTTCTGTTAGTTTACATGAGCTGAAAGCTTCACTGATTTTTGTTGAGGAGAAACACCAATGCCAAGAGCAATAAGTATTAGAAAAGATTTCAGAAAAGTGATATGTTGCCAGGGATGCCTTAATAGATCTGTCAAGACAACACTGGACCAAATGTGGAAACTGATCTTTTTAGGGTCTTAGTAACAATACCCCTACTTTAGTGTTGTTCCCTTCAGTGATGAAAATGGTATTTTCAAGGGCAAACTTGAGTGATTCAGTAATAATAACATAGTAATGTAGAAAAATGCTGGAGATTTTCTATTTGGATTAAAATGGAATTGCAGAAGTTTCGGCTGGAAATTAAACATACAGTGGTGGAGGTTTCTGAAGCTACCACATTAGTTCTGGTTTAGCTGGTACCTATTCCAAGGACATGAACAGAGACAAGAAATATAGGCGGGAAGTTGCAACAATTTTCCTTGTCCAGTGAACTCAACTCTGTCCAAAATGTGAAAAGCTTTAAGTAAAGCTTGGACTGAGATATCAAGAACTGATAATAACACTGAGATTTATGAGAGCAAGTGCTATTCATTTCATGGGGATTCACTTAGTCATGGAAAGATGCTCCTTAGAAGTCAATTTCAGTCTGAAAGAGTTCAGAGGGGACAGGCTAATAATAATAATTGTAATTACATAAACCTGAAGTCAAAAAGAGATGCCAGTGATGCTGAGGACAAACAGTTCACAGCTTGAATTAATTTTCTATTTTGGCTTGTCAATAATTGCTTGCAAAACCTATACATTTTTGTTGTTTTGTTTGTTGTTATTTTTTGTTGTTTTTGTTTTTGTTTTGTTTTTTTTGTTTGTTTTTTGTTGTTGTTTTTGGTTTTTTTTTAAATTTGGTCTCCTAGTATGGTGGGTCCACTACAAAAGTGAATCTTATAAGAAGATTTAAGAATGTGGTGCCAAAGAGAGGTATTTTCTATTATTTCTGTTGTTATTAAATGTTCTCTTGAACATGTAATTTTTAATGGACATTTCTGTTAATAACTGCATTGAGATTTTCCTTGAAACAACCCCCTAAAAATTCTGAAGTTCTTACGATCAGGAAAACATTCAGAATCATTAGTGAATATATTTTCATTCTTTTTCAGCTGAAATAGGATTATGAAAAATAAAACCACAGGGTCTCCTTCAGGACAAACTCAGACGTAAAAGATTTTCTTTGTCTCCTCAAATGTGGTGTATCAAAAACTACTCCAAGTCAGATTCCTGACATCAGATTTCTGGCTTCACTTCAAATATTATAAAGCTACAAGGCTACATTGTTATTCTGGTTATGTGTTGACTCCAGGGGAGCTTCTCCACTTGCAGTATCTAATTGAACTTGCTCCACAGATCACTCTGTAATTGATTCCTTTGGATGCTGTCTCTACTGAGAGTCCTGGAGTGCACCCTGGCATTGGCCAACAGCAGCTGCTCCTAGCCATGGTGACCATGTGGACATGAGCCAGGAGAGAGCCAAGTGTCACAGCCTGGACCACTGAGGGACCATGATGTCAGGAGTTATTGTGGTGGATTCTGAGGTCTGCACCTATAATTCTGGAGGTGGGACCCAAAACCTTCCTGACCAGCAAGGACAGCATTATGTGGGATGCACTTGTCAGAGAAGCTGTGGTAGCAGTGCTTCTTACCCCAGACGTGTCTCTAAATGGCAAAGGTGATGGAAGCACTAAGGGAAAAGATGAAAAACGGTGTCAGGGATCAGTCTGATTCCTATCAGACTGTGAATGTCAAGGTGATCAGCTGAGGTTCTGTGTCAAGGTCAATGAAATATTTCACAGTTAGAAGGAAAAACATTAACTTAGCCAGCAAGTCTTGCATCTCAAAATTGTGAACTTATTGTTTAGTCTTATATCTGGCCTTTAAGATTTCAGAATTGGCAATTCATGCACTTCTACCTATTATTTCTATTCTTTAAGAGGTTTTCTGATGATTAGCTTGCCAACATTTCTCAAGTTTGCATGAACCAGTTTTTTGGAATTGACTTTGAAGGAAGCTGAAATGAAGAAACTCCTCTTGGCACATGCAGAAAAGGCTAATCCTGCCCAGAGTTGGTTTACTGCTTCAGCAACAGCTGTGTTTTGGTGCTCAGACAGTGACTTCCTTAATTTCATCCACTTGACTTTAAAACAGCTGCATGCACTTGTTTAAGGACTACTTTAATTAAAATTGATTGTTTACATATAATAAAATTAGAGTTACAGTAATTTCATGATTATATGCTGCACCTGAATATAAGCCGCACCTCCCAGTAGCCAGGCAGACCACGGGATTTGTCCATATATAAGCCGCACCTGAATATAAGCCGCACTTTTTTTTTTTTTTTTTAACGAGGATCCAAAGTAACAAATTAGCAACAGAATTGCTGCCAGCTGGGTTTGGTGTCAGGTGCCCAAGTTGCAACAGTTTTCATAGACCAGCCAAGCCTTTAAAGGCAGCCCCAGGCACCCTCCCCTGCCAGCTCTCACTTCTGGGTTGGCATTTCACTGGGATTTGTCCATAGATAAGCTGCACCTGAATATAAGCTGCACTACTGGGGTAGGCTGTATTCTTCAATGAGAAAGGTGTGGCTTATAATTGTGAAATTATTGTAAATATAAAATGATATATTCAGTCTTAAACACAAGCAGGTTATTGATAAGAAGAAAATGTTGAGTCTTTTAAATGCAATAGAAAAAAAGTGGGGCATTTCTTAAATGTTTTTAAATCAATCTTGCTACCAAGAAGGAGATTAGTAGTGCAAAAAAGATGTGGTACTTTTACAGTAGGTTGTACAGTGAATTTGCCCCCAATCAGCTGACCTTATGAATTAGGCTGTTTATTTCCCCTCTGAGGAGAGAGATGCCCTTCAAGTAAGCAAGGCCCATATTTGAAGATCAGGGAGTAAATGCCTGGCTGACAGTGTTCCTGGAGTGGTGCAAGGCTCTGGCTCCCAGGGATGCTTCTCTGGCTTTGAAAAAAGCCAAAAACTGTTCTTCTCTCATTTTTTTATCTAAGAGTGTCAGCATAAAAATTATAGAATTGTTCAGGTTGGAAAAGACCTCTAAGATCTTTTGAGTCCAGCTGTTAATCCAGCATTGCTAAGTCCACCAGTAAACCACATCCCCAAGTGTCCCATCTGCATGGATTTTGAATGCCTCCAGGAATGGTGACCACCTCTCTTGGCAGCCTGTTCCAATGCCAGAAAACCCTGCCATTAGAGTTCATTTGTAGAAATGGAAATTCCTGAACATTGCCTCCTGCCCAGAACTGACTATGTGTAGTTTTAAACATGTTTTGCCAGAGTTAACTTTGTGTCAGGTGTTTTTATGATGATGGAAGATGACTAGTTTTTATAAGGCAAAGGGTCTGGGTGACCCTGAAATTGGCCCAGCACACAAGACTCCATGGGCCAAAGCACTTGCCTGGTACACAGAGGATTTGCTGTAGACCAGCACAGGGAAGATTAACAGTAGTGGAGGTAGACATGAAAACAGCTGACTAAATCAACAGCTTTCTTTGGCTACAGGAGGAAACCCTAAGGAGCAGCCCTGGCCATGGAAGCTGCTGGTTAGGAGCCTAAGGAGAGGACCCATAGCAACATTCCTACCTTCTGTTGGTTGTGGGTGACATCAGGTACCAACAGGAGTGCTGCAGAGGCACAACAAAACACAAATGAATGGTGATGAATAGCAGGCAGTGTCTCAGAAATGCTGGGGTGCTGGTGTGGTGTTGGTGGTATGAGCATGTGCCCATGACCAGCACCAAAACAGAAGCAATACAAAGTCCACAGGCAGCCTCCCTACCCTACAAGGATTTATTTGGCAAAAGTGCAGATGAATTTGGCAATTTGCCACCATCAGATCAATCTCAGTAAAGGCAGGGAAAGAGCTAAAGGACGGGCAAGTCTGAAGTGCTTGGACCCTCATCTGTTATTGCATCTGGGGATGATTTGATTTCCAAGGGAAGAAAGAGAGCCTGTGACAGCTCCATAGCGTGTCCCAAACCTCACAGGTTCGCCAGGGCCACCATGCCAGGCATTATGGACACACCACTCTGCCTGTGGTAAGTCAGTAGGTGGTGGCACACAAATCAAGACAATAAAAGTTGTTAGAGAAAATACTCAGTAATTTGCATCAAGCTGGGAGAGGTCTGCAGGGAGGAAGTGTTTAGAGGAGGAGTGGTGCAGTCAGTCTGTAGGTGCCTGGGTATGGTGCTAGCTGCAGTTGAAATGCTGTTTTCTTTTTAGGAAGCTGGCTCAGCTTTACAAGCTCGGAGCCTTTTCTGTAATTTCCCCAGCGTGCAGTACAGGACATAGCAATCACCTCAATACCTTTCTCGTGTGAGTTGCTGCAAATGTCCCATTACGTTTCTCATGTACTTTTCAGGGTAGTGCCAGTAATTTCTTCAGTCAGAACAGACCTTCCCTCTATTACAGTGAGATGAGGAGATTTCCTTTATGCATATTTTCGTTAGTCCAGTTTTGGGGGGCACCCAGGCTTGAAAAGAGGTAAAAGCTTTAATGAGTGCTAGAGCTGTCTGGCTGATTTTAAGAGGTTTGTAAAGCTTTAATCCTTCAGCTAGAGACTTAAGGCATACTTCTGTCATACTCTATAAACTGTGAACTGAGGGAGCTTTGTTGAGTGGGGCAGGAGAAAAGACAACTGAAGCTCACATCACTCTGATCTTGCTTCACAAAACCAAGAAAACTAGGGCTGTTATGGCTGTGTGCCTGCTGATTAATGGCTTATCTTTTCCAGGTGCTGGGGACTTGGGGAATAGGAAACCTCTCACAGACCATTTACCCCAATGATTCCGCTGCTTACTTGCATTTATAATGTTGATGTTGCTGAGAGCTATTGTAGTATTCATTAAAAGAAGTGTGCCAACTAGATTGCAGCGAATTCTGAACCAACCAGTTGTCTAACACTTTTTCCTTTCAGATCTGTTTATTTGCAGAATATCAGTATATCTGTTTTTTCAGAAACTTTGACCATTCTGGTACAGGTTTCCTTTTCCTGTGTGTTTCTTTACACATGCTGTGTGCTGTCCATAGCCTGTTTTTTTTTCTGGTTTCGTCTGCTGCTGCCATTTCATTTCAAACCCTTTTGGTGAACCTAGGGAAAGGAAGCTTGACACCAAGTGGGCCATAAATCTGAGGCCAAGAACTGTGAATACACAGAATAAGCAGGCTGGGAACCAAAAGGTTTCTTTTGATTTTGCACTGCAATCATTTAGGACAGCCATATTAATAATAAGCCCCATGTATGAACTTGACAGGATTCTTTTAATCACACAGGATGTACTTGAATCTGTGCAATATTAAAGCAAATATCCAAGACCTTACAAATTTTCATGGTCCAAAAGGATGCATAGATCAACAGCAAAGGGCAACTCAGTAAATTGCATGGGTGAGCAAACTTAGAAAGGGCTACTAACTTCCTGAAGGGAGGCTGTAGGTGGGGGGCAGTCTCTTCCTCCAGGCAGCAACTTACAGAACCAGAGGACACAGTCTCAAGCTACGTCAGGGAAGGTATAGGTTGGATGTTAGGAAAAAATTTTTCACCGAAAGAATAATAAAGTATTAGAACGGTCTTGCCAGAGAGGTGATGGAATCACCATCTCTGGATGTGTTTAAGAAAAGGCTGGACATGGCACTTGGTGCTATAGTCTAGACTCTGAGTTGAGATGTTAGGACATAGGTTGGACTCGATGACCTTAGAGGTCTCTTCCAACCTCATTATTCTGTGATTCTGTGGTTCTGTAAAGCAAAGAAAACAGATACAGAAGGAGCAAATAATTAGATATTCAAGAATATAAAAACTTCTATCCCTGAATTTTTTTAGTTCACTTACAAATATTGTGAAGAAGGAGGAAGGTACAGTAATTTATCAGTGAGGGTCGCTATTCCACATTCAAAGGATTGCTCTAAAAAAACATTGAAGAGGTAATGAAAGCATGAAACAGACAGGGATTAAAGTTAACATCACTGACAGATGAAGGAAAATAAGGCAGCTCATTAAGTGAGATAAACAAGTCCATCTATGCTCTGCCCTAATGCAGTCAAAATGTTTTTTCAAAGATCCCTTGTTCTTGTTGATCTTGTTGGCTTCTTCTCCAAGGAACTCGGGTGAATGCTGAATTGCCAACTCACAGAAGTTTTGAGTCAGGGAAAGTGCATGTGAAGAAAGTTGCAAAATCAGTCTGAAAAGATGGCAGAAATTATACTGAAGAAAAAGAGGGTTTGGTTGCCTTCTTAGATGAAGAGAGATGTTCAGTGTTTCCCTCAGTTGATCAATACTTAACACATTTAACTCTTGCTCTCTCTATTATTCCATTATCAATACAATGGAGGGGAAAAAAGAGAAAAAAAGAGAAAGGGAAACAGGGTGAGAGGAAGAATAAAGTTACAAGCTACCTGTTCAAATTTAATCTTGAGCACTTTGCAAGTCATAAAAATGTAATGTTTCACCTAAAAATATTTTTCAAAATATTTTTCAGGTTTTTTTTTTTGGTTTTTTTTGTGGAAAAGTTATTACCTTTCATACAATGCTGATTACCTATCTGAGGAAGGTCTGTCATCATTACCTTTGCAAAATTTGTACAAACAATTAAATAATGTGTGGGAGTCTTTCTGAATACTTCCGCTTTATGAGTCACTGCTAATAATGTCTTTGCAATAGAAAATGTCATCTGCTTCGCCCTCAGTTCCTGCAGAACTGTGACTTGTGTAATCTGCTTTCTGGAAGTTACAAATTCATAATTAGCTTTGCAGAAAACAAAAGAACAAAACACAATGAGCCAAAAAACAACTTGTGGCTCTAATAAGATCCCAAGTTTGTTTTTGAGCAGCAGATCATCTGCTTGTGGCTCATGAGGCATATACCCATACTACTGGGAAATTGTGGTGGGTTCAGCAGTGATTGTGAACATGGGGTACTGCCACTCCACTTGCCCTACTTCCCAGCCAGCTGACAGCCTGATGGCTGTAGAGCCATGGCTGTGGATGATCTGAGGCCTGAGTAACATGAAGCTCTGTTGCTGGGCATGTACATGCAGAGCACTCTGTGCTCCAAAATCTGGGGCACATGCCCCAGCTCATGCACATTAGCTGGCTGGCTGTATACCTTTCACCATGTAATTTACAGGCAGCCCCTGGGCTGAGGACACAGACAAACATCTCAGAAGGGATAGTCTGGGTGCTAATCCATGCTCTTCAGTCAGTGGCAATGGCTGGTTCAGGAACCTGCAAGAGGAAGTGCTGCTCTGTGAAATTGGGGCAGTGCATGGACAGCAGAGACGATCAAATCTGAAGTATAGTCTTTTCCTATTTTCCTCATTTCTTGAGAATAAAGCATAGATGTAGAAGAGTGACTTATATCCCAAGATCTACTACTTTGCACTTTTTCATCTCCAGCCCTTGGTGTCACTGGGTTTGCTGTATTAGCCTACTGCTTTATTAGCACTGTAAATGTTCTTTCCTGTTCCTCTGTTACATTCACACCCTTCTGCAGTGAAACCATTTGTTAATGAAAGGGTTTGATAACTGAAAAGCCATCTTTCCTTTTTCTTTCTTATATTTTTTTCTTCCCTGAGGTTGTTTTCTATGTCCTAGGACTTGGTATTTTAAGGGTCTTTGGAAGATTACACTTAGGATTTAATTGTAGAATCATAGAGATGTGAAATTGGCTTTAGTCCCTTCTGTCCCAGTGATACTGTTAATTGAGTTGCACATCCATGATGTCCATCCTGAAGCCTGGTTGCAATACCAGTAATTCAGACAAGGATCAAATCATATTTTTCTTCCAAGGAAGTATCATATACATTTCCTACATATACTTTTGGAAAGATTGAAAATATATTAAACATGCAGCACATATTTTTATATTTTTTCATCCATCAGTTTTATTCTTATTCAGTGTGAAAACTGTCAGGCTGATACTTAGATTAATCTTCCAGACTGCACACATCACCTGTAAATCACTCTGCTTCAATAGGGAAACCATTGGCTTGTGGAGCACTGGAGAGTATTTTTTATGGGCCTCCTTTTCCCTAGATGCAATAATCTGCCTGTCTCATCAGAGGCACACAGACATGCACTGATCAAGGGAGCCCTGCTGAGAGGCAGGGTGTGGATGGGAGCACTTGCTGTCTCTGCCGACTGAGGGACAAGGAGGTCTCACTTCCTGTTGCAATGTCTGATTATGGAAAAAAGATCAAGCAAAGACAAATGATAATTCATGAACCCCGTGAAACTGGGAGAAATGCAAGTTGATGACAAGCACAGCGTATTTGCGACTCTTTACTTTCAAAGAATATTGCAGAATGAATTAATTGTTGTACATATTTTGAAAAGATACAACTTTAACCCATAAAACTTTGATCCTTGAAGATTCATCACTTTATACAGGAAAAACATCAGCCCATTCAACTCCTACATCGCAAAAGAGGAGCTGTCCCCATGCTTTAACTTAGTGTGTTTTCTTCTTTTAATTAATTTGAGAAGCTATTCCACAGTGTCAGTGCTTTCAACTAGTGCTCACTAAGAGTCTGTTTCTATGTTATTAGAAAACATGTCACTCAAGTAGCCCATCTATAATTTTATTCTCAGTGTTTACTGCCTGTAGAGATTTGTATGCCCTTTATATTCATGCTCCTGAAACCATTTACCAGTAAAATTCTTCAATTTCTCTATCTGGCTTTGTCAATGCTCATCAAGGCCACTTATTTCCATGATTTTTAAGCTATTTTTTGGCAGGGGAAAATGTTTTCTGCAGTCATCTTATGTGCTTACTGCAGGATGTATATTTGAGTACCAGATTTCATTTTTATAAAACAGCATCTCTAATATAAAACGGTTGTTGTTTAGGTCCTTTTATTTAATGGTAGAGGTCTGTAAAGGGACTGTCCCCACAAAAAAGTAGGCAATTTTCCAACCTGAAATTTCAGCCACATAGCAAAGTCAGGACCTCAATGCATTGTTGCAAGTGGGAACCATCTTCATGTCTGGGCATATCCTAGCAGTTCAGTGGTATATTTTACCCACCTGCTTTTATTCTACTTATTTTGGATCAAGGGTTTGTTGAAAGCCTTCAGAAATTTTGATTTATGTATTAACAATATCTGAGGCCAAAAGTAACAAGACAAAATAAAAAAATACCAATAAAGAAGAATGTGAGGAAAAAGATGTTGCATGAGCATGAGAACAAGAGTAGGTATTTGTTTCTACTTGGCACTTAGAGCTCATGAAGAAAACCTGGGCAGGATGTCCTCAGACATGGGCTTGCCCACTGCTGTTTAGTCAGATGAAATTTGCCCTGGTGAGCACCACTCTGAGAGAACATCTCAATTTTGTTTTTTCCTGGGCTCCATTAGATGCTGTAAGCCCCCAGCTGGTCCCCACAAACATGGTGGGAATACTCAGTAATGGCAAAAGCATTCTCCAGCCCCACAATTCTCTTCCTTTGGAAGGTTTTGGTTTTCTCCTTACTCAGAAAGATAAGAAAACTTTTCTGCTAATATTTTCTTTAGGTAATTACCTGTTCACATATTGTTAAAAAAGTTAAATAACAGCAGCCCTGTCTCCCTGTATGTGATGTGAAAACAAAGAACTCTTAAAGCTAAAAGCAGTGAAAAGGTCAGAGCAGAAACTAACTCAGATTCTGTTAGGGTGGGGTTTTTGTTTT
>VRYO01002772.1:58521051-58541663 GCA_009812075.1 Sialia sialis | reverse complement strand
GAGAGGAGAGGAGAGGAGAGGAGAGGAGATAAAAACAAAGCCTGCTTTGGTAAAAATCTCAAGGGAACAACCCGAAACTGTGATTTGATAATAAATGTGTATCTCAAGTTACATTATTTGGTCTTTGTTGGTGTATCTTGTTTTTCAAAGCTACTGATTAATAGTGACTCTTTGTGAAGGCAAAAGCAAAGATTTATACCAAAGTTTTTTAGAGATGCCATAATACTTGGAAGTCTATGGTGGAAAAGAATGGATCAGTTTTCTTGTCTTTTTAGTCAAAAGTGTATGATGCATAAATAAGAAATTAGGTAGCCTCCTTTTCTTCCATCTGAGACCCGGACCTGAATGTTTTTTCTTTCTTTCATCATACCATTTTCTGAAATGCTACATTGACATGAAAATTGTGGGCTCTATTTTTTTGATGGAACATGGAAACAATCTCCAAACACAATGGTGTTGTGAAGTGGAGGAGCAAGACCAGGTAGATGCCTTAGGCACAGCATAGAAAGACTTGCCAGGTTTGTAAAACGAGGTCCTGTGCAGAAGCTGCTCTGAGGGTGCTCTTTAGGGAGGAAAAGATCAGAAGCGGAGATGCTGCTCCTCCTGACCCTTTCCAGTTTGAAGACAATAATTTTCAGAGAAGGTGTTCATGCTGCCTCAGAAGGTGCCATCCTCCAGCCTCTGTTCCTCCATGCCATCTATGTGCAGGAGGTGCCGCAGAGGTTCAGGAAACGTGCTTGTGGGAGCTCCTTCCCCTGACTTCTGCAGCAGCCATGTAGCCAGAGTAGAGCAGGGCTGGGGGAAGTGAGGAGAGTAAGTACAGCGCTAGGGAGCCATTCTTCCTCCTCTCCCACAGTGCAGCAGCATAGCTGGATACAAAGGCAGACCAATCTCCTGGGTCCCTTCCTACTCAGAGTATTCTGTGATCATATGATCAGCCAGCATTCTCTCCTCCCAGCAGGCTGCACCACCTCAGTGTATTTCACTGCAGCCCAGCAAGCTCTATCAGATGTCTCAGTGCTGTGTCCCTTGTGCACTCAAACCCTTCCTTCTGGCAAGACCTGAAAGAAAACTTGGGGTCACCACCTGGCCTTGCCAAACAAGTATTGCCATATGGTTTCACCAAGGAGGACTGACATTTTGTCAGTCTGTTTTTCTGTCAGCTGCTCCTTCCTGAAATTTTTTTAACGATTCCAGAAGTCAGACTCTGGAAAAGTAAGGAAGACTCTTTCAAAGAAGAGTTGCTAACTTCTCTGAACTAAAAAGAGTCCATGCATTGAAGAAAATATACTCAGGGCTCCCACATTTCCATATATTTTTCTGGTATTGGAGCAGCAGTTTCAATTGGTGATTAGAGGCCAACAAGGCTTCACTCATGACTAGTCCCAGATTGGTGTAAGCACAACTTTTTTTCTTCTGAGAGCCCATAACTATTTCCGCCATATCATGGGATGCTATGGGAAACTACTGTTCCAGAAACCCTTTGCACAAAGGGCAGCTCACAGTTTTTCTGTGATAAGTGCCTACTCTTCTTAGACCTCAGATAGGAGAGACCATTCATTTAAATGAGCCTTGTGTAGGTGCCTGAGTCCTCCTGATGCTGTCCTGTGGCACAGGGGAAGCAGTGCAGGACAGGCATTGGATGGCACTAGGAACTTCTGAGGTGCTCCTTGACCAGGTGGCAGAGAGGGTGACTCTCAGCAATGCCTAATTGAACAGCAAGGAGCTCAAAACTTTGGCTAAAATTTCTCCTGCTGCTCCAGCAGAGCTTCACCTAATCTGACATCTTTATTTTAAATTACAGTAATTCTACAACTATAAGGCACACCCGATTATAAGGTGCACTTTTTTTTTTTGCAGCGAGGATTTGTGCGCAACAAAGTAGCAAATTAGTAACAGAATCACGTGATCGCGGTGTTTATTGGCAGGTGTTCAATTTGCAAACATTTTTCACTGATTGGCGTAGCCTTTAAACACAGCTCCAGGTGCCCTCCCCATGCCGCGGGCCCCGGCACTCCTGCCCGCACCCGGCACTGGCTGGTGCGGCTCTCGTGGCTGACGTGGCTCTCGCAGTGCACGGCTCTTGTGGCTCCTGTGGCTGGCTCGTGGCTCGGCTCATGGCTCAGCTCGCAGCTCACACTTCCGAGCTGGCAAATTTCCTAACTTTGTCCATATATAAGGCACACTGGATTATAAGACGCAATTCTGGGTTCTGATCAAAATTTTAGTCAAAAGGGTATGCCTTATACGTGTGAAATTACTGTATCTACGTGAATTTAAAGTCTGCCTCAAACAGTTGAGGATATTATAGCTACTGCCACAGCCCCTTAGTGGATGGCCACAGACATCATCTCCTGTGAGGATTTTTCACTACAGTCACTATTGGGGTGCAGCTCTTTGAGGTGGCTTCACTGAGATGATGGGGCCAGCAGGAATGAGTGGCCACTTACATCCACTAGACCTAGCATCAGCCCTCAGGGTCTTTCCTGCTTCAATGTCCATCAGCTAATTGTCTGAAAACTCTTGTCAGTGGTATGTAGTACCTTCCTGCCTCAACCTAACGAAGCCAGCTGATATTCATCCACAAAACAAGGAGCAAGGTGGCTGATGGATTTGCTTTTGTTGACCATAGTGAACAGTCATAATTAAACTGTGGCTTTAATCATAAACAACACCTGCTAATGGACTTTGTCAGTAGTGTCTGATTTTTCCAGAAGGTCATCATTCCCTGAGTTTACACCGAAAAATTTTAAGCCTGTGTGTAGGCTGGGAAACATGCAGCTCTTCACATCTTACTTTAAAAGGCCCTCAGGAACATGAGAAATGCTAAGGGTGGGTTTTTTAACTGTTTCTGACTCTTTTAATTAGTATTAACCCAAGTTAATTAACAGATTTGTCTTTGCCTTAAAAATTATTTTAAACTCATAGAGTAGGAACTACGGCCATGGGAAGGATGCTCTCAGTGTTAACAAGATATGACCAGTAGCACCTCCAGCCTGTGCATATGAAAGTCCTTCAAAAATCAATATTTCCAGTCCTATGGAATACTTAGACTTTCATCTTAGTAAGTAGGTCCCAGTGGAAATATTTGGGAATAGTGGGGGAAGAATGAAGATAAATATTCTTTCTGTGCAGTTTCAAACATTACTTTACTTGTGCTCAGAGTGTGTTAAAATATAAGCCTTTCCATGGGTCTTCTACCTCCTGCAAAATCTCTTTTAACTTTTATTTGTTATTTAAAAAGCCACAGGGTATATTCTCTTCTTAAAACATAGGGATTTACGTGTGAAACTCCCTGTGCATCGAGGTGATAATATACCCCTTAATTGGAAGCTGTTTAATGCTCTCGATTTAACATTTTAATAGAAAAGTTACAAGCAGTCTGGCTGTGAGTGCAGCACTATTAAAATTCCCAGCCAGGACAGTAGTGTTTTTTTCTTTAAGTGGTTTTTTATTTGCTAAAATTCGTTGCAGCTTTCATTGCAAGTTTGGGGCATTTTTAAGCTTCATTTTACACTATGAAAAAGAAAATGGAGACGTTTAAAGCAATCCTAAGTTTCAAATAAAAATAGAACTTAAAAATATCTTTGACATGTGTCCCTCTATAGGCTGTGTTTGCTTGGTTCACTCAGCACTGAGGAAACTTTATTGAGTGTCTTATTGAGCACACACAGTAGGAGGAACACTACCCTTTGAGATCTCCAGGACCACTTATGGGCTGCAGTTTATTTACTTTCATGTTTTCATATGAGAACAGAGACAACATGTGATCTCTGAAGCTTGGATCTTACAACCACTACTCTGCACAAAGCAAGTGATGCAGAAATGGGGTCTGAAGTTCTGCCATGTGACTAGTGTGTGGTTCACAATGCTGCAGGTTTTTTGGTTTGTTTTTTTTAAACTCCACTGGGAGGCAGGAAAATACCTTCAGTGTAATGTTAAAAGCATAGAAAGATACAGGGCCATATTCATAAAAGGATTAAAAGATTCAGGTATAACTTGTAGCTTCTGAATTCTGCCCTAAGGCCACAGAATGCAATTCTGAGCTCTCCTTTCTCTTCCAATCTCTAGAAGTGCCCCATGACCTCAGGTATCCATGTTTTTATAACAAACTTTTTGAGGTGCTAAAGCTTTCTTCTGCCAATGCCCTCAATCCTCTGAGCAGCTCTGCACAAGGCTCCCATCTAAGTCCAATTTGCTTTGTTACAAGGATATGTCTGTAGCTGTGAATCTTATGATATGTTCTGTGGAAACCCTACGGGTATTCTGGCATCAAAACATCAGTCTACTCAAGCAGGTTAGTGATAGAGACAAGCAGGAGTAAATTTTCAGTGGCTAAATAAAGGCTGAGTATATTCCCTGTGGGTAAATGATGTCTGAGTTTGTTGCTTTATCTGTTTTAATTTGATATATATGAAACTTTCAACAAACAAGTCTGTGTGTATGCATGAAAATGTAGCTTGTATTCGTGTATTCCTGAATCAGACTTCTTCTCCATGTCTTTTCCCTTCTCATATGTTTTGCACTACAGAGAGATATGTGGGTAAAACAGAATTTACTCTGCTGAACATGTACTTCTTGAAGGAAAAATCCTGCCTATTTTTCTGTCAGCCCATAAATCCTTAGCTGCAGGAGGGAAGCATGCTGATGTTGGGGAGGAGAGTTTCTGTATAGGAGCAGAGTATCTTTAGTGCAGGAGGGTGGATGTGAGGTGGCAGAAACAACTGGCCTAGGTGATGTACCTGCCCTGGGCACAGCTCTTCCCTTCCTGAGGCCAGTACAGGTTTCTGCAGAGCAGCTCTGGATGTGGTACTGCTCACGGTATATGGGTGGTATTTGCATGGATAGACTGTGCTACATGCCTGCTGCAAATCTAGACATCCATTCTCTTATGGGGATGGGAATAAGTTCATATTTAAAGGGTTGTAAAGGGTTTACACTTATTAGCCCATCATAGAGGACACATGAGAGGGAGAAACTACTTATATCAACATGTTAATGTAATTGACTCTATCATCACATTAGCCAGACAGTGATCAAATTTCTGGGCAGATTTCAGCTTGGTGCATGAAGTTGCAGGAGTGTTGATAAGCTGCTTGAAAGCATGACTTGTCCCCACGACCATTCACTGCTTGTCTTCTTGCTGAGAAATCAACCAGAAAGAAGCTGGATTCAGGCTTACTTGTTAGTGTGCTTTTGTGATGTGGCCACTGGGAATGGCACTTAGGCAGCTACTCACTTTACAAAGGCTTTAGTAGCCTTTAGATGGTATCAACTTTTTAGTTGTTCCTCATTTGTGCTGGAACTGAACCAGCATCCTGTTGGCTGAAATATTTTGTATCCCCATTAAAAAAATATTTTACTGGCCTTCTCAACTTAAAATACATCCAACAATTTCTGTTTCTGTTTGGTTTTTTTGCTCCAGTATGGAAGCTAAAAGTGGTCCTGGTAGAGTGTAGCTTAAACTGAAAAATACACAGACAAAGCCATGGGTTGTTGAAGGCCTTCCAGAGGCAGGATGGAGAGAGCAATGCACAGCAAGAGTTCAAAGCCTGAAAAACAGAAACACCTAGAGAGGCTTAAGTCCCTCCACTCTACCACATATCTGAAAAGTCTCATTATCGTTTGTAGAGAAAGAAAACCTTTCTCTTTTCTTCCCTCCCTTAACCCTACACTTACAGCAAGAGTCACAGAGCTATTATCTAAATGAGGGGATCACAGAAATGTGCATTTTTGGTGAGAATTTAATGCTGAGTGTGGTATTCCTGAAAAGGTCACTGCTGGCCATTTAGTTAGGAAATTTGAACAATGAAAGGCTGTGCAAAAATTAGGTTTTCACATACATTAACTCCATGCTATTTCTCCCAATTCTTTTTTAAAAGAAAGATAAGGTCTCAGAGGAAATAAATTTTTCTACAACATACAGTATATATTGTCTTTCAGTACAGCTTCCGACTAAAATTTATCTCTTGCTAAATGCAGACTAAATGAATAGTGTAGAACTAATACATTTTGTGCCAAGAAAATAAATGGGCATAGTGCTAAACGCTTAAGAGTGTCACTAATTATTCACGTGATTTGTGGCATCCCTTCTTAACAAAGGTATGGGGACTATAACTGGGAAAATCTTTCACATGTCTCTCTTGGAACACATGTTCTGAGGAGCTCAGCGGGCTCACAAACAGGCCCAACCCTCTTAATTTCAGTATACCCAGAACACTAGTCCCAAAAATACTCTAGTACTTCCCGTGTTTGTGCGTTGAGGACAAACCGGAAAGCTTGGGCGTTCCTGTATGGGAACCAAGGGGTTTTTCTTTCTCTTTTTTTAATCAGAATTGTGTAAGACCAGTCCCACTTTTAGCTTCCATACCATGAATGCGAAGGCGTACCCAGAAGAGTTTTTTTTAGCGGGCAGCAAATAGTTTCCAACCGCACAGCTCTGCATCCGGCACGGTGTGTCTGCAGTGCCCAAGAAGCTCAAACGGACATGCAGGGTTTTCCATGGTTTTGCAAAGAAGTGAGGCCTTTCTCTTGATTTTCCCCTGCCCTTTCTCATCCTTTTTGGCTTTTCTTGGGCGGCATTTAAATGAACAAAGGAGAAGGAAGAAATTATAGGAGTTATGGATGTTGTGGAAAAGCATCATGTTGGCAAGAAGTAATTTTTTTTTAACTTTCAGAAATTACTAGAGAGCGTGAGATTACTGCATGAGGTTCATTGATATAAAAGTGGAGAACTTCATGCCTATATGACCTTTCTTAAAGGAGAAGCAGCTTTTCATATACACAGATGTACTGGGGGACAGAATCACTGGAGATGACCACAGAAAGAAAAAATAGAGTAAAACATCATAAATAAAATGTCTTCCTGTTTAGCACTGAGGTAACAATTCTGCTTTCTGGGCAGGTTGCAATTTTAGTTTGGTTTTATGACAATCCTTGATGAACATACCAAGTTTTGTCACCCTTAGTATTTCCATTTTTTTGAAAAGAAAAGACTGTTCTGGATAGCTTGAATTTTAGAATTTTTTTTCTCTTGAGGTAGTTGTTTTATTTTTGTGATAGTTTGTAGATTTCTTCCACATACTGTTACCAGCATGGGCTCCAAAATTAAAGTCTAGGTGGCCAAAACTAGCTGAGTGATAGCAGCTTAGGATATTTTTTCCCTTTGTCATAAGTGTGTCTGGGCAGCATGAATTCATATTTTTCAAGGGGGAGCAGTGCTCTTCACTTTTTCTCTATTCCCATTGCAAGTACAGGAAGTCAGCAGCTACTGTCAAAAGAAACCAGAATTAGTAGGAATACAGTTATGCTTTTGTCTTTTATTAGACAAAAAAATATGTTTGGCACCGGCATAATCAAATGGACTGTGTTCATTTCTGTAAAGCATTTAAAATGTATTAGCAGAAAAATAACTGATGTCTGTGGAAATGCAACACACATTTAGATATTTGAGTGAAAACATACTGAAAGACAGGGAAGAAACTCCATCTTTAAAGCCAGCCTACTCAGCAAAGACCTTCAGAGGTTTCCTAAACTAGAGCCAGAGGAAAGTGGCTCAGGTGGTGAGTGGGATCCAAATTGAGTTCCAAAGGGGTATGAACACAGAAGGAGTAAGTAGGCTGAATACTGTTATGTCAAAGATCCTGAAAATTATTCCCATTTTGCAAACTCTTGGGGAAAAGTCCAAGTTAGATTGAAAATGCTTAAATGAGCAGCAGTAAGATTAATTTGGACTTAGAGTCACCAATTAGAAAACCTCTCTCTTGTTAAACGCCAGCCTCTTAATTAGACAATCTTGCCTTTTTGTTTTCTAGCATCAACAAAATGGATACATTAGTGCCATATGAAGCTGCCTTAGGAGGATTAGCTAAAGGAAACTACATATTAAACTTCACCTTTTAATTAACTTTTAATGAATTGCTCTCACAACAGAAAGCAGTCACAGAGGGAATCCAAGATTCAGGATTTACCTAAGGTCTATAACTGATTTTGGGGAAAAAAGCCGAATCCACCATTTTCTTTACTATGCATCTATTTCAGCTTCACTCATAGCTTGAGCAGTGGAGTCGTCATTGGATATTTAAACTGAAGAAAAGCTTAAAAAAGTTAGATGTGTAACTAATTATATAAACATGCCATCTTTGTTTTTGTCAGTTTCAGTTACTGGGAAGCATATTTTCCTTATTTAGCATTGCCTTTGTGCAGTTATAATAAGCCAAAGGGGAAAAAAAAAAGAAGGAGAAGCAGTGAGGGAGGGAGGGAGCAGGGAGATCGCAAACACTGACAGGATTCTCCAGCTGCCAGCAGCCTGGCTGGGCCATCCCCACACTGATGGCATTCCCTGATCACAGCCATCAGGTGGAGGTGAGGATATCCAGCCAGGGCAGTAATCACACTTGGCATTTGCTGTCAGGAAGATGACTTTGGTACTGAGACTGCAGATCATTAGGAATGAAACATCAAATGCTGGAAAACAAATGGATGCTTTATCGCCAATGAAAGAGAACATCAGGAAAACATGGCTTTCACGGTTTTGGGTACCTGATGTGCTCAGAACTGCTAGAATTTTACCTGAGTTGCATTCCCTGTCCCTCAGACCCTTGGTGCTCTGTTGGTGCTGTAAAAGGCAGCAAACCTCTCCTGCTGTGTAAGGAGCAAGCAGGCAGCAGGGCTGAATTTGTCACAAATCTCAGTGCATCCAGCTTTTCTTGAAATCAGAGGCACACACTGGATTTTGCCCACTGCTTTTAATTTAAGCCATCTTGGCAGTAGGATGTAGGATGGGAATAAATCACCTCCATCTCATGGACGGCACATATGACACCACATCCTGGGACTCCAGGAGCCCAGGGCCATCTTCTTGTCACCTGCACCCCACGTTTCTGGAAAGAGGGAGTTTGCAGCTGGGCAGTGTGGAGCCACACCCCCCCAAAGAGAACTGGTTCAGTGCAGTCAGATCAGAAGCAAACAAACTCAGAGGAAATGGTGGTGTTCCTCAAAACCCACCCGGTTCCAGGGGACCCTGCCCTTGCTGTTTGCCTGCCCTCGTCTAGTTGCTTTCTGTAAACATTTGCTCGCACACATTTTTGTCAGCACAATAGCCTTTCTTACAGTGAACTTCCACATGAGCAGCCAAGACAAAGGCATCTGCGAGCAAACTGAAATATTAATTGTTGCCTTTTGCTTGGCTGAGTGTTCGCCTTCCAACATTTGTCTTTGTGACACTCAGGGACTGCCCAGAGCTGTGGGATGTCCTTTTGCAGCCTGCCCCAGGCTGGGTGATGCCCACCAGTGGGACCTCCTTCCCAGCCAATTGGCCGCCGCCTTGGCAGCAGCCCCCACGCTGACGAGTTTTGGGGTCCCTTGGCAAGCCTGCATGCATGGCTTTGGGCTGGCTGCTGTGCTTGGCAGCTGTGCCTTCGCTCTCTTCACCCACCACAGCCAGACCACCTGAGAGCTGGGTAAATGGGACCCTGGAAAAAGATTGCCCTGCAGCTTGCAGGGACTGCTCAGGGTTTGCATCCACACCGGGCCCCAGCAGAGGGGTTCTCCTAAGGTCCACCAGCACTGGTGGTTATTACATCCTAGCAGGGGTGGCTGGAGGCATGCTGGGTCCCCACAAGCCATCCTCTCTTATATCTGGACCTTTGTGTTCTACTCCTCCCCATCCTCATATCTCTATTTATTAGGTTAGGACTTTAGGGGCTCACTTTATTAGGAGCCTCTGGTATTTGTGGGCTGCGACTAAATCCCCAGAAAACTTGTGACCTGTCTAAACACCTGTTTCAACTCTATAAGGGACTCAGCACACAGTCTGCTGCCAGGCTGTTTTCCTTTCGCTCCAAATCCATTTCCTGTGAAGCATCCTCATCCCATCTTAATTGTTCATTTCAGCCCTCTCATCCCCAGGTGGGGCTCCTCATTCACTCATTGAAGATTTTATAAGCCATTAATTATACATTGACTCCGTTAAGCTCATGATCCCTGTCACATTATCAGCTTTCAAGGGAGACAGTACATGACACGCTGTGAACACTGATGACAAGCTGGGTGAGAGGTACAGCTCCAAGAGGGGTCTGTGCTTTTGCAATGACCACCCCACCCATAGATCCTCGGGACCTTCTTCCAGCCCACCAGCCACTCAACCAGATCCACACTCATGTGACCAACATATTCACATTTCACATGTAATTCACACATAATCAAACCATGAGCAATTTAATCAAGCAGTTTGCAGTCTTAGGCTGAATAACCTTCCTTATTAAAAAAATAAACAAAAAAAAACATGCAAAAAAAGAATATTTTCAGAGAATAAACAAGTCACAAACAGGGAAAAAAGTGTCTGTATTTGTCAGATAATTTATCCTCAATGAATAATTAAACCAATTCTAATAAAAATAATTTATTATTTATAATATACACACTGACATAGGTGTACTTGGTGCTTCAATAAAGGTAATTACAATAATTTTGCATGAACTTATTGGATTAATGAGATAAGCACAAAACATAGTTTTTCGGCTCACTGTGTTACAGAAATCATTTTTGCAACACATAGCAGGCTCAGAGGTGTTTATCCAAAATTTTACATAGGTTCTCTACAGCTCTCAGTGGTATAATATAGCTTCAAATATTTTTTAAAAATGCCTCCCTTGATACATCTTAGATATCAATTCTGATATTTGCTTCCTTTAAGTGCTTTCTGACAGAATCATTCAAATTGATAGCCCATCTTTCTGTAGGTTATATACTTAACCACAATGAAATAAGAACTCATGATAAAGACACAAATTAGACCTGATTTTACAATCTTTTCCTGTAGGATCCAGTATTCATTTTGTTTAAACCAGAGAAGAAATAGTATGCTTTCAAAATGGAGGCTTAATAGAAACTAATATATGAAAACTTCTATTTAAAGACGAATCCAAATAGAAGCTTGGAACACCCAACACACAATTGTTTTTAAATGATGCAAAAACTGAGGTTTACCTGCATATTTAAGTGATTTTCACCCCTTTTTAAAATAAAAAAAACAAACAAAAAAACACTTGGATTTTTTTTTTCTGCTTGATTTCAGTTGGATTTCAGCTGGATTTTGCCGAGTAGCAAAATGAGACATGAATGGGAAAGATCCTTGGAATTTGTTTCCATGGCACAGCTCGAGCCATGCTCCAAGAGATGCTCTGGATATTTCAGAGAAAGAACACCTATCATCCCTTTTCAGGGTTCAATGCGTTTCACCTAAAAATGTGCAGGCAATATGCTGTCAGGCAGATCAGTTGCATATTGTTTCTCCTGTTTCGCCAAGCACTTGTACGGTCACAGAATTTCCACAGAACAGTTCTCATAAAAATCATAGTTTATTCGTAAGGGCAGTATCCCGTGCAGTGACCTCTGCAGAATGTACAATCCTCAGCAACATGCTTACCAGGAAGATTCCTAACTTAGCCTCTCACTCTGTGGAGCTCTGAAGCATGTGCTCACTTTCAGAACAAAAACAGGCACATTGAAGTCTGTGAGATAACTCATGTGCTTACACATTTAATGCATGCTTGCATACTGCAGTGAATCAGCCTCAGCAATGTTAAAGAACTCCTTTAACAAACTTCCAAAAAGAGAGATTTCTTTTTTCAATTGCAAAATTGCACAGCATTGGGTTGTTGTTTTTTTAACGCTTTTAAAAAAAGATATTCACTTTTTATTTGAAAATGCTCATATTATTTTGATTTGGCTTCAGTGCTTTAAAAAGCGACAACAAACTCACATATATTTAGCTCTTATTAATTATGGGGAGGGAAAATTTAATTTCCTGACTGTGTTTCCCATGTACACACAAGCCCCATGAGTTAGTGGCAACCTCCATAGCTGCTTGGGGGAAGCTTTTTAGTGCACACACAGCACCAGCACAAATCTGCCGGCCCGGGGAGCTGAAAGAGCATTATTAGAGGCTGGCTGAGGCAAACTACCAAAAGGCAGCTTTTATAGCTAAAAATCTTACAGTCACAAAGCATAGGCACTTATTTGGTGAAAAATAGGTTGGGATAAGATTCCAGAAATAAGGAGGCACAAGGCTGTGAAACTTGCGGTCACTACGGGGAAGACATAATCTGTGTTTCAAAGGTCCCAAATCCTCTATTGGATTTCTCAATGCTTGCAAGAAACACAGTAGCTGGGGTGTACTAGGAAGGGTGGGAGGTGATGACAAGTTCAGTGTGCATTTTCTTCCTTCTTTTGTTTTGGAGGTAATTTCAGTACTTCCCAAAGTGGGCTTCAAAAGTAAAAAGAAAGATTAATTTAAAAATAGTTGGTAACATGTATTCCTGTTTCATCTCCTTTTTTTGAGGTATAGGCTATGGTATGAAGATTTTTTGTGAAATTAATAATTAATCTTCATTTAACTTGCTCATGTTCACATTGTTTTTTTGACAAATACACTGACTGACAGAAATAAGAAAATCTGCAGTGCTGTCAACTAAAATGATTTTAAATCCAGCTGGTGATACTGATGCAAATCCTACGAGTAGATATTTATAAACTGGTTTTAATCTTGCTTTAATTAGTTTACCTTGATTTGGTAAATTACCAGTTCCAAATAAATCTATATAAATTCTACTCTGAGGTCTTAAATCCTTGGGCAGTGCTTCACCCACAGTGACTGTACTTAATGTCATATTTTGCAAACTCCACAGAACCCAGGGATGAAATCACTTCACTTTATATTTCCCTTCTTTGTTACTCATATCATCTGTGGTACTTGGTTTCCCAAACAATCAGGATTCAAAACATGTTTTTGTCCCTACAGTTCTGATTCCCCATGAGAACTTTTAACAACGACATTAAAAAAGCATCTCTAGACTCATAAGCTCATGATGGTAGGCAAATTCTTATGTTTGGTGTAAGAGAAAATTCAAGGGTTGGCTGTACAACTTCAGTATGACAAACCTCTGATGCTGGAAGGAAGGAGGAAAAAAAAGGAAGGAGAAAAGGAATGGGAAGGGGAGAAGAGAGACAGAGAGAGAGAGGGAGGGAGGGAGGGAGAGAAGAAGGAGGTCCATCTGCCTGTTACTGAAATACCAGAGAAACTACCCAAGAGAATAACTGCAGAAGTTATTGTTCTTTTATTGTTTGTTGAAAATGCCACTCAGAATGACAGTTACTTTTTTAACGGGAGGTCTTCTAAATTTGATCCACTCCTTACGTCATTGTATCTAACCTTTTTCGCAGATTTTGCAGTGCTTTTTTTCAGTTTGTAAAGAATCATCTATCATGCTTCTTCCCTTAAAAAGCTGTTTGCATCAAGGAATTTAAAATTGCATCTATATTGTTACTGGAAATAGGCACGTCACTGCTGTGGGAGTGTTATTCATGCAAGTTTTGTGTTGTTGGACACTGCAACACAAGGGAAATTAATTGGCTCATTTAAAAGGAAATAAGCTTCTCATCCACTGCAAAGTCTCCATAATAACATTCTAAGAATTATTTAAAAAGTGGGAATACATAAAGTTAAGAACATGTTATCTCATCCTGAAGAAAAACAGTCTGTAGAAATGATGAAATTAGTTGCTTCTGTTACAGCCCAAATCTTCCATTCCTGCTAAATGTAATGTAATCTAGAATGATCCAATGAATAAATGCTAGCTTTTTTTTCTTTTTCCATTTTGTATGCACAGCTTTCTCTAGTTGAAATGCAGATTTTGCTAGGACTTGGGCTGATTTACAGTCTTTGCCTGTGGAGATCCCTCAGAAATAACTTCCATGGTCCCCCAGCAGCAGCTAGTCCAAGCTGGGGGGTTATGCTATTGATCCCACCATCTTATTCTTGCAATTTCCTGGCAAAATTCTCCCTTGTGTCTGGTTTGGACCACACCACACCTGGAGGTTTCATAAAAGTGAGTGAGAAAGAGAGTAGGAACAAGATTGCAGATGTAACATTCCTTGTTTCCAGGCCGCTGCCTCTGCATTTTCTCCACCTGCAGCCTTAGGAAGGACAGAATTCAGCTTCTGATGACACCCTGAGATCATAAGTAAGCTGACACTGGAAATTCACTGTCTGCCCTCAGCAACATTCAGTTTGGGTTCTACCGGCACCCAAGAGCCCTCCAAGCCTACAGGGCACCACAGACCTGCACATCTGCCTCAAAAACTTCTTGGCTCATCTTTCACCACTCTCCTTCAGAAAGGGTGGGACCTTCTGCTCGACACGTTCCCAGGTGGAGAGGAGATGCCCTAACAGCAGGTGAAGAAGCCTGAAATCCCTGACACTATGCGGGAATATGTTTGCAAGTAATCAAAGGGCCCAAAATCCTTGTATTTAAGTTGATGCCAACCTCCTTCTACAACAACATCATGTTTTCAACTCTGCACAGATGGAGGCATTAGGAAGGTGTCTGGGCGAGAGTGTATTTTTGAATGAATGTGGTACCAGCACCAAATCTGGTGGTGGGGGGAGGGTACCCCACACATGGATGGGAACACTAAGAATGACATACCCATCTCTCCACTGGCTTTCTGGCCATACGCAGGCCTTTGGAAATCCTTCAGACTGGTTCTGGGGTTTTGGCAGCGTGCAGGGCAGGGATCAGGAAGGAGAGGAACCCCAGAAAACGAATCACAGATGCAGTGGTAGTGAGCTGTTAGTCTTGCTGTTTGTTGGCAGCAGCCACCCCACGGCTCAGCTGAGTGCTGCAGTGCAGATGCCTTGGGGATAAGTGGATGTGTGAGGAAAGGGCGGCCATGGAGCACATCCTCCAGTGGGACTGCTGCCCTTGGCAAGGATTTACACCAGCCAGCCTCAGGTTTGGCACTTTTCTTTCCCATGGAGTAGCTGGAATCCCCTTGGAATATTAAAAGCCACATCATGGTGCTATACATATTAATGTGTGAGGATTTTTTTCTATTGTCTGTACCTTTCAGTCTAAGTCTGACTGACAGCCTTATCTATAATATCCAAGTCTCATTTTCAGATAGGCCACTTTTCCTCTTTGGCAACATACTTTTTTTGTTTTGTTTTGTTTGGTATTACTGAATTCCCAGTTTTGGTGATTTTTGTGTTATATGATGTAGAGCTGACAAATTGTACCTGTTATCTTGACGATTTAATATCGATTGCATTCCTAGATGCAGAGTCCAGAACACATTTGATTGATGAAAAAGCCAGAAACATTGGTATTTTAGGTAGACCGATTTGTAAAAACGGAAAAGACATATGGTTTTTAATGTGAGTTTTTAGTACATCTATAATTTTAATCTAAGGTCAATGTACTAGGTAATATTCTTTTTAATAAAATATGCCACTGAAATGTACAAAAGTGGGAATTTTTTTCTGTTTTCTTTTTTGTTTAATACTACTATACTGTGCAAATTTTTTTGCTCTGCAACAGAGGGGCTATTGCTTGAATAGTTTTCTTATTTGATAGTCAAATCAAATACAGAAGACCAAAATGGTAGATAAGAGAAAAAAAAATGCTGACTTTTTTCCTCTTCCCTAGTAGCCATGTTTGCAGCCATATTTGTTTTAAGTAGCCTTGGGCAAAAAGTTATGTGCCTCATTAATCTAAATCAACCTTGCAGGATTTTATGGCAACTGTTGTTGCTGTTGCCACATTATGTATGCTTTTTCCTTTTGTTCTTCAATATAGTGCTTATGAAGCTAAGGAACAATTGTCACTTCCTATTATGTGAACTAAATGTACAAGAATTGATGGGGCTTTCTACCTAATGTTGTTAGCCTGAACCTGGTTTGTTTATTTAATGAACAAAATGTCACAGTGTATCTGCATCCTCCTGACATCTAAAACAGTGGCAGCTGCTGGTGGCAGATTTCCTGAAACTTGGGTGCAGAATTAACCAATTCAATTTGCATGTTATCCAAAAAAGGAGGGAGGAGAGAGAGAGAACCAGGGAGAGTCGGCGAGAGAGAGAGAGGGAGAGAGGGGCAAGATTCGCTTTTGAAAACATTCTTTTAAAAAGCATGTATTTTGTGCACAGATGTCCTGAGGACTATTGTATTGTGGGGGGTGGGAAGGAGCCACTCTAATCCTGACACATAACCTACTTCAGCACAAGTAGATTTAGGGAATTTCATTGAGATTCAGGGTTTAAATATGATGGTGTTACCAGATAGATGCTGAGCTGGTAAATAAAAACTCTCCAGTTTTAAAAACTGGAACTTATAACTTATTCTTGCCTCCATCCTCTTTTAGCAGGCTCTGTTAAACAGGAGACACTGATTTTGCAGCCATAACACCTAAAGAAACATTTTATGCCTTTCCAAATTTATAATTTATAGACATAAATAAATGGTTGATTGTGAATTCTTGGTGACAATATCTATGGGAATCACTGAAGACATTCCTAATTGCTGATCCTAACAATAATTGCTAAATTTCAGTGTTTAGGCACAGGCATCCTGAAACTGTGAATCATTGGTGGAGAATAATGTTTACTGGGCACCAGAAATTTTCAAATAAAGGTAAAACCTCATCTAGATTTGTCTAGTTTTAGCTGTTCAGTGGGAAGATAATTCTGGATCTACACAGGCTCCAATCCAAGGGAAAGGCAGCCACTCAGGTTCCTTGTTTAGGGTGTTATGCACATCCCTCATTGTGGCCAACACTATCATCACGCTGCATATGCAAAGAAAAGAAAACACAATCTTTGGGTATATTACGTGACAGTGCAGGGATCTGAACTACTTGGTAGAGGGCCCAGTTATGAGTATGTCTGGCAATTAAAAATAATTGGGAAGCAGGTTTGCCACTAACTCTTCCAAGAATGCCAGTTATGATATAATGATGTTTCATTAGACATGCTGAAAGCTGTGAGCTCCGTATGGCAATGGCAATTAGGAAGGATCATAAAGAAGAAAAAAAAAGAAGAAGAAGAAGAAACATTAAAAATATCCCAGCTAAGATTAGCATAGCATTTAATGGCCACTTCATTAGCTAATTGATTTCTTATTAGTTACAGGGAATAGCCCAGTTAGGGGCTCTGCACAGCTAATTAACAGCATTTACACAATTAGTCAGTTGCTCATTTTGTAACCAAACATTCTTGGAATCAACTGTGGCTGTGATGCTCTGGGCCATTTGATTAATTTTATTTTATTTTTTGCTAATATTGGCTTAACCTTCAAATAAAAAATTCACTCCCTAGGGCTCCACCATATTTAATCACAACATTATACAAACAGAAAAGAGCTACGTCACACAATCTTAGGACATGAATCGGTTCCTCTTTCTTTTATTTGCAAGTTGTTTTATTGGCCCCATGAAGTCAATAGCATTCAAGAAGCAGAATAATCTGTCTTCTTTCCTGACAGCTGAGTTTTTGCCCATCAAACATTGTTATTATTTTGCAATTGGCAAATGGAACACATACATATTTTTTTTCTTATATATTGGGAGAAGAATGCAGGAGGTCTGGCTGAGATATTTATTTCTTCTGCAGTTGTTTCCTACTGCAAAAGAAATGTATTTAGTAGAAAACTTACCATTTAATAAAAAGCATGTTTTCATTTTAGCTTATACCTCAAATTAAGGGTGAATGAGGAAAATTGCATGATGTTATAAGGGTCAGAAAGGGACAAGCTGGATTTATGTGATGCTTTGTTAGCAGCTCTGAGAAAAGTAATGACCAAGAACATAATAAATAACAATAACAGCATTTAATAAAACAAACAAAAAGGAACTTGTCTGTTCATTTTCAGTTTATGGTGGCACTCCATAATCTCATAGCACCCAATTATTATTCTGGCAAACCCAATTTCCCTTTTGCTCCCCAGACTCCTATGCACCAAGAAGAGCCAAACTCTGATCTCGCTGTAGGCAGTAATGATATCCCCCTGATACAGGGGCTCTCCTGTGAGACAGAAGCCTTTTAGCATTGATGCATATAGGCTGTTAGCACTGTAAGAAGATGTTGCATGTGTGAGCAGAAGGTCAATGTCTTCACATGCCAGTTTTCATCGGCACATTGGGATTCTGTATGAAATTAGCATACCCTAATTAAATAAAACCAAAGCCTCATGATGATCGATCAGGCCAGAGATGATGCCTAATCATCAATATATTAATTATTATACTTTGGGTTTTTTTCATTTCACTTATCTTTTTTTTCCCTCTTTAATGCTTCCTCACAATAAGTACAAAATGGGAAATTATTTTCATTTACCATTACTGTATTAATTGCAGCTAATGGAAAAACACTCTCTCAGACACATAATGGCAATTATTCCACTTCTCCCTGCCTTTTTTTTTTTTCTTCTTAATGAGAATTTATTTTGTAAGTGTGTCTACAAACAGTGAACTATAATGAATGGTCATTTCAGTGTTGTAGTTTTTTCTCATTTACATAGATAATATGTAAATATCTCTTTCCTCCCACATTGTTTCTTGTTTTGTTGATAATGCACATCTTGTTTATTTGCTTCAAAGGATTATGAGAACCAAGAAAACTTCTGGTTGCTTCAAAGGGTTGTGGGAATCAAGAAAACTTCCAAATTACCTAATTTTAAATTCCTAAATTGTGAGTAACATTTACAATACCCACACTGAACTTCCTTGTGGTCCTATTAAATACAGCAGAAACCAAACCATGGATTTGTGAGGCTTTGCTAGATTCCAGAGCACTGGTGAAAATTGGCATTTAGGTGTCTGTGGAGTTCTACTATTAACCTCTACAGTGCATTAGAAGAAGAGGAGGAATTAGGGACTGGTTGTCTTGTCTCCAGCTCTTATGCTCCAGCTTCTGCTGGAGATGGGTTTTTAGCCATCTCCAATATGTTTCATTCAGTTCCTGCAGTTTGCTTCTCTTCTTGGATTACCTGGATGTATCTGCATACATGTAACAGCTGCTCATGTATTCCAAAGAATGACAAAAGGTAGCTAGTGTCCACAGCTGACAGGCACAATTCTCTTGCTTTGCCTTTTCAGGCATAAATGCTACACATTTCCCTCCTCCTTTCCATTTCAGTCAATGGTTATCTCAAAATATCTTCTCAAAGTCTTCCCATTAGAAATCAAGACAAACCAAAATCAGTTCCTGAGATTCTTCTTCGTCACCAAGATATCTATCCTGCAGGAGGCTTCACCTACACGTGCTTGTGCAGGATTCAGCCAACAGAATCTGTATAGCAGCACTTGCACGATCCAAGTAGTTGGTCTGAAATGCAAAGGAAAATAATTTCTCCTCTCCTACTAGACCTTTCCTGAAAGGGAAAAATACATTTCCTCTGCCTGTGATGACTTAGAAACCAGTTTTTTACATGATGTGTTTTTATAAGCAGTGTTAGCCCAGTCAACAGCTCTCCACTTGGACACTGTAAGTACAGTAAAAGCAACTTACTACATTTCTGCCTCATGTGGTAATTTTGTGATCTGCATTACCCAGCATCTTCTTGTGTTTGTTTTAGTGAGTTTGGAAGTCTCACTCCATTAAGAATAAACATACAATTTCTCAGTCAATTACAAAAAAATGAATCCAGTAATACTCTTGTAGGTATCAGTTCAACCTAAGTTGTCCCACCATTTGTTTTCAAAATGCTTGCCTTGTTTTCCAGCAGCTAGAATACCTGGACTTGTCTTGGTGCTCATGTCAAAGTATCATGACTGCTGGCAAACAGACATTTAGCAGGTAATGTGATCTGGTGCTTCTGAGCTAGCCTGTGCAGCTCTGTCCCATTGCCCCTGTGCAGAGATGACTCTGTTTTGGTATTTCAACAATTACATTACATAATACAAATATTAAGGAGTGTAATTTATTTATCTTTTAGGAAACTTGGGAAATTAAAAGGATATTTTTTCTCTGTTGCTTGAAGTGCAGAAAACTCTGTATCTTCTTGCCTCAGTTTCTCTTTCTGTAAAATGATTATGTTAAAACCCTGACTAGACGCTCCTTGAAAGTGCACATACGATGCAGCATATATATAGTTACTCTCCAAAGAACCCTAAGAAGAAAAGGGGGTGTGCTTCCTCTCCCTTCTCCCCACCTCCCAATGTCTTTTTGCTGAGGGTTTAACATTACTTGGGAAGAAATCACTCCACTTCCATGGTTCACTTCCTGAAACCTAACCCTGTCCCAGCCATTATTCCCTATTTAAAAAGAGTCAGTGCAGCAGTTTTTAGTGATTAAAGGGTTCTGTCTATTTGTGTGACAAGTAGGGTTTGTCAGTCTTTAGGCTGCAAAATCACCTATTCTCTGCTCAAGAGCCGGCTGTGCTGTGCAGTTTCTGGAAAGATATTACTAAACACAATTTTAAAGTTGAAACAACATTATTATGATCATCTGCACTGGTTTTGGCTGGGGCTGGTTCTCTTTGCAGTGGCTAATAGGGGCTGTGGGTGTACCTGGGAACTCCCAGATTTTAAACTTTTCCCAACTCTTCTCCATAACAACTTGCAGTGTATTCAGCATTGGCAATTTTTGAGGACCTCTTCAGAGGATGATTAGGGGTGAAAGAAGGGGAAGAGGGGGGACATTAGGAGTGAAAGGTTGCATGATGCTTGGTTGGCATAACATCATCTCATCGAATAATGTAGAAAAGGTCCTGTGGGAAGCAAGAATTAGCCATTTCACAGACCCCTTGAAAATGTCAGACCAGGGAAACCAGGAGA
>VRYO01002772.1:58396435-58510448 GCA_009812075.1 Sialia sialis | reverse complement strand
TCCCAGTGGTCGCTGAGAACCTCTCCAACTCATTGAGATGTTTTCCACTGAAATAGTTTATCAGAGAATATATCAGTATATCTTTTTCAGGACAGGAGTTTATTGTTTCTGAGCGATTCTGTGATTCTGTGCTGAGATGACATCCTTCCACCATAGTGCCCAAAAACTCACTGAATTCCTCCCACAGAGTTCAGTGTGCTCTGGAACAGGACCTGGAGCCCTCAGGAACTGAAGTTGACTTTTCTAAAAAGTTGGATGCTGTTCTTCCCTTCTCTGAACCTTTGACTTCTACACAAATACTGGAGGATCCTAGTTAAAATGTTGTGGACTCCTCCCAGAAAAAAAGAGTTTAATAATCTGGGATAACATGAAATGCTCCTGTCCTGACTGCTGGGAGTCATCTTCCAAGTCACTGTGCATGTGTGCACATATCCTGAACTTTGAGAGGCAACTGCAGACCACATGCACTGGATGTCTGGCTTTCTCCCCCTGAGCGAGTGAGCTTCAGTGTGGGAAAATGGGGCCCCAGATCCAAGAAGTCAGAAGGAAGTGAGTTAGTGAGTTAGGGAGGAATTTGAAATGGAGAAGGGAAAATACTTGGCAGATAAAAAGAGGCCAAAATGTTCCAGGTGTAAAGGACAGTACGAGAGATGATGCAGAAATGAGCAGGAGGGGGAGAAATCTGAAAGGCAGGGAGACTTGTAAGCTTCTTACTCTGAAGTCCCAGGGGTGTTCCTTACTTTTAAACCTCCCACTATTTTTTGAGGAGTGAGGTCACTGTATTAGAAAATTTCCTAGGGCTGCAGCCCAAAACAGGAAAATTCAGTTAAAATATACAGGCTTGCTGCACTAAAACCATAATTTTAACGGCCTGGTCATTTTAACAAGACTCTTTTCAAACTGCAGATCTGAAATATGTTTTGGATTAGTGCAATGGAAATGCGTTGGTTTTATAGGTCAATTCTCTACTGTAAATTGCTTCTCACTTGTAATGGATTTTTATCCCCAAGCAGGTTTAGTCTTTTAACAAAATTTCAAGGGATGGACACACAAGTAGTTCAGTCTCAAAATAAAAGCTGCTATATGATGCTGACAATAGAGTAGTGGACCTTGCTCTAGGGGCTGGATCCTCATCATCACAAGATTGGTTATTCATGCTGTGTTGCCATCCCACTGCCAGTTCTCAGCCAAGCCAGTGGCCACTAATGCCTGCTCTTAACTAGAGCTCTCAGAGGAGGCGCTCTGAAGCAGAACACAGCAGGAATACCATTGTCCTCCTTTTCTTTTTTCCTAATATAGCCATAATCAGACCCTGTGCACACCTGGGAGCTTTCCCTCTGCTGAGGGTCTCCCACTTTTGCTGCTCACAGCAGCTCTGGGCTACAGGAACTGGGAGAGCTGAGCTCAGGGGAGCTTTATGCTGGATATTGACCTCTGTGCCAACACAATCTTTGGTGACATTCCAGGATGCAGGTGGGTGGGATTCACCTCAGCTGACTCTAAGCACATGCAGGTAAGACACCTGGCCTGGGCACATTGCCTGGTCTGCCCCTCGTACTGCCATGTGTGGTGGCTTGGTCTCAGGTGGAGCTTTATCTCTCTCTCCTATCGTAGCTCAATCCAGCCACTCAATTAAGAAGCCTAAAATTAGACAATGAACCTCATGATCTGCTGGTCTCTCCCTCCTATTTCGTGGAAAGGAGAGAGGCAGAGGCATCTGCCATACAAAGGGTGGAATTTTGTGGCTGTGGCAAAATTGCACCTGGGAATCAGATGAGGTACAATACATACGGACAAGTGGTCCACAGAATCAGGCTTTACCTCTCAAAAACTCCTGCAAACTGCCTGTTTTGGTATGGGTATATTTTTTGCAGATGTCTTTCAATTATGTCTTTAGCCTTTTACATTGTGCTTACTATATGTCATTATTATTTTTCTGCAAATAGGGATATTTGGTGTGGGCAGAAGTTTTTCGTGGACTAGTGATATTGTTCCCTGAGTCCACAGGCAGGAGATTGAAACTATTTACTAAATAAAGATAAAACAAACAACCTCCCTACTCCAAAAGTGCTAGTTTCTCTTGCTTTGGAAGCAGAACATTTCAGCTTCTCATTAGGAAATTACATTTTTAATGGTAGTTAATATTTTTTTAAATGAAAGAGAAAATATTAACTTAAGAACCAAGGAAGAAAACATTAACATAATACTATGTTAAATTAAGCATTCTGCATTTACACAAATAATCTTTCTGTTCTTGTCAGGAGATTTTTTCCTCCCCTCATATTTTTTTTTATTTGGCCACTGAACCAAAAAACTCAGCTGTGCCCTGAGCTCAAGTTTATACGTTTTGAATGCTAATGGCCACAAGAAGAATAACTCAATGTAAATAAGTTACATTTTCAAAATTAATGAGGTCTGCTAATTGAGTTTATCCAGGTAATAAAATCCATCTAATAAAATGTATCCATCAAATATAATTCTTCCAGTTCTATAAAAAATATATGTTTCTTTGCCTGTATATCATCTGTGTGGAGATAATGAATACCTTGTGACATTGGGGTCATAGGTCAAATCCCAGACCTTATTACAAATCTAGGGAAAATTACTTTTTCACTGACCTATAGTACGACCTAATAGTCTAGGAGGAGTTAAAGGCCAATTGTTCATTCAGCATTGCCAAATAATATATATATAAGTGCATATATATATTTAATAACACTGATGCAATGAAAACTTACTGCTGTAGATATGGATTTACAGCATGTCCACAGGGATTTCTCATGCAGATCTCAAGATGTCAAAAAACAACATAACAGCAACACTCTGAAGTGCATGTTTGAAATGAATGATGACAGACCTTGGTGTGTGGGGTAGGGTTTTATTGTTCCTCCAGTGATTTGCCACAGCTCTGGATAGTGCGTCTTTAACAACTCTAGATGACAAGCCTTTCTCCCGCTTTTAAGGATGAGGGTTAATTGCAGCTACTTTTGCTGCCTGCAAGGAGCCAAGGTGCTCAAGGACATTGCTCTGTACAGCAAGACCACTGGTGGCAAAACCTTTCCAGGAGATGCCAGCCTTTTGCTGCAGTCTCAGCTGGTGTTTCAGATATGGGACTGGACTGAAAGACTGAGCCAGGAAAATCATCCTTAGAAAATCCCTTGGAAAGGGTTATGGGGAGTTTTACTCGCTCAGCCCCATGGGACAGCCCTCACATGGCTGCACAAGGAGGGAAAGATGGGTGACCTGCATGGTATGCAGGACCAGGACCAGACAGCAGGGCTCGGGTCGTGGTGCAGCCGCTGAGGACTTTGTAATGTCTCAAAATTGCACCCTCAAAGGTTATACCAGCCACAGGCGTTGGCACTATTAAAAGAAAAGTTTAAATGTGAAAAAGAGGCTGCTACATTTTTTGTGGCTGAAGATACTGTCCAGGCCCAGCTATTATCAGGCCTTCCATAAGAGCCTCATGTGGCCAGAATGGGGGAGCTTAAATAATCACACATGTTTTGCACATTCATTTGCTCCCATCCTTTAAGATTCAGCTGCATTCTCAGCACACAGGTAATTCACATGTGTCTTTCTCAGCAAACCTTTCCCCTGACTTCCTTCCAGCCTGCTGCACAATAACATCTCCCATGTTTCCTTCAATGGCCACGTTGAACAGGATCCTGTGCATTTGAGCCTGCCCTGATTTGCAGGTCTGCTGCCCTATAATGACTGACAAACAGGCCACAGATTACTTCCATTTTATGACTTGAGTTTAGGGAAATTGAGCATCCTAATTAAGCACAGATGTAAGGTTAAAGTGTAGAACAATCTGGACTGGTTTTCATTTAAATCCCTTTCTGATTCATTTGGTTCCATAAGAGACTCGCAATTAGAAAAAAATATTTTGTCAATGTTGAAAGACATGTGATGTAGAACTGATTGGATTAAATCTGAGTTCATGTGAATTTTGGCAAATTCAATTAGGAGAGGCCCTAGTAAGTACTCTGTGGAAAACCTCCAATGGCTTTGCAAACTGTATTTGGATTTTCCAGTCCATAACGCTGCATGTGTTGACAGGGCACCATCCTAGCATAATGTGTGAGCATTACAAACAAGGTTCCTTTGCTTTGTGGGAACCGTCAGGTCAGGAGTAGAGTAAAACTGCAAACCTGGGCTCATTTGAAGATTCCCAGACCAAGCAAAAGACCAGGTGAGTGTGTGTTAAGGGGCAACATGAGGAAAGACCTCAGTGAACGGTTTTGAACTGCTTGGGATGGTACAGAAGTTAAAGGCTAGGTGGGAGAGCTTTCTGAAGCAAGGGGTGGCTTTTTGTGCAATTTTTTTTTCTTATGAGTGGGACAAAAAGACCCAAATTTCTGGCTGCAACATCTAAATGCCATCATTATTGAAAGATTTAAATACTTGATATTAAAATTTTCTATGAAATGTGGTTTTGTGTCTGAAAATGGTAGGTCTGATCCTGCTACTTTTTGACAGACATCTGGTTGCTCCTGGCTTTAGCTCATAACCTTTTAGTGGGGAAAATATTCACAGAAGTACCTGTGTCAAACTGGATCTACTTGGCAGGGGGAAGTGGATTGTCTGAGTTTTATCCAAACCAAACCTTGCTTCCCTCAACCTCTCCTCTCCAAGTAGACAGAAAGAAATACCTCCCTATTGTATGACTGAAATGGTTTGCTTTTATTTTCTGACTTTGTTAAAGATAAAATCCAGCTCCTGGCTCCCCCTAAGCTACACAGGAATGTGCATCAATTTTAATACTGGTAACATATGTCATCAGTTTATATTATTTTTAATAATCCTTTGTTCTCTCTGTGCTGGCAAAACACGATCACCAGGACTCCTTTGGCTTGATAACTGCTCCATATGAACCAACAGATAAACAAGTCCAGCCTTGTTTTTAAAAGGCAGTTGTTTTTCTTTTAGAAATGTGATGTTTTGTTACTGATGCAAAATGGATTTGCCTTTCTTAAGTCTCTTTCTCTTCAGCAGTGAGGCACTGGAGAGCAGTCCAAATAAAAAACCAAAACAAAACAGTAAAACCAGCATGTTAAAATGGACCCCTGCAACACAGTCTAAATAGAAAGCAAGGGGAAGGCTTGGTGAAAGAACCATGGAACTTGTTGGCCATTTCTCATCTCTCCCCATGGTGGGGGACTGTCACGTGCTTGATGGGGGTAAAGTCTCCTTTTGCTGTGGCTAAGAAGCCTCTAGCTGTGTTAGCTTTGCCCAAACGCTTTAACTGATTTCAGAAGCTTAAGAAATACTCACTGCTTTTTGATTCACTTTATAGAATTTCTTTTCTTTTTCTTTTTGTAAAATATAGGGACAGGGGGAGAACACTTCATGTTTTTCCTGAAATCAAAGAAGGCAAAACGTCTCCCCATGAACCTCTGGCAAAACAAGCAGCACAGATATCTCTGTTGTGACAGAGCAGTTATTTAGGCTGGAGAGGCTGGAGCTGTGGGTCTGGCTCCTCTGCATTGAACGAAAGGTTCAGCCATGCTCAGACCAATGGCTGAGGCTCCTAAACTGGGTGGGTCTCTTCCAAACATTACCCCGCAGCTCCTGCAGGCACATCAGCTTACAGTGAGGACAAGACTGTGTCTTGCCTGCACTCAGAATCCTCAAGTTAAAACTATTTCTGTTTTCACCTTTTATCAAAATGTTTGTATTTGGTGGTCCTGCCACCAGCAATAGTTGTTTACATTGACCCTTTTCACTGCTGCTCCCTTCTTCTGTGCATCTACCACTATCAGCTTGTGGCACTCAAGTTCATATGAAAATGTGGCAAGTCAGCTTGCTGATGTAACTCAAACTCCTGATTTTATTGACAGTTCTCCCTTGCAGCACAATTCTTTCTCCTGGAATAGTCAGTGGTAATTTTGCTTTTTCCTTTAATCAGTCCAAGATTTCCTCTGTCATTTTCAGATACCATCATGAATTTGCTCCCTCTTTTATCACCTCTGCCTGCTCTGAAACTTGCTTCCTATACTCCTTAAGTTCTTGGTTTCTGTTTCGTCCAATGTTTTTACCCCTTAAAAGCTGTACTGTGGTTAAAAGTCCTTGTAGGAAAGCCCAGGGAAATTTTCTCTGGAGAACCTTAAAATAATACATGCAATCTTCTGCAATCTGGTATACCACAAGGCAGAAGAGGAAATTACACTCAGATCTTTTGTACCATTAGAATTGACATGGAGATTAATCCTACAGACTTAGGTGGAATCTGAGCTGACTCTTCCACCTCTCTAAATTTTGAACATATAATTATTTCTCAGTGGGGAGAACATGGATAGATTTTGTATGACACAAATATTCTTCCCCTTGTCTGGACATCATGAACAGTGATACATCTTGATACTTCTTTGGAAGGGTGCTTGCAAATCCTATTAACAAATTAAATGCTATGAGGAAAATCTTCTTGAAGCCTTGCTGCGGTTGTTGGGAAGCCAAAATGGTTCATATTGCAAAGTTAAAAAGAAAATTACTAAGCTAGTTATTCCTGTTTTGGAAAGAATTTTTTCTTTGGAAGTGCTTTGGAGGCATTTATGAGTATTTTTTTCTTTTTTAGTCTACTGTATGTGAATTGTGGATTATTAAGTTATTTTTATTAAAGTACTTTTTCAAATCCTCTGTAGCCAAACCAACTCATACTGGTATGATCTTACTATGTTATTGATAAAGCAGTGCACAAAATGCTACACAATTATTTCTTTTTGCCTTCTTCTGTAGTGTCATTGTGGGATCTTGCACAATCAGCAAATATAAAGCCACTTCTTGCCTCTTCTTACCATTAATTGCATAGATTTTGAAGTTACTTGCCTAAAATTGTAAAAATAGTACGGGTTCGACCAAAGTAGCTTTTGCATCAGTTGCCTGAGATTTATAAACATGAATTTTATTGAGCTGATGGATTGTTGGACATCACCTCTAAAACAAGATTGAGACAACACGCACTTTTAAGCACCCACTTACGCCTGTAACTTTAATATTTGGGATCATACAGAAACCACTGGTGGGCAAATGGAGCCCCTGAAACACAACTCCTTTAATGCAGTATGTGGGATAATATCTAACTTTAGAACCTTTCCTCCTGCTCTGTAAGTTATTATGTCCTATCATCTAAATATCTTTCATCTGGCTCTGCCTTCCTTCACTGTACAGAACATGGTTTCTGGAAAATATGCCTTTCAAAGACATTAAGACAGATCTGTTCAACTTGCCCTGGTTTTGCTTGGATATGAAGTCCACAAACAAAATTTGTCCAGGAGGATGTGATTTCAATCCTGTTTGGAACTGACAGAATAAACAAAATAACCACTAATTACAATAAGCACACCAAACCTGTGCCACAGCTGACATGGCAACAGATTTCAACACATTCAGGGCTGAATTCTTGTTTACTGGGCTCGTTCACTTGTGCAGAAAATCCAGCTCCTAGTCATGCACTTCCCAGCCCATCGTGTGGCTTGGTGCAAGTCTGCTAATTTCAACCTCGTTAAGAAAATACCCAAGCTTTACATTACTCTGCACTTTGCATATGTACACAAAAGCAGCTAATAAAGTCCATGCTTCTGCCAGGCAGGAAGGGGATATTTGCAGCCTTGCTGACATTTGTGAAGTGAAAGGGAGAAAAATCTCAACTAGGTGTGCAGGTCTGTCTGCTTACAGGACGGATTCTGCCTTGTGCTTTTATGAAAAAGCAAAGAAGCAGAGCCAAGAGCTCTCTTAAAAGTGTTTTGGATTAACTAGTTTGGAGATTCACCAACCTTGTCATTTCCAGGGGACCGTTTGGAAATTTTCCACCTAAATCAGAAATTACTCGAATGGAAATAAGATGTTGCCAAACCTGTTAGCAAATTACTCATGCCCATCCTCTGTTTTCCTATAGCTCTCTTTCAGCCTGACTCATTCCTTCCTGGAAATAATGGACATCTGTCCCCTGAATTTTTTGGATGCTTATCTGGTCCTTTTTTTTTAATCTGAGAATTTTATTTATAATTTTTTTTAGTCCATGTAAAAGTAACCATTTATTGTACAGAGAATAAATTCTGAAAAGCAATACTGTTTTATATAAAAATCATTCTTCTGTGGACACTGTCCACATAATCTAATAAAACTCTCAGGAACACATAAGGGAAAGGTAGTGTCCTTCTCTTCAGGGTGAATTTCTCATGTAAGGCTCAGCTAGTGAGATCACACTATGAAACAGCCCATTGCATACATCTTGCACTGAAAACAAAAGGTAGAACTTCATTGAAATAATCATAAAACTATTTTTCCTATACTAACTACAGCTGTGGGGCATGTTTCTATGGAAACGGTTTTCCTTATGTGCTTGTCTATAGCTAAAGGTCTCAAATGGACCTTCTGTCTACTCATTGCCTGTATAAACTGCAGATTCTGTACAATAATCTCTAACACAGATCAGCTGAATCTCCTGATGTGTGTCAGAAAACATTATCAGGAGGCAAACACCAGTTATTGCAGCTTCCCATAAATTTATAGATAATCAGGTCCTTAGTGGCAAGTTGGCATCTTAAGTGTAGGGACTGTACTGAGGAGTTTTGATTAGAGGTCATTGTCCTATCCTAAGCTGTAACACACAGCAATGAATTCTGAGGCTTCGCCTTTGCTGTAAAAGGATTTATGTTGCTTTGATTTGAATAATTTATGCTGCATACTGCATTCTAGATACCAGACGCTAAAAACAATTTGTTCTTTGTTGACATAAGTAAAACACTTTCAAAATTGCTGATTAAATGAGCCACACACCTTAATATTTTCCTTATCGTAAACCATACCTGTAGCAAAAGATAGCATAAGTAAAGCTGATATCCTTGCAGTGATATCTGACAGTACAATCTAGTTGGTAGATAAAGCCATTCAGACAGTGAAACAGCTGTTATTTAAAAACACAAGAAAAATTACCCTTCTTTTTTGATATCCTCAAATTATAAGCTACTAGTCTGTCCTGTGCAAGTTGTCTTTATATTTTTCACATTCAGAGACACTTAAGTGCAAAGGTATGCAAATGCAATCATTTTTTAATAGGTCCATGTACAGATAGTAAGCTGTGTATGAATAATGCAGAAGCAGTTAGAAGTATAGAGACTGATATGTGCGTGAGTGGTCTTATTCAGTCCAGTAGAAGGCAATGGGTATTTTTACATCCATTATAAGAACTGAAAGGATTTGTTTTCAGGCTGTGGGATATTATTGTCAGTAGAGCATGGGCCACAGTTATGCACATCCTTACCAGAATAAAACTGTTGTATAGCTACTTCTAAAAAATTATGAAGATGACAGACAATGCCGTTTGAGTCCATAGTAGTGCATAGGAGAGTGCGACTCGACTTGTTTTAGAGTTAAGCATGACTCTCAGAGATCAGCTTGGGATTCTTCTGGACTTGACAAAGAAAGCCCTTTAGAAAGTGAAAAGGAGTTATCCCTCTGGAGCATTCAGCATGGGCTGGGACAGGAGATACCAATGAAAGAACGAATTTCCCCCTTGAGGCAATAGCCTCTTGGTGCAGTGTAGGAGAGGAACCCCTGACCACCTAACTTTTAGATAAATAAACTTAAGTGATGTGACCGCAGATCTACATCTCATTACTCAATAGCTTCAACGTTATGCTTTAAAATGTGATTCATTTATACATTTCATTTAAAATCAGCTTCACTTTTCATCAGCTGCATTCTAAATTTACTCATTATGATTCACCCAGTTCTGGCAAAATAAACTGTCTAACATTTTATGTAATGATTTCCTCTTTCTGGTTCCATTATGTGGCACGAGGCTCCTTGGGTTTTTCCCCATGGGACACTTTGATATTTATGCTTTACCTATAGTATTAGCTGAGGAGTGGACATTCTGCGTCAGTGTGCTTGGATCAACCTGCCAGGGCAGGCACACTGAATTCAGGTGGCAGGTGGCAGACAGTGGCAAACAAGGACTGTGAGCTGAAACACAGCTCTGCCACATTCAGGGAACAACTGGGGATTGAGGACATGTCCTGGTTTAATACTGAGTGGGAGCTGTGTGTGCGGTCCATACGCTCAGCCCTGCTGCTGCCACTGGGTGCTATCAATCAGCCACGTGTTGGGAGGAAAAGTCCCTGCTATAAAAATGGCTACAGATTTCCTGAATTCACTGTTATTATGACTTTATACCAGGGTGGCATGTTCCCAGAATAACCAGGGGTTAGTCTAACCATTTGGGGATCAGTTTGTCGGCCTCCTGAAGGAGTCTGTATGTGGAGTAGCTCCATTTATTTCTGTGGAATTTCATTACACCTTTTCCTGGGCACTCAAAAAAGGAGTTTTGCTTGTTTATTTGTAACACTTCTCTCACATAAATTTAAGTCTGTGGCTTTTGCTATTGTTCAAATAGCTAGCGCTTTTATTTCCCCCAAATGAGTAGTTGGAAAGGTGTGGAACCCTGGAAGCTTTGTGAAAACACATTCACAGGGGGAAATGCTGTGAAGTGAATAAGGAGCTGTGGATGACATTGACTCAAATAAGGGGAAACGTAGAAAAAAGAGTGTACTGAAAAGGTGAGTTTTGTAAGAAGAGACCTAAATAAATAAACACACACACAGAACACCAAAATCAAACTCTCTTGTCTTGTTTATGCTTTTGAATCATTATCAGACACTTTTCAAACACATAGTTTGTATTGGCGATCTAAGAATTCCTAAGACCAATGAAACATCTCAGAACCACATTAGACACAGTCTTTGTTGAAAATTTAAATACCTTTTTTTAGGAAAAAAACAAACGATAATTACTTACTGGTTAATTACAAGTACAAAAATATTATAGACAAATATTAAAAATGTATCTACTTATTCTGTTTCTAGGTCTCATTTGTTTCACTACCAGGTTCAGTAGTTTAAAACTCTCATGTCGACTGCTTCAAATAACTTGTGGAAAGTTGTTAAGCACATATGGCCTAAGACTAAAACATTCACTATATTACATTTTTTTCAATTTATTTCTTTTTCCCCTTTTTAGCATATCCATATATAACCAAGCATATTGAAGCTTCAGTTAATCCCCACGCATCTGTTTGAGGTTACTCCCCTTTTCCCAGTAGTCAAAACAAATCTCTATTAAGGTTAAATGCAAAAAAAAAAAATGAATATGCAAGGATAACTGCATTAAAAACAAGGCATTCTGGAGCTGAGCAGAGCAGTGGGAGCCAGAAACACCTCTGGTTCATAGCCTTCTTTGTCCCTGACAGAGGCCAGTTGTGCAGGAGAAGCTTCAAAATCTGCATGCCAGCATCTGCAGGTCCCTGAGCACTGAGTGCTTGCCCCTGGCCTTGGATGCTCTGGCTGCCTGAACCCATGCTGAAAGTCTAAAGCCTCCTCAAATACTGAGCTAAGCCTCTTCTGGTCCCCATCCCCTTTAACACCAGTGTATCACTGGCTGGCTGTGGGTCTGCATTTTCTGCTCCAGTGAAGAGCTGCTCTGTTGAAATGGTTTGTTTCCATCATTTATAAATGCCTCTTTCCACTACCACTTCAGTGCTCTGCATGTCAGTATGTGTTTAAGCTATCAACACCTGTACCCCAATTTACTCATTGAATTATGTAGGAGTTGTAGGGGCTGCCTACTGTAATGCCATCTTCATTAATCAGCCTTTTAATTTTGCAGTATTTTGCTGCTGGGAGTGAAGAGATGCCTGATTTGTCTTTGGCTTTGCCTTTCATCACATCCATCCTTTAGTTGCTACTTTCTGTGGGATGTAGGGACCTGAAAAAAATTTCCCTTTAAAATCCCTGTACCAAATTTGGGTCTATTTGTTCTCTTTTCTGTTAGTTAGGTGGTACATTACTGCAGTCTCGCAGCAGCAATGCAGCAGAGCTCAGGGTGAGATTTCACAGGAAGGGAAGGTCATTTTATTTTACAGTAGAACTAGTCTGCCTGCCCTGTGCTCTCACACCCACACAGTCCCTTGCCCTGAGCCTGTCCACACAGCCCAGACTGTTTCCAGATTACTGATTCCATAAAGCACAAGACAAGAGCTACAGCCTGGTGTACCTTCCTCTTTACATCTCTTGGTGTTTTAGAGTTGTGGTGATATTCTGGTTTTTCATGTACCCACTTTTAGGGGTTTTCAATGATTACTCTCTTTCCCCTCTTCTGCCTTTGTATCCCTCCTCTGGCATAAATGAGATTTATTCTCTCATTTATCTCTTCTTCTGACTGTTTTGCTATTCCAGTCTTATTCTGTTTTCCTTTATTTTTTGCTGCTCCTTGTTTTTCAGAACTGAGAAGCTGCATGTAGATCTGGCACCACTTTAATGACCTGCTAGTCTAGGTGTCAAAGCCACATATCCCTTCCACCTCTTCTTTTATCTAGTGTTCCTGTATTAAATCATCTCCATTCAGGCTGATTTTAGTATTTCTATTATAGAATTCTACCAATTCAGGATGACAGAGACCTGTAGGAGACTGTGGTGGTCTGCAGGAATTATTTCTATATGAGATCCGTTCCTTCTTTCAAGTTTCTTTCGAGAACTCTCACATCTCTGTTGATTGTGCTGGGAGCAGTTATCTGGCAATCAGTGAATCTACTCCAGTCTGTCTGCTAGCTCCTTTGCTCTTGCCTTGACTACCAAAGGCTTTTGAATGAGGGTTTGCAGCCCTATCAATAACAAGGCTGGCTTATTTTCACATGTTTAGAGACAGACTGAATGTCCTTGATGGTCTCCTCTTCATAAAAAGGAAACTTAAATATAGCAAGTATTTGTCATCAGTGGAAGAGCTCTGAGTGTGTCTGGCCTAGATGACCTGCCCATGATATCTTTTTTTAAAAAGTAAATTACTCTTGTCCATGGAGTCACCACCTTGATACTACCACAGAAAGCATTTATTACTGCAATTGCCACTTTTGTGTGGATGCTGTATTGGCAAAGAGTAAATGTAGTTAATTTATTGTTATCTAAATTCTCGTGTTAGCTGTTTCCAGATATGATATCTCTCCACAAGCTTTTAAGGAGTTCAAAGTAACACTGTACCTTGCTTTGGGGTAAGAAAGCTTTGCTCCTGTCTGGCATTCTCTGTCTACTTCATATAGAGGAGGAATAGTTCATTTTTATGCTATGTACCACTATTGGTTGTTTCAATTGCTTTTGGCATAAGATAACGCTGCTCGTTGGATCCATTGAAAGCCTGTACAGGCTGTACAGGGAGCACAATATCTGAAAAAACAATTATATTTCTTCAGTTTTATGAGAGGTAACAGATCCAGTCTTCAGTACTTCATGCAGGAACTCTGGGGAACCACTTCATCTTTGTCTGCTTCCAGGGAAATGACAGAGGGAGGTGTATTAGCACAACAGGGAAATGTATCCTGGTGATGTCCATGCTGGCAAATAGCCCATCACAGCAGGAGATGTTGGAATTTGAAATTGTGTTGGGAACAAAATAGTATTAGGAACCCAACAGCCACATCACCTGCATTCTGGGGACTTTGGTCTATGTATAGTCACATTGTTGTGCACCAAGTCAGCTCCTGGTGCAAAGATTCTAGTGGTGCCCCACAATCATCAGATTTTTGTGATTAGCCCTGGGCTGCACCAAAGGTCTGGCAGTCCCTGGATACAGCATCCTCTTCTTTGGGAGCAGAGAGAAGTGGGGGAGAGGGATTATGACTGGGAAGGGTAGAGCTGTTTGTATGGACTAGATACTAGTTGTTTGTATGGACTAGATACTAGTAGATACCTAATTTAGGTACTGACATTAGCAAGCTGACAGCTGTAGCCTTTTTGCATGAAGATACTGTCTGTTAGGGAGAGACTGAGAAAAGACCCTTAGTTAAATGCTTTGAATCAACCCTTTGAGGGCCTTTCTTCTACCCTCTGGGCATGGGAGTGAGGCAGTGATACCAGCTTCAAAAATAACCAATTTAAGTATGGTGGTGCACGCAACAGTGCCCAGACTCTGAGCTTGGAGTCCTAAATGCAAACAGGGAGATTGGTATGTGAACCCAGGAAATTAACTCCCAAGGTCAGGCCTTCGAAAACACCTGGTGAAGAAGGCAGCCAATTACTAAGTATTTCAAGTGTGGTGGTGCATCTAAATTCGTTTCCCACTGACATCAGGAGTGTCTCATCCAGGATGGAGCGTACTCTGCTGCTCTAGAGTGAGAGCACTGGTAACACCAGGCTTTCAAATTTTACATTGGGATTTTATGGCCAGCATATGCATCAGAAACATGATTTCAAACTGTGATTTCTAGGATCATGGAATAATTCAGGTAGAAAAGGACCTCAGTATGCCACTTAGTCCTCCTTTAAATGGAGTCAGCTCTGAAACTAATCCACTTGTGTTTACAACTGGATATATCATATAATTGCTATGAGTGTTGATTTTCCCCTCTGCACTATATACTTTAATAAAGGGTAGGTGTAGTTTAGGGAGGCTATATCATATGTTACTTGTAAAAGTGTAATCTTAATAAACTGAGAAAACGTTGCTATTGTCCTCTAGTTTTCCTTGGAAAATAAATTTCAGGACTTTTGATAACAATTTTGAAAATTCATCACATTTGAAATTCTTTATGATGAAAACAGCTTTCAGTAGCACACTTTACTCTGATTTCTTCACCTTGGCAAGCAGGCAAATCACACTAAGTCACCAGGTTGAAATCACACATCTACTTTGGAGAAAATAACTGCTACTGTGGAGCCTTATTACTGATCAATGGCCTAAAAAAATCTCCTCAACAATAAAGCAATGTTGGGAAATACCTGTTCAATCACCCATGCCAAAAACTTTCTTTGACTATGATATAGGATTAGCAAACACACTCACAAATTTTTCTCCCATTGGGCCTATTTTATTTTATAATCACTTTAGAAGCAATAGAAATTGTTCACAATTGTATTTGGCATTTCATGCAATCTATCTGTTATAAAAGAATGATGCATCTGAACATAAAGGATCTTGAAGCAGAAAAAAAGGTTGCCTGGTAAAGCAGAAATAGATCACAAAGGGATTTTTCTTCTCTCTCATTCATATTATAATTCTCTAAAGGAAAGTATCATTTTTATATCTCCTCCCTCAAGCAGCATGAAATCTGTGTCCACAGAGCCTGAGTATTTGCCATGGGAAAACAAAACAACAAAGATAAAAAAATACATTAAAATATTTTAGAAAGTAAGGGACAAAAAACCCACAACTATGTTTGCTGTTATTACTAGTGCAGTAATTTCACACTCATAAGCCACACCTGGTTATAAGCTGCACTTCTGGGTAGCCGCGAAGACCATGGAATTTGTCCATAAATAAGCTGCACCTGGTGATAAGCCACACTTTTTTTTTTAAAAAAAACAAGGATCCATGTGCAACAAAGTAACAAGTTAGTAACAGAATCGCGTGATCGTAGGGTTTGGTGTCAGGTGTTCAATTTGCAACAGTTTTCACAGACCAGTGAAGCCTTTAAATGCAGCCCCAGGCGCACTCCCCGTGCCGCAGGCCCCAGCACTCCCACCCCTGGTGCTGGCTGCCGTAGCTCCCCGCCTGCTCAGTGGCAGCGGCGTCTCCCCGCGCCGCTCAAAAGCAGTGGCTCGCCACCTCACTGCACAAAACCGGTGGCAGCTCGCCACCCGCTCACCAGTGGCTCCGACTCAGTGCCCACCTGGACACGGCTCTGTGGCAGCTCCCTGCCCAGCCAGCTCACACTTCTGGGTTGGCATTTCACCGGAATTTGGCCATAAATAAGCCACACCTGGTGATTGGCTGCACTTCCGGGATTGGCTCGATTCTTCAGTGAAATAGGTGCGGCTTATCAGAGTGAAATTACTGTAAGTTGTGTTTAAAATTAATTTCATTTGTAGGCTTCTGGAAAAACAATCACATGAGCTACTATATCAAAATTTAAATACGGAAAACTATTCAGAACACTCCAATGAACTTAATTCACATATTCATAAAAAGTAGGAATTATTAGTCCCAAACATTTACACGTGCATTTGATGGTCTGAATGATGCATATAGTAGATCTCAACTCTTATTCCCTGCACACCCGCTAAGCAAGCATAAGAAGAGAAAGCAAGATTGTATTAAGGTGCTTGGTCCTTTCAAATCAGTGGCTGAGGTCTATGCTCACATTGCTCTTTCTGCATGTGGGGGATGGAGGTAACCTCTGGCAGAGGAACAGCAATAAACAGCTGGTGATGGTAACTTTTAAAACGGTTCCAGCTAGGTCTGCCAGATTTAATCTGATCATATCCTGTAATGGGGAAAAAAACCCTCCAGCTAATTATTTAAACCTACCCTCTTGAATGCACTCTCTAATTTGAGGTGACTCACCTTTTGGTGATTTATGAGATATGAGGGACATTACTTTTTGAAGAGCACAGTATTTAACTTATTAGTGTGAAGACAACAAGAATTGACTACACACACCACAGTTTGAAATCTGAACATGTCTCAAATTAGAGAGGGAACGGAGACACATAAATGACCAAGCCACTTTTAAAGGGGCTTTGCTCTTCCCAACCACCCCAGTGAAGGATTTGTTCATCTTTATCATGCAAGCATGGAGTTTGCATCCCACATGGGTCCACATTTTGTGATTCATACCTTTAAAAATCACAGGCACCCCTCTGCTTTTCAGAGTAGTCTTAAGAAGAGCAGCTATTTTTGGGTCACTGGTGGTCTGGACTCATCTGGCAAGCAGAACAGATGTGATGGATCAGTCTATTGGACAGCTGCAATTACTAAGCATCATTTCCTTGTAATCTGGCAAGACCTTGTTCAGTGAGGAGCAGAGATCCCACAGAGATGCTCTGAAGATACTTTCCTGCATTTGGCTTATGAGAACAAGATATGATGAGCTCTGTGGCCAAAGGCATGAAGAAAAAAAAGAGAGAGAAAGACAGAACCTGTTAAACTTATTATCTGTGTTACGGAAAATGCCTAAGGAACCCAAGGAACATGAAACTGCTGAGCAGTAGACACAACAAAAATAGAAGCAATACCCTAAATTTTTTAGATTTTGTAGATAAAGCAGACAAATGAAGAGAAGAAAAAATATTCTGTTTAATTCCCACCTTGCTGGTGGGAAACTGAGGCAGACAAAGATGATAAAGTGATTTAACCACACAAAAGAAATCCCTGACATGGTCACAGATCACAAACCCCAGATATTCCAGAACATCAGCAGCAGCATCACCAAACCCTCTTTTGTTTCCAGATATGCCTCATAGCTTACCCTGGTGGTTTTTATCTGAACCAAGACTTTCATGTCACTGCCTCCTTATTTCTTTTCTTTCTGTACACAAGCTTATAAATATTAACTATATGTTGCACTTCATGCCACACCTTAGATCAAAGTGTGCCTTCTATCAAAGGCAAGTGGTTAAACTCCAAGCTGGTTGATCTGACCCTCCTCCTTCCCCAGCATGACCCTCGTGAATGCTCGGTCGAGTCACGGGAAGGACAGTGATGGCTCGGAGAAAGGCCACAATGACCTCTGCTAATATTAACAAATTTCACTCCCCGTGAACGCAGCAAGGATTCATTAGCACAGGGAGGATCCAAAAATACATAGGATGAAGGAAATTAGGCAAATTAAAGATGCACTTAATTTTGCCTCCTCTAAAACAGATTCCCAGAGGAGTGCAGTCAGTTTAACTAGTTTAAAAAGCTTCAGTGTCTAGAGGCAATGTATTTAACTGTTCCCTTCCTTTTTGCACTTTTAGGACCCAACTCCTTGTCTTTTCCTAGCTGCCAGAAGGGCTTAACCTTAATGTTTTCCCCTCTCCTACAGCCCAACACAGGCTTTTTGCATGTTTTCCCGAAATCTTTGGCCCCCATATCTGGGCTTTACTCCACCAGCAGCCAGCCAGCTCTCACCATCCAGGGTGGTGCAGCTGCAGCAAGCTGCTTTCTGTGTTACCCAAGCCTGGAAAGGCACTCAGGGTCTCCAAAACCTTTCATGTCCCTCCAGTTACTCCTTAATGCGTAAAGCAGGAGTGTTCCACCACAGTAATGCTTCGAAACCAATCGATGCTTCCCTTCAGCGTGGTCTGTACGAGGGTTTCCTTGCAACCTCCCTGCAGCAGGCAAGCGAACCACCAAGAGCTGATAATCTTCTAATTAGTAACACGGAGTTAGTGAATAACTCATGCTTTACAAATAAGTCAGCACATGGAGGTCTCAAGACCCGAGTGTATCCAAAGGAAGCCCGAGAGTAACTAATTGACATCTGTGGGGGCTACAAGGTCTGTTGGCTAGCCTTGCAGCTCTCCACAGCTGCTCATGCATACCCAGAGGAACTAAGGGGAGGCTGCAGGCAGCCAATTTTTAAACAAAACCAGAAACCTTCACAGCCTTGTCAATGGGTGAGTATTTGTGTGTGTGGACATGTAGCAAGGGGTGTAAACGGGAGCGCATGCTGCAATTTCAGTGTGCAGTAGCCTAAGTCCTACTTATTTAGCAATGTTGAGGACAGAATTCCCCTCTTTAAGGAAAAGAAAATACTCTTCTTTCTAACAGTGACTCTCACCCCCTGCCTCAAATGGAGCAGCATTACTATACCAATAAACCTTTTGCTCACCACAGTTTTTCCTCACTCAGCATTAAATGAGGACCCAGTGCAGCAGAGGGATCTGCAGATGTCAGCCCTGGGCCTCCATTTCCTTGAGGCTGATATCAGGAGACCCAACTAGTTCTGAAAACCACATCTTTACTTCTGAGCACTGAGCTTCTGTGAGCGAACCCTGGGCAACCACTGGCAGGGCACTTCTTACTTCAGGGGTGAAGGGAAAGTTCAACTGAGAAAAAAAACCACTATCAAATAAGACCCAAGGCTGCCCCATTTTGAACAGAGGAAGGAAAACATTTCACTTTTGCTCTACTGGTGCCAGCAGGCCCAGCAGCATCACTCTTTTTACTGGTGCTGGAGGTAGACCCCACCACTTCCCAGTTACCTCAAGACCATCATCCTTGGGGGCTCCTTGGAAGTGAGCACCATTCCAGGGCCCTTTCCATCACCCAAGTTCTTGTGGTGATAGCTCCTCCAGGCCAAGCAAAAGCCTGAGTGCCTGCCTGCACCTTTGCTCTCTTCACAGCACAAGCAGCAATGCAGCACTTAAATCCTTCATTTCAAAACTTGTAGATTTCACATGGCAAGCATAGGGAAGCTTTGAAGTGGCCATAAACCACATGGCAGAGTTTCAGTTTTCGCTGTGTTTCTAAGTCTAGTCAAATCTAGTCTTCAAGCATTTCTAAATCCAATTCATCCACAGAAAGCCTGCACACTTGTGTGTAATTAGCTTGGAAGATCTTTGTTGCCATAGCCTGGCTCTGTATAATACACTGGTGAGTGGGAGAATCTAGTTCCCTCAGAATGAGGTCATGTTAAGAAACAAGCTTGCAATCTTCAAATTGCTTTTGTCATTGGAAAAGAAATAAGCCCCACTCATTCAAAACCTGTTTAAAGCAGTACCACACAAGCCCCCATCAGCCTAAATGTCATGACCCACCATGCATGGTAGGTCATTCCCAGGGCTGTCCTGTCCCATTCACAGCAGCTCCTGGTGTTAGAGAAGCCAAAGGTGAACAACAAGCGTAGCATAAAGGTAAACCACAAGGATGGGATATTCTGGGATTAGTGAAACAGTAGGGAATGAGGAGTGGGATGCAGATATTGGAGACAGATTTCAATATGCAATTCAAGGGATGAGCATATTAAGTGACATTTGTAATACTGCTTATCACACTGGTTTTCTTCTGCCGGAGGAACTTTTTGGCTACTTTCACTCTTCTTTCTTTGTGCTAGACACGGGACTTTGTTGTGATGAATGACACCTGAACTTGGGCAAAGCTGAAGGTGTTTCATCTGTGTAAACATTCCTCCCGCTGGCAGGTTTGCTGGCATAACTTTGCTCTGTAGAAAGTTGAGGATATTTGTGAGGAAATGGCAGTCTTGCTGTGGAGCTGGTAACTCCAGGGAGCTGCATCCTGCCTTCTGCCTCTCAGAGGGCTCCCCCACTGAGAGGGACAGAGAGCACAGTAGGAGATTGGGAGCCTTTTCCATAGATGCTCATAAGACAGAAAGCCAGTACCCATTTTTCCCCAAAGAGAGGAAGGAAAAGTGGGCAGGGAAATGAGGAGACATCAGGTAGTTTTCATCACCAACTCCTTAGTACCTCATTTGGGAAGGACCTCAAAAGCACATCAGACTGCTTGCATATAACTTGTTTGCACCACTTGCTCCTACCTAGAGCTACTGTTCCCTGGCTTCCCACCTCCCCAAGTCTCACCTACAATAATCCCTATCATAAGCACCTTTTCAGAACCCCCCTCTGTACAATGCAGGAAGAAGCCCTGCCTGCTGCTGGCCATAGAATGTCTCCATTGTGGCCTTGTGCAGGCGCTGTATATAATCTTTCTCTGCCAATATATGTCTTTGAAAGCTGCCCCCGCTGTCCCCCTCCTCAAAATAAAACCACTATTCTTTTCTGTTTTAAGTAGATTTTGTGCAGTAAAAAACATTTTATTGCTTTCAGTAATTGGTATTTAATTTGCAGGCCTTTACAACTTGCAAAGAACAGACTGCTTTAGCTGCAGAGCTGGTATGTGTGTGCACTTGGTGGATTTTATTCCACTGGCACTTGCTTAGTTGACTGGTGTAAAACGATACAGCTATGGTTTTGCAATCAGAAAGGCTGCAGATAAAGACCTGGAGAGACGTTATAAGGTCCTGAGTCCAATTTGAAGCAGCAGGCAAGACAATATAATTTTAGGGGGCGCTGCCAGCCTCAGACATCAAAACTTGACTCCTGTTAAGTGTTTTCCATTTTACTGTCAAAATATCAAAGGCTGCTATTTAAACACAGAGTCTCTTAAAGTTGATTTTCTTTCTCTCTCCTTCTCCCTCACTTCTTTTATTCCCTTTAACTACCCCGATAAACGCGAGGTGAGGTAACCTGTGAAATGTTAGCCCCTCGCTCCCCACCTCGCCTTGTGGGGCATTGAAGCCCAACACAGCACTTGGTTCCCTTTTTGGGGTAAATCCTCGCTCTGGCCGGCCCCATTTCTTCCAACCCCGGGCAGGGGGTTCTCTGTCTCTCCAGGGCCGAGGCTGCCGGGGCTGGGACCAGCTCAGTGGGACCAGGGGGACCCAGCTCGACCCTTCCTCGAGGGAGATGCCACGGCAGCATCCACCGATTCCCTCCCGGGGGCCGAGGGAGAGCTCAGGGGAATGGACACCACGGCCACCCGCAGGCTGTAAAATTGGGAACAGGGCACGAGGGCAGCGTCTGCCTTGCGCCTCTCCGGGGCGCAGCTACAAAGCCTCTGCCCCCTGCTCCGCTCCCCCAGCGGGTCAGGCCGGGCCGGGCAGGGCAGGATCCCGACACAGCGGGAGCGGGGACCGGCGGAGCCTCGGCCGGAGCGGCGGGCGAGGGGGTGGGAGGCACGTCCCGCTGCTGTCTCTGAGCCCCGACAGGCCGCGGAGCGGGGGCGGCAGGACTTGCGGGTGTCTGTCCGTCTGTCTGTCTGTCCGTGCCTGCGCACTGCTCCGGTGCGGACCCGCCCGGGTGCGGGGAGCGCGCCGGGAGCCCGCGCGTGTGCGCGCTGCCCGCCCCCGCGACTCGGGCACGCGTGGCGCTCCGAAACACGCGTGGCGCTCCGAAACACGCGTGGCGCTCCGGGACTGCCTCCACCGTGCGGTCCCGCCGGAGCTCAGGCCGCTCGGCCGGGTCCCCGCTCCTCCCCCAGGGGCTCCGGCGCCCACTGAGAAAGAGCGCAGGGCCTCCCTGCTGCCCACCGCCGGGGGCAGCGGAATGGGCAGGCGGGCGCTCTCGGATGTGCCTCATTTCTGTGTTAAAACATAGCTAAATTCACCGGCTTCTGCTTGCAATAAAGCGGCAAATAAATTATCCCTTCCCTGGAGTATTAAACCGTTATCTGGTTGAAGTTCGCTCCGATGTTTCAAGCATTTAGTTCGGTGAGGGAGGGGTGGGAGGGAAATAGTTGTGCCCTTTACAGAACAAGTAAATAAATAAATAAATAAAGTCCTAAATAGTCTTCTGTAGGGAAGAAGTTAATATACTCAATTATTTTCTGAAAAAAGATCATAACATCTGGAAATTGATATCAAATGGTGTACAATCCCTGAGAGACGATAAACTTCCACTGTATAATATTTCCACTAGAAATCTTAATAATCCCATAAATCTTCCTTGTGAATTGGGAAAATGTAACAGTTCATTGAAATACTCATTGGGAAATAATTGAAAAAATGTAATAGTTCACTGAAATATTCGTGGGTTTTTTTCTTTCTTTGGTGCTGTTGCTAACTCTGTGCATGTGTGTAAATATTCCTACTTCGTTTTAAAGACATACACGGAATATTCCCTTGAGCGCTGCATACCATAAAAGAAAAATATGCCCTTTTGACTTATTAATCATTATTACAGAGTTCAAAATTGCAGCGCCCGTCGCACATTACTAGAGAAGGCAAACAATTCTCTCTGTGTGTATTTCGTGTTGCTAAATTCAGTACAAACTTTACGGCTCTCAACTTTCTTCCCTCTTCTTTTTTTTTTTTTCTTTTTTTTTTTCCCTCACAGACTCTTCCTATCCTGTTCGAGTTATCCAGGGCAACTGAAGGCAAGGGGACTACTCGCCCATTATGCTGGCCCACTGCATCGTAATTAATTACACACAAAGGCAATTGCTTATTGTAATTCACCTCGTGAATGTTTAATTTTGCAGAAGTAAAAGTAGATGAGGATTTGAACACGTCTAGGCTCCCTGTAATGAATATATGAGTAATTAATGTTTCTGGAAAGATACAGCTTTATATATATTTTTAAAAAAATAATGTGATATGGGAGAGATGTTGTGCGCTAGTGTGAGTGAGTGTGTTTGCTCGTACCTTGGTGTAGGAGAGACGAGAGCATTTATGTGTTTTTGTACTGAATTAATGTATCCCTTTGGTTACGTTGCTACAAGTCGGAATAAAGACAATTAAGCCCTTAGCATTTCTGTCACACTTCATTAATTACTGTAGCCACTTCTGTCCCGACCGCTTCGTAACATATTCATCAGGTAAGATACCAGTCCAGCAGCATCAGCCGATGAAGCAGGCTATTGTTAGTTTAAACTACAGCCTTTCGAAGGTTCTTTATTTTACTTTTCATACAAGATTGTTTTCCTCTCCTTTAAAAATGTTTTTCTAAAAATAAAACTCAACATAAATGTTTTAAGATTAGATTTGCGGGGCAAACAGTTTAATTTTCACCATATGTTGCCACAGCAGTTTGTAAATGAAAAAAAAAAAAATCTTTCCACTAAGACCACCACCAAAAAAAATCTAATATAAAAATGTATTCTTCCCAAAGCGTCTCCCTCCTGTGGGCTATTTTACAGCTCCCAAATAAATCTTTAAGGTTGCAAGGAAGGGGAAAAAACAAAAGTGCCCTGATGACGGAAAAGCAAATCCTGCCATGATAATGTCCTTTATTAATATTATAGATGTGTAGTGTGCTGGATGGATCAATCATATCCATTCACAATCAGGATTAAGAGAGCCTATTTTAATGAAAATCTATTAGTCTCTCGCTTGAGACACGGATGCTGCTTAAATCAATAAACAGCATAAAAGAGAATACGACGCAGGTTTCTAAATTAAAAAAAAAAATCCCATCTATGAAATGTGTTAAGACGTCTGTAAAATCCTGAAACCCTCGATCGATACTTATAAATATTTAATTTTTTTTTTTAAACACAAATTGAAAACCATTAACACTGCATCCATTCTTATTATTAAAACAAATTGTCCTTGGAATTATGTGCTGTGGAAATGGAGCCAGATTGAAAGGGCATCCTCTGAAATATGTTTACTCGCTTTCATGTAAACCAATAAAGATCTGCAGGAGTCTGTAGCGTGAGCAGAAAGGTTTGATGTACAATGTCCATGATTACAGTCCCTGAATTAATCACGAGAGAGAGAGGGAAGGAGGGAGGGAGATGGAGAGAGAGAGGACTCAGTTATCTACTCAACAAAATCTTGCTCTTCGGGTCAGCGCTTATTAAAACGTGGATTAAACCGATGATTTTTCTGTTTGATTATTTGCCCCATTTCGACTGAAGCTGAAGGGGGGAGGGTGGGAGGAAATCAGTTTCACCCTACGTCATACCATGAGTAAATGTACAAATGCAAATTCCTCCTATAAATATGAAATTCAATACTGTGCCTCGGATATGCTTAAAGCTAATGCAACGTTTAAATTCATTCATGATTATTCCTCTCCTTTAACTCGGAGAAAACCCACAACAGTCAAGAGCTTCCCTTGAAAGAGGAATTAAAAAATAGCACATATGGATTGATACCACGCTAAATAAACGCTGCTCTGCAGTCCAGGGTCCGGACTGCCCTGCTCGCAGATGCCCCGTCTCGCTCCGGGGAGGGGGAGCCAAGGGGCGGGCTCGGGTCCGTGGGGAGGAATCAGCCCCGTAGGGGCGGCGGTGAGGGAAGGAAGGGGGTGTAGAATAAACGAGCCACCCCTCTCGTCCAGTTAGGACTCCCAGATGAGCAGAGGGCTCCTGTCCGTTGCCCCGGGGCAGTAGGGAGGGAAGAGGAGGAGGATTTGGGGGCATGGTGCCCTCAGGCCGGGCAGTCGGGACAACCCTCAATGTGCCGCTGATGGCCGGTCCTGCAAGGGGGGATTTGGGAGAGCGGGGTGCCTTGTGGCACGGCAGAGATACCCAGGGTGCCGCGGTGAGCCGGGGGCAGAGGGAAGTTCCAAGGAGCGCTGGTGACTTTTTAGGTTTGCGACAGGGTCCCAGAAGTTCCGTTCCTGCAAGGGAATGGTATTTGGGCGGCAGTTCCTCCTCTCTCTCTCTCTCTCTCCCCCCTTCCCTTTATCCCTCCCTGCATCCCTCCTCCCCAGCTTATTATGAGGAACAGCAATTAAGGTAATTCCACTCTGAACCTGCCGTCAAAGTTTGGAGTGGGGTCAAAATTGTCCCCCAGTTTGGTTCCCACCGGCACCACCTTTGCCTAGGTCTCTGCAAAGCCGCGGGCTGCGCAAAGAGGGGGGGCCCGGGGGCTCTCCCGGCTCCCGGCGCTCGCTGCCGCTGCGCTGGGACAGGCCGGGCCGGGCCGGGCCGGGATCCCGCGCAGAGATCCGCGGTGCGCAGCGGGGCCGTGCGCGCCCCGGGGGCTGCCCGCGCTTCTGCGCCCTCCGCCGCCCGCCCCCGCGAGGCTCCGCGGCACGGGGTGGAGGCCGGGTCCCCGGGAGAGCTGAGCTTTGTGATGGTCATTTTTTGTTTGTTTGTTTGTTTTTATTATTCCCCCGGTTTTCTCCCTTTCCCTTTCCGGTGCTTTGTTTCGCTTTTCTTTTTCGGAGCGAGTCTGAGGCAAGTTCCCCCCGACTGCAAGGCTTCCCCCCGGGGCTCTCCCTGCTGCCGTCGAGGGCTCCCGGTGGCGGTGGCGCTCGGGCTGCCGCTGGCTGCCCCGCGCCGAACTGCGCCCCGCGCGTCGCGGGAAGCGGGGGGGGACCAACCTTCCCACCGGGCGCTGCTGGGAAGCAGGGAGAGAGGGATGTGGCACAGGCAAGAGAGCTTTCTCCCCACTCTATCTGAGCAGGCTTGGGTTTCCCCTGTCCTCGGGGCCAGCAGCCCCGGCGGTGGCAGGAGGCGCCCGGGGGCTCCGGGAGGAGCGGGGGCTGCAGGCGTGGGGCTGGGCGCAGGGGGGAGCTGCGTGGAGGAGAGCGGGACGGGGGCGAGAGGGACCAAAGAGGGGATCCGGCGGACTTGCTGCAAGCTCCGGCAGCTCGGGGAAGCCGACGCGCACCGTGCCTCTCCGGCGCTGGGGACGCAGAGTCAGTAAATATTTATCCTTGATTGCTGCTTGCTGCGAGGGAGGCAGAGGGAGACTGGGCACGGTGGGGATCGGTGACGTTCGAGCCGAGGGATGGGGAAAGTTTTCGCGGCGGGGGCCCAGCGCCGGTACGGAGCCTGTCCCACGGGGAATGAGTGCCGGTGTCCCCGCGTGTTCGTGACACCCTGGCAGCACGCACCAGCTTCCACGACAATCCTCTGCGAGCCCTTACACGCGCAGACTGCATGAGAGAGGCACAGGCAGCGTGTTGTGCCGGGATCTTTCCTCAGCCATACGTTACTTCCCCGTCTATCGTTTGCCTTTATTATTTATGTGGTGCCGTGTGATATACATTAGAGCCTCGGATTTGATTGGCGTTTGCGATGACAAGACCTGTTTGTTAAGTTGTAAGGCTTCCTCCGCTCCCTCACTTGTTAAACGAACTCTGGAGGAAGGATGCCACCGAGACACGACAATATAATAAATGTCAGGGATATCCGCAGTGCCGAGATCAAATGATCAATCCTTGTCCCCTAGATAATCATTTTAAATTCGCACAGGGGGAGATTGATTTTTTTTTAAAGCCCTTTATTAATTGCTTCCTCGATTATTATTTTTCCCCTCCTCCTGTGGAAGTGTTAACTCTGGTGCTGGGGGCACCTTTGGATTAATTAAACCTATTTTTAGTGTTTTAATGTTCTGCTAATTTTCAGAACAGTCCCACACTCCCCCGGAAAAGAAACAATGGCCCCTTGCTCCAACAAGGAGCTTGCTTTGGTTGAGATTCAGAGCGGAGGGTGGGCGTGATGATGGGCTCTGATTATCTCAAACTCGAGGCGAGGGAACGAGGACGTGAAAAGCCAAACGACCAGAAGACAAAATTCCTCCAAATACCGAATAACCCTTCGCGTTAAAGCCCGAGGAGAAGAGAGAGAAATAAATAGCTGGGAAGTCGACTCCGCGTGGGGATCAAACGGTGCGGAGAGGCGCTGGAAATGCCGGCGCTGTTATCTGGAGACGAATTTCAGGCAGCTATTCAACCGCACAGAATAATAATTATTCCAGGAGTATAACAAAAATAACTGCAGCCTACCAAGAACAAGGCGGGGAAATAATTGCCAGTTCTATGTTAAATCCAGCAGGATATGTTTCGTTGGGAAAAAAAAAAAAAGAAAAAAAAGAAAAACAAAAGAAAAACAAAAGAAAAACAAAAAAAAGGCTTAATGCTCTCTTTGTCGTATACACACTCTCGTGTTAACAAATTACCTCTCTGCTGCATGCAGCAGGATATCTCGATATCCAGAGAAACGTTTTAGATTTTAATTTACCCCTACAGTACCTTCAGACAGCATAATAACAATAAACAAGGAGTCAGATCCTGCAATGTTCACACGCATCTGGAGAGGTTCCCTACCTATGGATACCCCCCAGCCAAACAAGCCACTCCAGATCCTCCGAGCACACCGACACGGATCTCCGAGGCACCTCGCAACTTGTTTAGCTTCAGCACACATCCCCCTCCGTGCACCTACCCACCCACCCGCCGCCAGCCAGAACAGGCAATACTTTTAAAACAGCATTTTTGTTTCGCCGGTTATTTTGACGGTTTAATTAAGAGAAATTAACTAAATAGCAAATCAGGTAGAATTTCCAATGATTACCACAAATGCACATCTCCGGCTTTTTATTCATTACCTTTTTTATTGAACACTCATTTTCCTTTCCTCTTGACAGCGATACATTTAATTGCAGGAGCTCAGTTATTTGGTTAGCTGTGGATCCGTTCTTACAGTGTTGCCACGCACAGGATGTCCTTAAAATTAATTAAGTCTTCCTCGACTCTCATTTCTGCAACCCATTTACAGAATGTAGATACCTATTTTCATGTTTTCCTCTTCCCCCCCTCCCTCCCTTTTATTCCTCTCTCTCTCTCTCTCTCCCCGCTCTCTCTCTCCCTCTCCCCCCCGCTCTTTTTCGCTGTTGCCTCTTTGCCTCCCTAAATCAAGGTGCAAAGATGCCAAAGAGTGATGAAATGAAAAGAAAGCCAATTGCTGGACTGAGGTGGGGGAGATAGCTGCTCGGAGTCCGCCTGCGACTATGGAGCAGTCAGTAATTGCTGGAGACAGGGAGAGCTGGGGGTTGGGCTGAGGTAGCCATGTATAAATAGTGTGATCTCAAATTGAAAGGCATAAATAACAGCAGGAGTGATCTAACCCTATACAGCCCATCTTCTACGTGCAAAAACAGCGTGCGGAGGACGGCCACATCTCCGATTGAAAACAAGTGGATCTCTGTGGATAAGATCACCGGGCAGCCATGGAAGAACTTACGGCTTTTGTATCCAAATCTTTTGACCAGAAAAGCAAAGAGAGCAGCAGCGGCAGTGGCAGCGGCAACAAGAAGGAGACGATCACGTACAGGGAAGTTTTGGAGAGTGGGTTGGCTCGCTCTAGGGAGCTTGGAAACTCTGATTCTAACCTGCAGGACATGACCGAGAGCAGCAACCATTGCCCGGTGCATCTTTTCAAAGACCACGTAGAGAGCGACAAGGACAGACTGAAGGAGTTCAACACGGGCAGGACAGCGGAAGGTAAGAGCAGGGCTGGACGCCCTCCGCCCCGCGCTTCTCTCCGGCAGCCCGGTCCCCTCCCCGGCCACCCCTGGCTCTCCGCAGCGGGGGCGACTCGGTCAGCGCGGCCCCGGTTCCGGCCCCGGCGGGGCGAGCGGGATCGCCTCCCGCATCCTGCTTCCCTCCTGCGGTCACCTCCCTCCCTCCCTCCCGCCGAGGGGACATAGGCTTAGGAACACGTAGTCCTGCATGCATAACGTGAGCGTAGCCCTGAAAAATAAGTCACAACTTCGGTCCTGCCCCCCCGCTAGCCCCCGTTCACATCCGAAATCGATCCGGTGCGTTAGGCGTTCTCTCGCCTGGGGGAAGGGGGCAGCGCAGCACGTCAGACGTTTTTGTCTATCTGTGTATTTTTGTATGAGGAAACCTTGTCCGGGGAGTTTTAACGCCTTAGGAGACCTGTTCTTCCTGCTTCCGGGCCGTCAGGATGCTGCTGCTTGCTCTGGGAGAAAGCGGGTGTGGAGAGGGCTCTCTCTGGACATTTTGTCTTGGGTCGGTCAGCCTGTCCTACTCAGAGGCTCCGACCGGCGGGGACGAGAAGCAGGAGAGGAGCCTGGCTGTGGGGCAGCTGCCCGAACCCGGTGAGACAGAACATCGCTGCGGGGACAGGCACCGGCCGACCCGGCCGACTGGTCCCTCGGTCCCCTGCCAGTCCTGTCACCTGGGCCAGGACAGCACGGCACCCCGGCGACCGAGGGGCAAAACGCCATCCCTTCTCTAGGCAACAACAACAATTGTAAAAAAAAAATAATATTTTTTAAAGCAAGACAACTAAAAATCCCGCACAAGCTCACAAGGGAAGGAGAGAATTGAAAGGACAGGGGGATTAGAAAGTTGAGAAAGTGTCTCTAGGCAAGTTAGACAGGTGGACCTGCCTGGGGAGCTACTGGCTAGCTTGGGGTAATAAAAACCGGTTAATAGGTTGGGGAACAACAACCAGCCTTTCAGCTGTTTCCTACTGTTTGATCTTGTTTAATATAACACTGGGAGATTTAATTTACAGCCTAAACTTTTATTTAATATCCTCCTCTTTTCTACCTGCTCCCCAAACAGAAGAACAGGGTATAATTCGAATACCCTTATTTCTGCACAAGCCAGTACCACTCAGCTCTGCTTATTTTCTTTCTCTGGTCGAGAGATTGAAAAACAAGAAGGTTCAGTTCAAGGGAATCATTCGCGTAGGAGATGATTTTAAAAAATGAAAGCAGGGCATGCTTCAGAAATTAAAAATAGAACGAGAAGGAACAAAAAAAAGCCCTTTGCTACTCTCCCCTTTCCCCGTGAATCGAAATTCTGGCTTGTATGTTTAGCTAATCTAATCTACGGAGAGGGGCTGGGGGTGGGGATAGAAGGGAGGAGTTGGAAAGAGCTGAGATGCTTGTGACAGTTTAAATTCATGCCAGGCTTCAGTCTAATTTCAACTGATTCCGGCGTGTGATTTCAGTCCCACCGATATGCTAGTTAATATTTTATACCTATCACGGACATGCTGTAGCCTCGGAAAAGAGACAGCTTTTGAACGCTCCTGATTTTCCCTAGGCATTTGCTGGGTTAGCACCCTCGTCTTTTCTTAGGGATTCCCTTTACAGGAGAAATGAGAACAAAATGCCATTAAAACCAGTCAGCGAATATCCCCATCCGGAGGCCAGACCCTTCCCAAAGTTTTATGTAGCCAGAATCAGCCCAGAGCCCGGGGAAACGATCACGGCCAGGGACAGTTTTCATTTTGGAAGTGAAAACGAATGCTTCGGCTTGGGTCCTGCCTTACTTAAGCCCAGATGCAGTTCAGGACGCTTTATTACGTTTGATTAACTTACAACTTGCAGTTTATAATTTGCATTTTGGGATGCCCCTAAGTATATAGGTTAATATAGTATATAGGTTAATATAGTGTATAGGTTAGTACAGTATATGGGTTAATATATGTTCATGCGTACATTTCTCTATCTGTCTATACATACATATGTACGTATATAATACCTGCGTACTTGGTGAGGAAAAGGGGAATTAATTCGGGATCATCCGCAGATGCAACTGCCCCCGAATCCCCACCACCCCGAAGGTGAGGCACGTCAAAGGAGGCAGCCGGGGCAGGCTCGTCCCGGGACTGCGCCGGTGCCCGCCCTGGATGCGCACCCGGCGGGGCGCCCCAGACAGGCAGGGGGTCCCGGGGAACCAGTTCAGCCTAAAGTGGTGTCCCTCGCTCCAGCATCTCTTCCTCTTTTCGTTAGCTGGATTTAACAGAAGGACAGTGCCTTAGGCCTCCCGGCATTAACGAAGAGGGGTGAAAATTATAATAATAATAAAAACGTAGGAAATAATATACCAAAGCGAAAGAAATCTCCCTACCCAAGGCAGAAAAGGGGAACTGTTTTACCCGCTGCCCCCACACCCTTCCCTCTGCCCGGGACAAGCATGCTCAGCGGATGCCTCTGGTCGCAAGCTCTCCACGGGCCCTGCTGGAGTCCCAGAAGGTCGGGAGGGTTTTTGCTGTTCCGGAAGGGCTGGAAGTGGCCCATGGCCCTGGGCCGCGCGGCACCCCCGCCCCCGGGGTTTCGACCCCCTGGAAGGTATTTTGGGGAAAAGAGGCTTGTTAAGGAGGAGAGAGGCGGGAGGTCTCTGTCTCATGCCCAGGGAAAGTTTCTTTTACGAGACAAATACTATCATCGTGGCTTCACATGACAGGGGTAGGGAGCTTCTTGCATAACCCTCTTTGGGAGAAAACGTCGCCGGAGGAACCCCTTCCCCCACCTCTTCCCACTGCCTGAAGGTATCGGGGGCCGGCGGTTTTCCTACCAACCCCTTCCCCGAACTGCCCGTACCAACGGGAGGCACGGCTTCCTCCTAAGCCAGGAAAGAAAATAAAATTATGTTTACATAGTTTTCCTGTCAGGGCATCAGACAGGCAGGGCAGCGCGTCTCCGTTCCTCCCTGGGGCTCTCGGGCGAGCTGCCCCCTGCCCGGCTCGGAGCTGTAGCGGAGCTCAGCCCCTCTCGCCCTTCCAGAGCCTGCCCGGGGACCTCCTGCCCCCCCCGCCAGCCGCACCCGCAAGCTGTGCTGAGTTTGGGGACGAAGAGGGGAGCAGGGAGACCCCTGTATGAGAGAATTTCGAAGAGGTGCGAGGGGAGGCTCAGCGTCGTTTTCTTCTTCCCCCTCCCGGCAGGGATCTACGAATGCAAAGAGAAGAGGGAAGATGTGAAGTCAGAAGATGAAGACGGACAGACCAAGCTTAAACAAAGGAGAAGCAGAACCAATTTCACACTAGAGCAGCTGAACGAGCTGGAAAGACTTTTTGATGAGACTCACTACCCGGATGCCTTCATGAGGGAGGAACTAAGCCAGAGGCTGGGACTATCTGAAGCTAGGGTTCAGGTAAGAGAAAGGCTCTGTTCCTGGAAACGTGTTCACCTCACTTCCTAACTGCCAGCGGATCCTAGCACAGTGCTCCGTTTCATGCGGAACGGGGAGGTGAAGGCAGAGGTGACACGTGTGATGGGAAAGCTGTTTGCAAGTCTGCTGTACCTGTCCTGCCAAACAGTTATTCTGCTCTGGGAATATCTGCCCCTGTCTAGCGTTTCCTAGGAAGGCGTTTTAATTTATTTATTATTATTATATTTTTTTTGTATGTGTGTGGGGTAGGGTGGTTGGGTGGTGATAGTGTTGACAAGTCTCTAGTAACTGAACAACTGCCTTTTTTTAAAATATTTCTTTTTCCCCTTGCAAACATGCCATTTACTCTCCCTTAATCCTTACTTTCTTCCCGCTTTTTCTACTATGGGGCCATTATGGGGAAAAAAAAGAAAAAGGCCAGAAAACAATCGCCTGAATAAGGCTAGACAGTTTGGGTGCTGAGGGACGGGATTAGCCAGAGCCGGGGGAAAGGTGCCGGCTCTGATTCGCACAGCAAGCGTATGAATGCATGCCACCCCATCTGGTGGAGGTTCCCCCCGTCCCTCCCATCCCGCTTCAGAGACAGCTAAATGCCAATTAGGCTTCGAAATCTCGAAAATAGGTCCGGGTTGCTGTAGTCCTGGGGCCACCAGAGCTGTCTGTTTGGGTGGCTCCACATCGATTATTTTTAAATTTGATTTTCAGTTTGATGCCGAGGAAAAATACTCCCTCTCCCCCAAGCCAACTAGGGAATGCTTCCACAAAACAGATGTCATATTAAAAGGAACAAAACCCCTCAACCAAACAAAAAAACCCCAACATAGAAATAATTAACAAAAATCTACCTAGAAAAAATAAGATCAACCTGTAGCTCACTGAGCAGGCCCAGAGCAGGAGAACCTGAAGGAAATCCCTTCTTGGATTAAAATTATACGTCTGATCTAACACACACAAACCAAACTAAAAGTCAAGAAGAAAAAGTCACCAAGGCAACCCCTCCACTGAAAAAAACGCCTTCACACCCTGGAGATAAGAGATGCCCATGTATATGTATATCCGCCTATAGGAGTGTGTGGATGGCTGCTCGTAGGCATGGGTATGGCTCTGTGGGCATAGATGGAGGCCTCCACTCCTTGACCTCACTCCCAGGGCACAGCGGGAAGTGGAGAAACACGGCCCTGAGATGGAGTGGGGAGAGAGGTCTGTTTGAGCCCCTCCTTAGCCCTGGAAAGCAAGCAGACAGCATGCTGCTCAGCCAGCTTTTGCCTGAGCAAGCCACTGCTACCTCGCTTTAAACAACTGTCTCCTGGAGGCAAATCCTGAAATAAATGCAGTACCTAAGTTGCTTTCATTCTTTTTCTGTATTTTATTTTATTTTTTTTGGGGGGGGTCTTTCAAGGTTTTATTCTCCCTTCAGCTCCTGTGACTCTCAGTACAAACCGAGCAGGGCAAGGGATGGTGCTGGGTATGTGCCTTAGGAATGGCAGCTTGCAGGGAATATTGCAGGGGTTCAGAGTGCTGCTGGCCTACTTTCTCCTGGAAGATTGATCTAACCACACCATATAAATTAATGAAAAGATTAAACTTTTGCTGAAGGGGACATCAACTCTTATGTCATCTTCCCAGATCTTCTTACTTGGGCTCTGTAATATCTTCCCAAGGCCTTGATGTACTGTTTCTATAAAAATAAATTACTTGTAATTGAATTCTGCACTCTTTCTTTCAAGTACTTTATTACTGAGGAGCACCTTAACAGGATGTTCATAGTTACAGGAAAATTGGTGTTTCAAGTGCTTACAGATCTTAAGAAAGCACACACACACAAAATTAAAAAAAAAACAAAACAAAACAAAAAAAACCCAAAACACCAAAACAAAACCCCAAAAAGAATCAGGAGGAAATTATGACCGGGATTAGAAAAATGTATTTAATAATTTTATAAAAGAGGTTTGTGTGGATTTAAAAAATCCTTAAAAGAAGTATAAAGCAGAAAAAGAGGAGAAAGAGGAAAAACTGATAATTAATTAGGAAATAAGCGGAGAGATAATATCCATCAATAAGTAGAAGTAGGAAAAAAAAGGAAAAGGCAGAAAAGGGAAAGGCTGTTTTTTCTTTTTTTTCCCCCCTTAATACTTTCGGAATTGTTCTCTAATTCCTATCTGAACCTCTTGTCCCTTGCTGTTAAAGGATATAGTTTCAATTTAGCGTGGAAATTTGCTGTAAATAAATTGAAGCTCCTATGGTAGCTAGTCCTTATTAACCTTTTATTTTTAGTGTTGTACTGGAAACTCATATCACCCAGCTGTCAGGGTTATAATTGAAAGTTATGAGACCATAGTGAGGAGCAGGCAGTAATTCAATTACAACAAATATCTTTGGGTTTATGGTGCAGGGCTAAATTAAATGTCATTATTCACTGTCTCTAATGGAAATCAAAAGGAAATCAGATTAGAGCATTTGTGAAAGAAATCACTGAGTGATCCTTAATGAAGAAATAACTGTCTAAAACAGTGTACTGTGCTTTACTTAGCATATTCATGACTAATTGGAATTGATCGCGAATCACACCAAGCCTGATTTATTATCGCTTAATGCAGTGGCTAATTCATCACTTTTATTCCTCATAACCTTATTTTTTCGTAGCTAAAGGGAAAGGGCACTTCGTTTTCCAGATTTAAATATGATTTCGGTTTGAAAGACGTTCTGATTTGCAAGAGAAGTTGTTTAAACGCTGCTTAAATTTCTTCTGACAATTTACACTGCTTTGGCGAGGCAGGGGGGGTGGGTAGAGGGGGGAACGTGGGGAACACACACAAGGAGATTTCCTGCAAGGATTTACCACAGTGAAAAAATGTATTATTGTCGCTACAGCTCGATAATATTTTACATGCTCGTATTTAAATGCATATGTACATGTATATAAATCCCTAACGGTCCAGTTAAAAGGAGAAGCGATGCATGTTGTTAATATTTGCGTATTGCTGCTAGGGAAAAAGGCTTGTGCAGGGCAGCAGGGCGGCAGCGATGCCCGCTTAGCACGGGGAGGGTTGCGCTGGTGACTGCCGTCAGGGACAGGAACCAGGACTGCTGGGTGGCTAGGTCGGTCTGTCTGTCTGTCTGTCTATCTGCCTGCCTGTCTGTCTGTCCGTCCGTCCGCTAGCCGGTCCATCTGTCCTCACCCGCTGCCCTCCGCAGTCGCCCGCTGCTCGCTTCCCTCACAGACACCCTAGGCAGGAAAAATGGTGCGCTAAATCAGAGCAGGCCAATTCCTACTTAAGAAAATCACTGAGGTACCCGAGGTAATTAATGCCTTCGGAAGCCTTTCTTTGCACTAATTACTCCGTTGTAAATGACCATCATTAAGGCAATTGAAGAAAGCTTGAAGGGAAAATTTGATGTAGGAAGTGCAGTTAGTATTAATTAACCGTATGATCTCTTGGCAAGTGCAAGAACATCAAAGGTTGTAGGTGTTTACTCAGCCATAAGATTTTATCAGCGGTGAAAGTCAATGTTTGTCCATATTCGGTAGGTTTTGGTGTAAAGATAAGGATCAGCAAAATATTTTGGCCCGCGTTTCTGGTGATGTTTTGGGGAGAGCTGTTAATCGAGCACGGCGGAAGGGGAAAAGTAATGAAGGTCTGAAATGCCCCTGGAAAAGAGGCAAGGGAAGCGCAGTGGCAACTGCAAAGTTCTGCGATGGTTTGAGTGAGAAGGGCTGGAATTGGAGGAGCATTATCGAATTACAGGCGTTTCTCGGGTAGAGGAACAAGCACTTCTTTACACCCCAGCCTGCAAGAGATGCTGCTCTTGTCTGGCCCAGAAGCAGGAGCAGATTTTGTTTTCTTTAGTGTTTAGGGAATGGGGAATGATTCAGACTCTTTGGTGAAAGTTCAGTGTCTCGCATCTTGTCGGAGATCATTGATTTCAAGCCCAGCTCGGGAGAGGGCAGGAGGTCCAGTCTCTTGGGGGCCAGATCCCGGAGTCTGACTTGGGCCACGCTGGCTCTTCCCGGGCTGCTTAAGATGACTAGGAAGGGTACGAGGGTCCTACCCGTCCTGCGGGTGGTCTTACTGTAAATGTCGCTCCAGACGGGCGGCAGAAAGCCCGTCACTGCCTGCCCAGGGGACACAGGGCCCTCTGAGACTCGGTGCTAAGCCGCAGGCTCCCGGTCTCTCCATCTCCTAGGTTCAATTGAAGGACCACAACAAAGAGCAGGACCTCCCCCCCGAGCAGCCCTACAGCAGCACAGAGAGGGGTTCACTCCTCCTGGGATCGAGCTCGTCCCCTCGGCTGCTCCTGAGGGGAGACCTCAGCAAAGCTATGCAGTCACTCGCCTCACGCCTCCATCCCCAGCTCCTGAGATAACCCTCCCTTAGCAGCTTAGGACACCTCCATTTTTTTGGTTGTTGTTTTGTTTTTGTTTGCTTTTTCTTTTCACAGGTCTGGTTCCAGAACAGGAGAGCAAAGTGCCGAAAGCAGGAAAACCAGATGCACAAAGGTGGGCTAGGGGTGCGGACCGGCCGGGGGGTGGTGGCCTCGGGGTGCCTGCGCCACTCACCCGGTCCTGTCTTTCTCCGCAGGTGTGATCCTGGGAACCGCCAGCCATTTAGACGCCTGCAGAGTAGCCCCCTACGTGAATATGGGAGCCCTGAGGATGCCTTTCCAACAGGTAGTTAGCTCCGGTTTTATTTTACTTTCCCTCAGTAAGGTCCGACCCCCATTCGTTTGCACGGGAGGAAGCCGGACACGTTTACAAGTGCCATTTATATAGAAGTTGGCACGTATTAAAAACAGGCTGTAAAACTTGGTGAAGGAGCCCCCGGCCGGCTTTCGGGAGCTCAGCGCTCCTCGGGGCCGAGCGGGGGGTCCCGCGGCGCCGGCGGGGCTAAGGGCTCCTCCGCCTCCGGGCGAGGGGCTGGCACCCGGCCCCGGGGCCGCCCGCAGGCCGCTCTGCCCTCCCGGGACAGCAAAGCCTTCCCCGGGCCGGTGGGCCCGGGAGTGCCCGGACAAACCCGCCCGCCCTGAGCGGGGACGGACCGGCTCGGTCCCGAACAGCTCCGGGCTCCTCTTGGTGCCGGAGAGCGCTGCGGGAGGAGGCTCTTACACCCCCTGTAAAAACTATGGGGTAAAAACTGAGCTGCAGTTGACCTCCTCATTCCCGGGCGAGCTATGGAGACCTGTCCTTTTCCGATGGATGCCCTGGAGGTGGGGAGCCTATTCCCAATGCTCCGCCGCCCTGATGGTCAGGCAGGACAAGGGCAGTGGCGGAGCGGAGGCATCGACGCCACTGCGGGGCCCGGGTGGGTCCATGTCCCAGCGAAACGCAGCCACCCGGGGAAGGCCGCTGGGCAAAACCGGGATGAGGACGATGAAATTCCCTTCCCGCTTCCAGCCGGTTGTAACTCTCCCCCCCTCGCTTTTATTTATTTTTTTTTTTGTGTCAATTAATCGGGGAATTGATTTTTTTCCAGCCCAAAGGGACCCTCCACCACCTTCTGTGTCTCGGAGACACGTGGAGCTGACAGATTAATTGTATTGATTTTTAAAAGACATATTTGGACCAAAATAATTAAATACATAAATAAACTCTCCCCCACTCTTCCCCGAACCTACCCGAAGCTGAAATCTCTCAGTCAACCCAATGTGTTTGTGTAGGTCTAGAAAGCTCCAAAGCAAACACTAAGCCGGGTATAGAAGGGACTGGTGGCCAAAGAGTTTTTAGCGAGGTATAAATAAACATCCCTGGAAAAAAAAAAAAAAAGAAAAGAAAAAAAAAAATAGCCATTTAGCACTTGTTGGCACCCGTGCATTGGGGCTTACTTATATATTTATTTATTTATTTGAAACCAGCAGGAGGAGGGTTAGGCGTTTCCGTGCCCTTGGCCGAGCAAGGAGCGGAGGTTTGCCGCCCCGACTGCAGGGGGAACTCGGCTGACAAGTTGTTCTCTCCATCCGGCGGGCTCCCGGGAAGGGTCGGGGTTGGGGAGCGTGGCCTGGGGGGCTGTGTGCGGGCTCGGGGCTGACGCCGTGTCTCTGCCGCCGCCGCCCAGGTCCAGGCGCAGCTGCAGCTGGAGGGCGTGGCCCACGCGCACCCGCACCTGCACCCGCACCTGGCGGCCCACGCGCCCTACCTGATGTTCCCGCCGCCGCCCTTCGGGCTGCCCATCGCCTCCCTGGCCGAGTCCGCCTCCGCCGCCGCCGTGGTGGCCGCTGCCGCCAAGAGCAACAGCAAGAACTCCAGCATCGCCGACCTGCGGCTGAAGGCCCGCAAGCACGCCGAGGCGCTGGGGCTCTGACACGCTTTCCCCGAGCCCCCCATCACATCCCGCCCCGGGTGCCCGCGGCGGGCGGGCGTGTGACCCGCACGGACCGCCGCCCTGCTCCCCCGCTCCTCCTCATCCTCCTCCTCCCCGGCTGCAGGGCGAGCATCGAGCGCTCCGTCCGCCCTGCCGCCGTATCTTTTTTTTTTTTTTTTTTTTTAATTATTATTTTATTATATATTTTTGTTTTGTTTTTATTCCTTTCCCCTTCCCCGAGGTCTGCGAGCGCCGCTCCGCTAGCCCGGCCAGCCCCAGGGAGTCGGCGGCCGGGAGGCGCCGCGTGGCGCGGTGGGGACGCAACACACGCGAGCAGCACCCGCCAGTCAGAGACTCCTCGGAGGACAAAGTAGGTGGGAGGAGAGAGAAAAGAGAGTTAAAAGAAAAATCACAAAAAAAAAAAAAAGGAAACGATCTCTAAATTATGTTAATCTGTGAACATTGGGGACACTTCGGATTTTTGACCCTGGCAAAAGTGATCGCTCCGGCATAACGTCATCTGCTGCTGTCAGTTTTGCTACCTTGTGCATGTGTCAAACTAAACACGTTTTGAAGATCAGAAATATATTAGAACAAAACGAAACAAAACAAATAGTAATAATAATAAATAATAAATCCTTGGGGCTGGTCTCCATTAAAGATGACATTTCTTTGTTGCCAACAGTATTATTTCACTGCCATGAATCTCTTCCATCACTGAGGAGCTGCTGCTGCTGCAGAACTGGTTTGAATTTAAATGTGGAATTTCAGATCTGAGGCAAGGCAGGTTTTTATTTTCCTTCTTTTCTTTCCTAAAAGAAAAAAAAAGAGGAAAAAAAGGAGCAACAATAAAAAAAGTGTGTCTCAAATGACTATGTCCTTTGAAAGGAGGAAAAAAAACAACTAGAATTTATTAATTGTTAGTGATAACTCGAAAGATGGGAACAATAAGAAATGCACCTGTTTTGCCAGAATTACCTGAACTCAAAGAGATGTATTGTGCCATAGAAACAGGTCAATTTTTCATTTTTTCTCCCCAAATGCCTAGATCTTTGAATCAGAATCTCACAGGATGTAGAAAGAATGAATTATACGACAAAGAAGGACATATGGTTTTAAGGCATAATACTGATGCAGCATTAATTTTAGTGAAATGCAATTAAGTGCAGTAAAGTGCAATACTGTAAATATTATAGATTAAAAAAAATGCCCGTACTTATTCTGTTATTAACAAATTCTGCAAGATCCATAACTTAAATCCTTTATGCTCAGACTGTTGCATTGCAGCTCCTTGCCAAAACGACAGTCCGAGTCTTCTAGGAATGGATAAACTTATATGTATCACATATGGGAAAAGGTAGATACTATGATTTCTAGTCAACATAATCTGCCATATTTCTGGGAAGCAAGCTGAAAAGCCTGTAAAATACCTTCACATGATTTTAAGTAAAAAAACCCCAATTACAAACCCAAACAAATTTAAGAAACCCGTGGAAGTGTTTTGTAGGAGAGGGCAAGTTCAATATTTGGCCAATTTTTGCCTGTGATTTGGACACCAAGTATTAAGTTAATGCTTAAGCGAAGTAACACTACAAATCCAGCAAGGATGGAGAGCAAGAAAGTCCTTTAAATTATATTACCGAAGTGTCTGGGTTTACTGACCCTCCTCCCCAGTTTTACTTTTTTCTTTTATTCACTTCTAATTAGGTTTGGGGTTTTAAAAAAAAATTTGCTGGAGCGGAGAGAGGAAGGTACAAACAGTGGTCTTGTCTTCATCTAACAAGATAGTTATTTGTTGCCTTTGCTACCAAGGTCTGTGTTGATGGAGGGTTATCCTCTGAATAGCACCATTATTAGGCCTGCTTTTTATGTCTTGTTTAGCAATCCATTACTAGTTTTGGCTTGTGCTGATATTTATCAAATCCAAATATTACTGTAGGACAAAAATTCATACTTATAATAATTTTTAGAGACTTTTCTCTCTTTTTTTGGTGGTTATTTTTTCTCCTTCAAATTTTGATATTTTCTAGCAAACTACACTTCTGGAATGTCAAAATTGCGCCATTTCCCTTCTATTTATTATGTGAGAAGTAGTTAATGTCTTGGATTTGCTGGGGCTGATAAAAGTTGCCTGCCTTTTTACCTCTCTGTGAAAGTCTAATACCTTTTTAAAGCAAGGTCAAAATATTAAGGTAGCATTACTTGTTGCTGAGAAATACAGACCAAATTTCAGGCAATTAACAATTTCTTATTGAAACAAAATATTGTCTGGAAAGTAAAATGTTATTCATGACTATGTATGAAATTCTGGCTAGAATGAGAAATATTTGGAGTGGTTCTAGCACTTCTAAAATGCAGATCTGAAAAATAATAAACATTAGTACAAAGATGGTTTAGGTTAAAGTAGGTAACCTGTTATATTGACACCAACAGCCATCGGAGGAGAATTAGAAGCACGGTATTGAAAACCAAAGGCACAGAGCTATCTGTTGAATGGGGACTGCTTGTTTTCTGTACTCTAATCTAACTGCTAGCCTTCCAAATTCTCTCTTGAGAATTTGAGAGAGGTTTACATGATTATTTTGCAGTCCTGCACTGGACTTTCAGAAAGGAGCGATTTTTTTACCCTCAAATAATTCCACAGAGTGAACTTGTTGAAGTTGTGGGGTTGGGATATGAATTTTCTCAGACAACATATGGTATGCATCCACCTTGTATGGGAAGGAATAACTTTCTGCCTTTGTTGTTCTACTAGATACAAACACAGCAAAAAATGCCTGCACATTTCTCTCAGAAATTTTACTTCTTTATAGTATTCAAAACACAGCGACAACATGAATACAATTCCCCACTAAGATGAAAAAAGGCCAGTAGTGTAACATACATCTTTCCAGAATGAAATATTCTTACTTTTTTCTGAGTGCTTTTAATGGATGTCTCAAGGACAGTCTTGCTCTCTACCACAGAAGGGAAGAAGTTGGCAAGATTTATCAATTTAACATGCTTTGAAGGAGGTACCACAGGTCAGCCTGGGGAGAGGGGCAGGGTGTTGCTGGGAATCTACGAAGGTGATTCACGCTGCTCTTGCTTTTCATTTGGCATGAAAGGAAATGAAAAGGTGCACTGTGTAGGCGTTTTTGCCAAAACTGGTTCTGCTCTGCTTTCTTGAAAGGGCCAATTCCATTAGTGGGGGTGCAAAAGCTTTGCCTTGTTTCGGATGATGCACACAGGTGACCTCCTCTTCTTGTCATCTTTACATCATTGGGAAGAAATGAGGCATCCTACCTGGCCTACCATGTCTTGGACTGTACTTTTCTCTCACTGTAAGTCACTGTGGCTCCATTCACCACGTGGAGCTCCAGTGATGCGTACAAGTTGAGATTTGGACCAAAGCATTTACTCCATCTCTGTTAATATGTGGTCTCTTTTTGTTTGTTTGTTTTGTTTTTGTTTGTAAATTGTTTTCTTAAGTAGGTTGGAGGTTGAAGATAACATAGTCATTGTCCTGAGGTGCTAACTAAAGTTTAAAAGTATCCTAATTGTTTGAGCTTCTCAGGCATGCCAAGCCTCATTCACTGTCCACCATCATCCAGCCTGTTCTTTGTGTAATCTTTGATTTGAGAAGTGTGAGATGTCCAAGATCATCAAAACAGCAGTCACTGAGCAGAGTTTCCTTGGAGGAGACCTTCATTCAGCATATGTCGATGGCTAAAGAATCTTTCTCAGATTTGTCTGGTATTTGAAAAAAACTTGAATGAATGCCAAAAGAATAATGATGTTTATAAGCAAGACTATAAAAAAGGCTTCATGCCGTAAATGGGCCCCTTTATAATGGAAAGAATAGATTCTGTTTTATTTTCAAACTGTCAAATAAGTTAAAGTACTTCATTCATTTGTACCAAAATAGTCAGTTGACTCTATGCTCGTTTTTATTGACTTGGAAATACGTGAAAAAATCATGCTGAAAGCTTTTTGCTTCGTAGGGTCATATAGATGTAGTGACATTTTGGTTAATATCATAATTCTTAGCACTTATATATTTGTTCATTTGCAAAGCACTGTATAAATGTCTATTATTTAATCCTTACCCACTATGAACTAGGTAAGAATTATTGTCCCCATTTTTGTAGAAATTAATGCATATAAATGGAGGGCCAGGTTCCACCACCCATTGTCAGCACTGAGTATGATTACTTTTTGTTTTTGTAATGTGGCAGCATCCCCCAGATCATAATCTGACAAGAGCTTTGTGTTGGTAGACAACGTTTTACATAGCCAGGGCTCCTTGAAATTTAAGCTCTGTATCTGACTTCAGCAAAAGTTTTAAAGGTCACATTGAATGTGTTTTGGAGTGTCAAAATGTGCCTGTGAGTTATTTCCATAGAACATGAAGTTATTGTCCAATTCTCTGACCCTGTATGTCAGTGGGAATTTTGTTTATGACTCAGTGGGGCCAAATTGTGTCATTGCTAAGACTAAAACCAAATTTCCAAGTTCCCGACAGCATGTACAAATTGCTAAGAAACTCTGATTTCCAACTTCCCGTACTATAAATTTTTCACACAGACCAAGTGTACAGATGTCAATTCTTTGCATGCTTTATCTGCTATGTCTTTTAGTCTATGTTTGCCTATAAAATAATAATAAGACATGATTTTGAATTGACATAACATTGACACATTGGGACTGTTGACTCAAATCAAATAGACATGTAGTAGTACAGAAATCCAGATCCCTAAGGCAAACCCAGGTTATAGATTTATTTATTTCTTTGTGACAAAAAATACGCATGTTTTCTGCTTGTTTAAATGTGCTAGACAAAATATTTTTTTTTAAACAGATAATTTCAGTTTTTGGAGGCATTATTGCTTTGGAGATGGCAGGCTTTTTTTCCCCTTCAGTTTGAGGAAATTTTTTAAAGAATAGGAAAAATAGATTACATGTCTTTCTTAGAAATGTGTTTATTTTTATAATATCTAATATCTAATGATCCAGGTGGTGTCCTTGTAACTGCTAATTTTACACAACTCTATAAAGTGCACACAGCTAATATGGTTGGAAAATTTTTGTGTTCTTTAAAAAGGATGGTTGAAGTGCCCCACTTTTCATCTGTAGGCAACCTTCTTACCCCATTATGCTGTTTTCTTTCCCTGATGTGACAGCATTTTCATGGCAAAAAAGTTTTCAAACAGCTGTGGATAACATGGCATCAGCTTGTTGTTTGGTCCTTTGAAAATCTCTACTGATTGCAGTTAGATGTGAAAAGGCTGGAGAAGGCCTGGTATTGCTGGGAAGAAAATAAATTACAATTACTAAAACAAAAATAAAAAGAAGTGTGAAGTGCTACAGAGTGTGTTCTCCTTCAGAGACCAGTAGAGCCTTCTGCTTTCTGCCTCAGGCTTGTAAAATAGCATCTCTAAGACGCTTCTTCAGAAGGTACAACATGGGTCCTGACAATGTTGTGCCGTGGCTAATTTTATATTGGTTATTTTTGCTGGCTGGCTTTTCTAGCTGGGTCAGTGGAAGGCCACGGGCTTTGGTATTTGAGGCATTCTTCAAAAGGGGTATGATGCCAGATATCCCTCAAATTCTTTCTGTTAGACAGATTTGATGCTAAAAGCCGGTTCCTAATTTTAGTAAATTTGCGGATTTCAAATAAATAATTGAAACATAATGTAATTCATACTCCTTATATTGAAAATTGATATATAACAAATAAAATCAGTTGAAGAATGTAGAAAATATCAGATTTTGAAGCTGAAGATATTTATTGAAAGACAATACTTTCATGAATCTAGGCTTATGGTATGTATTAATTACATCAAAGACAGGCAAATATCTCTGTTTCTTTGTATTAATGTATATGGATGATTTATTTATTTTTTGTTCGAAAATTCTAAATGTGTATTATTTTAATTATGTTGAGTGTAAATTTGACAATACTTTGCATTTATTTTTATATTTTAAGACCCTGTTGCTTTTGCAAAAGTATGAGCAGCCAGTATGATTTGCAGTACCATAGCATTATTTTGGTTATGTACTCACAGTGTGTCTGATTTACAGACATTTCAGGGATTGCTAAAATGAAACAAACAAACAAACAAAAAATCTTCAAACTTAACTCATCTTAAAAGGTTGTACCCCTTTGCTATTGTGGAAGAGAAAAAGAAACAAGCAAACAACCTTTTTTTAGGACTTGATTATGCCAGCATGCTCCTACATGAATTCACCAGACATGTTGAGTTCCATTTTTGGAGTGTATTATGTTGAATCACATGATATGAATGTACATCTTGTAAAAGTGAGATATGAATAAACTTATAAATATTTGTAGTCACGTGTTAACGGATACTCAGAATAATTACTACCAAAGGGAATATGAAAAACAAGGTGTGTCCCCTTGTTAAAACAGAGCTTTTTCTTCTGTATTTAATACCTTTTCAAGCACCTTATTAGTTTTCTCCTTGCAAGGAATCAATGCGCATCCTATTCTGTTGCCATTTTATTTCACTTACAAGTCTCTCATTGGCTTTTACGCAAATTGTACAGATCAAGTTGTAGCTTAGTGATGGTTAATTAGATTTTTTTTTGTACCTGTCTAATAATGATATGATTTTTTGTGTTGTTTTATTTCGGTTGCTATCCTATTTTTTAAAAGGGATAATAATTTTCCCTGGTGTCAGGAGGGATAAAGGAGCCTTCACAGTGGAACATCCTAGGGATTGTCTGTGATGGCTCTGATCTGTTGTGTGTTCAAATCAATAGGAAAGGCACTACATCAGGCATTTATTTTTCGGGTGATTAAGGAGTGTTTTCCATGTCCCTGATTGTCGGTATGTTAGATGTAATTTTCTCCTATGGTTTTAGTCTTTATAGTTGGAATCCAGCACTCTGATCTTGAAAAGTGTATTTAGGGAATCATCTTGCTCCCCTGCACCATTTGTTTCATCAACAGCAGCAAAGCTGCTGGTTTGAAGCCTTTGTTAGGTCTGTGAATCAGGTTCTAAACTTCCAAACAAGTTAGAAGAGCCAGGTTAGACTTGTCTTGTTTGAAAGTCAGTTTATCTGACACATGAGTGGCAATTCAACTTTATTAGTCTTATGATAAAGGGTGGTTTCATATCCCAGCCCTTCCCACAACTCCTCCTAGAATCTTTTTATTCTTTCTTGTCTGCAGCTGCCTGTGTAAGCTGAAGTCAGAACCTGTACGTAGCTTTTCCAACCTTGCATTTTCTGCAAGTGTTTGCATTTATTGGAGTTCTGATATGGAACATAACTGGAAAGTAGTTGGTGCAATATTCCTACATCGTGATTACTGTTTTTCTCTAAGCCAACACCACAAACTGACATCCTGTTTTTCCTGTCACTAACTATATAAGAGACAGGCTATTACAAGAAAATTAATCCTTCCTTTTTGTAGCTCAAAGATACATGGGCAAAGATATATGGTTGTCAGTAGTACATGCTGTAAGGGTTATCAGAAAAAAATACAAAGTGGAACAGCGTGTGTTGAAAGATTACCTTCACTAGAAGACTGTCCACTAGCCATTTGCTAACAAATATGCTTTAATTCTTTTATTTTTTGTCCATTCGGATTCAGTGTACATGTTGAAAAGAGCTATAAGGTCTTTTGGCAATTTGGCTGCTAGGAAGACAATTTTTTCCTTTCTGTTTTCATTAATTAGCATGTTTTTTCCAGTGGCTACTTGTTGTATTGCTGTGTGAAATCATTGACAGTTCTGAGGGAAGTTTGTGCTCTCTTGTCTTTGAGTACATTTTTATTCTTCTTTGCAGGAAAATTTATTTTTAATTAAAAAAATTTATACTTCGACCCTGTAGCCACCAGCATTTTTGGCTACAGTCTCTAGTTCTCTCTAAATGTAATTGGATAAAAATCAACACAGTAACAAATTCCTCACAAATTGTCAGTAAAATTTCCTTTCTTTCTTGAGAAGCTTCTCTCAGACTCTTATTTTTTGAACTGAAACATCTGAAAAGAAAATTATGAGGAGCTGCACAGGAAGCAGGCCTGAGTATCTACTGGCATGAATAACCTTGAGCTCTGGAAATTTTACCAATGTGTGTGGTTCAGTCCTATACTGCCTGCATATCCAAAAGCCCAGTTAAAGTTCGAGAGAAATCTGTATACTCAAGTCTGCAGGAGCAACCACAGAGAGACAGAGCTACATTCAAGGACCACATGTAAGTTACTAGAGATTGGATAACAGAACAAAAGGAAATGTATGTAATTTCATTTCCCTGAATCAAATACTCAGACTTCATTACCAATATGATTAAGGGTAATGATCCTACTCTTACATTTAATTGCTGGTTTATAATTGCTACCAAGAGGCTATAAAAATACAAGGTCAGAAAATTGGATCCAAAAAAGGGGCTTAATGCCTTACTCTAAAGTTAGACTTCAGAGGAATTTAAGCACTTAGTTCCAAAACCTTAACACAGGACTCTTGGCAAACTCTACCAAAGCCTGAGGGCTGCAGGTCCTCTGGTTCTACATTTAATTTCTCCTTGTGCCTCGTGTTCTACTTGTCTGTGTGCCTGGCACCTGACAGATATCTGTGGCTGGGAGGCTTGCTCCCCTCCGAGCCTGACTGAATTACAGAAATTAGGCATCTGCTTAATTTTCCTTATCTTCAGATGTTTCCAATTCAGCCAGCCACATCAGAACTTGTCAGTGGAAGCAAGCAGATACTTTAGCAAATAGACCTCTGTTGAGTATATTAAGGTGTGCCTTAGAGCACTAACTCAGGTGTAGGTACCATCTTTGTAGACATCTCTCTTTGGGCAGCCATGTCCAGTTCCAAGGCAAGGCTCCTCCACGTTCTTCCTTTGTGTGTTCTCCTCTGCACAAAGGAAAGTGGCTCCACTATGTTTCCTTCGGAGGGGAAGATTTCCTTTTACACAATGACTCTAACTAATATGCTAGCACAGGACTCTACGGTCTGGGTTTTCCTGACTTTCTTTATCTGAACAGATAGCTGAAAAGTTAGAGCTCTTTATCCTGGAGAAATAAAGTAATTTCACAATTATAAGTCGCACCTGATTATAAGCTGCACGTCCCGGTAGACCACGGGATTTGTCCATTTTTTTTTTTTAAAGTGAGGATCCATGTGTAACAAAGTAACAAATTAGCAACAGAATCGTGACAGCGCGGGGTTTGGTGTGAGGGGCTCAAGTTACAACAGTTTTCATAGACCAGAGAAGCCTTTAAAGGCAGCCCCAGGCGCCCTCCTCACCAGCTTTCATTTCTGGGTTGGCATTTCACTGGGATTTGTCCACAGATAAGCCGCACCTGAATATAAGCCGCACTACTGGGGTAGGCTGGATTCTTCAATGAAAAAGGTGCGGCTTATAATCGTGAAACTACTGTACTTTGCAGAGCAGGGTAGACATGGATTACTTGGGCATAAGTGGTAGCCCAGGACTGTATCTGATGCCACTTTGATGGCATAGCAAGCAAATTACCTTTCTGCTATGATTTTCAATCTAACTGGCTTCCCTAGTGTGATTTCTGATATTATAGTATACTAATCTGTAAATTGCTTTTCTACAGTTATTTTTGGGGAAAGAATGACCTTATTGTTTTCCCTTGGTGGGGCACGATATGGTATTTGAATGTTTCCTAAATATATCAGCTTTGCACAGTAGACTTCCTAGATTTAATGAAGTTTCCAAGTTCCCTCTCTTTCTGGTTATAAAAAAACCTCTTCAGTGAGGGATTTAGATGCACTTCTAAAAAAAATTAAAAACCAAATCCCTCAAAACCTGAAAGAATTTAAATTGCCATATGAATAGCCTTAGAGTCTTTAAAGAAGCAATCTCTTGCAGTTCTACCTACCACGTTCATTCTTGCCACAGGACCCCTGCTTCAGTTGCTGCATGAAGTAAACTGCTCAAGGAATGAACTGGGGTGTGTAGAGAGGGAAGACATCTTCTAGGAGTATTCTTCACTTGCCAGTAGGTGTCTGTATATGGATAACAAAGGAAAATGGCAATAGGTCTAAGTTCATCTTTATCATCTGCACAATTAGTGATCATGTGGGAGAAGTGGATCTAGCCTGCTGCAGACTTCCAAGTAGATACTCTGATGGTAGCCAGATGTTTCCAGGGTATCACTGAATGTGTGACTTTGTTAAAGTCATTAGACCAGGAATGTGATCTACAGAAATGCTCAGTGTTGATTGTTGTGAGTCTAATCAACACAACACATGCAGGTTTGGGACTTCAGGGAAGGAGCCAGAGTTATGTGGCACTGTAGATTCATGCAACGTACCACTGACTTACTGTCTTGCATCAGGCAGATCATTGTGTCTTTCTGCTTCAGTCTATAAAATAGGTTTAATGACACTCTCTCAATGTGTACATAGGAATGACACTCTCCTAGTGTTTACATAGGAGGATTGTGACCATAAATTCATTAATCCTTATAGTACACTGATATACTAGTTTTGGGAGCATCAGCACAAAACCCATGAGGCAACGAGTAGCTCTATATTCAGTGCAATGTTCAGAGGATGTGCAGTAAATAAAGCATGAGGATAAAGAGAAATATTGAGCAACTGCTGTATTCACTGAACACTGTGCACTGAATAAAGCTGGGGTCCTTTGGAAAAAAAAAAGAATTATATAATTACAGAAAGTATCATAATGTGTATGCTCATGGGAGTAGTATCTGACTGCACAGTAAATGCCAGTAGTGGCACTTCCTGACTTTTGGCTCTTTAATGAATTAATTGACGTGTATTTTTTCATCTTTAAGAGCCTTCTCCTTCAACACTTATACACAAAATGGCTGTAGTTCTCTCTTTTGAAATAAAAAATAAAAAGCTGGACAGTATACACTGTAGAACCAATTATACTGGGACACTGGACTCTCATAGGTTACTTGATTCACAAAATAACCTATGCTCATAAGAAGAGAGAGATGGTTGTGGTGACTGAGGCTTACACAGGATGTGGGCAAATGGGAGATCTGACCGGGTGTTGAACTCACTGATACCAAATGTGCAGAAGATTCCACTTTATGGGGCTTCAAGCCCACCGATATGAGGGAAGGTTGAGGGAAAGAGCTTTACAACCTCTTCTGGTTAGATATCATTTAGGCGGCAGGTTCCCAGCTCACATAACCTTTCAGTGCAGCCTGAGTCTGTGTACGATATTAATGGACACAAAAGGCTCACAGGTAATAATTGTGGCCAACAAACTGCATTCACCTTAGACAATTTTGCATTTTTACTTGGGAAAATTAGTCCCAGGCCCCTTTTGTTTCCAGCACATCCAAAAGTATCCCAGTATGACCCATAAATCATGAAATGTTCTCCATCATCACTTGATGACCTAGTGATCTAGTGCTGAATATATAAATGTGTAGGATGTACAAAACTCTAGGCTGCACGAAGGAACTAAGCTAGCTCAAAGCAAGGGAACATCTAGGAAATGCAGAAGCTGAACCAATCCACAGTGGTTTCATTAGATGTGCAAGCTCTAACCTGGCATTAGGGTGTGAAACGAACTAATGCTTTATCACTGGATGAAAAATAAGGGCTTTCTTTGGGGGTTAATTCAATTTATTTCAGACCATGTTTGCCAAGGACTATTAAAGTGTATGGATAGTTGTGGATGAACTTTTCTGTATATCTGAGCTTTAGAACTGTTGTTCATGACAAAAAGTTTACAGGAGATACCAGCAATTATTAATAGAGAGATTGCTATTGCTCCTCCTTTAGTTACTGTCTTTGCTATAAAAGGAAAGTTATAGTGTTCAGAAAGCATTGAACCATTTCTCAGTATGGTAGAATTAGGACAGAGTCTGATTTTTGGGGAATGTTTATTTCTGGGACCCTGGTACTTTTCCTTTAGCATTTTAGACTGGCACTTTTACAGGGGTGCATAGCTTTCACTGGTTAGTGATGGGCAGACATGTTGCTGCTGTAGATAGATGTTCTTGCCTTTGGAAGTCCAGCTTGGAGAAGCTGTGGGAGCCAGGGCTTGAACTAGGATGTTGTGCTCATGAGAGCCCTTCTGCTTATCAGAGAAGCCCATGATTCATGTATCAGTGCCTTGCCATTGTTTGTCCCTTCATCCTTATTGCTAAAGGGTTGGGTATGGGGCATTTGGAAATGTTACATTTGACAAGTCATGTCTGGGCCTTGAATGGTGTCTGATATATTTTCTTTGAGAATGATTCAACATTTTATTCACAGAGAACAAGATGGAAGATGTTTTTTTACCATTAATATTTTCCCAAATATATTATACTCAAGAAGATTCTGTGAGATCTGGAGATATTTTGAAGAATAATGGAAAATAAGGGAGAAGATGCTGTTGACTTCAAATCATTTATCTCATTTAAATGTGTAAATGCTACTCTGTCAAATTACATTCGTCTCAAGAATTGAGGAAAAGTAGGTTCTCAGGCCTGACACTGTAAATGTCTTTTTCTGGGCCTCATTCACTTTACCTTGGAGCCTGTGTGTTTTACTGTTCTTGACAAGTGATAGTTCCTACCAGATTGTTTCAATAGCTTTAACTTATCTGCATTCCTAGTTCACACAAGTATCATGTCATGTTGAGCTTCTTACCAATGAACATCTCCCAAGTCCCTCTTCTCAGGGCTACTCTCAATCCATTTTCCAACATCTGTTATTTGTGTTTGGGATAGCTGCAACTCAGGTGCAACACCTTGTTCTTCTCCTTCTTCATCAGGTTTGCATGGGCCAACCTTTCCAGCCTATCAAGGCCTCTCTGGGTGACAGAGTGAGTTTCTTAGTGTTGGTTTATTACTTTTATATGGATACTTGCCCTATATACAATTTTGTTTGGTAACTGTAAAATGTATTGGTCTTTCTATGAATAAGATGAGGCCAGATTGCATAAATTTTCACAGTTTCCTCAAAAATGGTGATGGAGGTCCCTCACTGCCAGAGCAACACTGAATTTTGAATGAGTAACAGCCACACTGTTATCATGCACCACAGCACAGCCAGGTCACAAGCAAGTCTAGTCTCAGCCTTTCCCTTGGGCTGTAATCTATGAAGTTTGTAGGACGTAGCAAGATACACCTCCTTGATCTAGATGTCTTTATTCTTAAATTAAGGGAGAGTAATGCTAGCTAGGATCTGTAAGCTACTATAGAGCACCATAATGTATTGCAGATAGAGTTACATCTTGTGTTGACTCAGATGTTGGAAGCCATCCTGTTCTCAACAGTGACTGCTTCTTTGTTTTCTATTGATACTGAATGAGCTGGTTTCAGTATTTAAAGCCTGGAGTGTCTCTAGACTCACCTACATAAAAGTCCAAGTCTCTCTTGATGTTTCGATTGGTCAGAAAAGAATGATTACCCTGATAACCTTCCAGTGTATACAGATGGCTGCTGCCAAGGTATTCCCTTTGGGACCTTCTTTCTAAAGTGGTTCAAGACAGTTCCAATCCCTTGTGCCTTGAGGTGGTCCTCAAGGCACATCTCTGCTTTGGTGCTTGGTGCTTGGGGATTGATATGGCTGCTGCTCTTTGCTGCTTGTACTTTGAGGAAAGGCTCATAAAAAGCAGAACAAATATTTGGAATAACCACACGTCTTTTATAACATTATAAAGACTCAGTGCTGCTTGCATACTTCAGTGTGGTTCTACTAAAGATGCAGGAAAACTGCTGATTTATATCCTCTACATTCCAGGCCGTTTTTTTGGGTCTCAGTTATAGGCATTTGTTATCTTTGCTTACGTGTCTCATCATAGTTAGGAGTGGACAAGGATGAAACTCGTGTGATGCTTTTTCTACTCACTTGTATGGACACTTGTGTTTTATTTTCCGTGGAGTTATTTTATTTTGTAATTTTTTTCACTTGCTCTGCATGTGTAATAGTTGACAGAGAAACAATCTCTAGAAATTTAGTTTTCTCCCTACTGCTAGAAGTATGAGGTATTTTCTTTGCAACAGTGTGTTTCCTTCAGAACTAGTGCATGAGGCTACCCTAGTATAGACATGACAAGGTTTGCCCCTGTGGACAGTTTTTTAAATTCCTTGAACTGAGTGCTATTTTTGGAACTCATACACTAGACTTTTGAAAATTACCTAAACTCACTCTGCTGCAGGAGAACAAGGCTAAAAAGGACTGCCCAATTAATCAAATGAAATTATCCCACCTTCAACCCAGCCATGGAATAGAAGGTTCCTTTCCAAGTGTTCAGAGATCACAGGATTAGAACACAAGAGGTACAAGAAGCACACTGTGGGAAACTTGCTTTGCATATAAATCTTCCCCTATCCCTTCAAATCTCTTTAGTGGAACTCCTCGTTCTCATATTTTACACAATGACAAGAGTCCCGTAAAGGTCATGCATTTAAAGACTGTATATATGCATGCTGTGTTGTGTTTAATAACTTCGAGAATTATCATCTTTCATGTCACTTAAATGTCTGCATGTTGAGGTAAGATAGGTTTTTAGCCTTAATAAGATTATTATTTAAATAGACTATTGTGCCCACAATACATATGATTAGAAAAGGTGTCATAGTTTAGCTTTTTGTATTTGGATGTAGGAATGAGGAAAAAAGTGATGTTTGTTTCAGAAAATAATGGTATCTATGGCAACAGATGCATACTGTGTTTCAATGGGGAAGTACAAGCAGCCATGTTAGAAAGGAAGAGGTTATGTCAATAATAGCTTTTCAATAATTCATTGAAAAAATTTTACAAGTCAAGTTAAGAAGTACTGCCACAGTCAAACTAATGAGCATTAAGTTAATTTTGATACTCAACAGTGATTACTCCTGCAATTAAATATTCTTCTCAGGTTATGATTAAAAAACTGCCCGAGAAATATTTTCCAGTGAGACACTAACAAAAATAAAGTTTGACATTTCTCAACTGGAAATAGAATACAAACTTTTTATAGCTGTCCTTGTTACCATTTTATATCCATGGTGTCTCTAGCAGGATAACAAAGATTTCTAGCTACATGTCCACAGGCAGAACGGGTTACAGCTGAGTATTTATTTAACTAGTACTTAAAAGCTTACCTAATCCATAAACATTTGTGTTAGGGGTATGTGGTTCCTACAGGCACATTAGCGGAGTTTCTAATTTATATTGTTTCTTGTTAATAATTCAAAATAGTGACATCTTTCCAAAGCCTTAGGTGTTGTCCCTGGCTGCTGTTTTGCTTGTACTATATCTGTCTGAAGCTGTACGTCCTTTACCCTCTTGCAATATACACTGCTTCCAAAACCGCAGCAAGAAACATGAGAAAGCACTTTATATCTTTGTTTATAGTAGTTGTGGAGAGCCAAGGCTGCATGCTAATGATCTCAATAGTGACTAATGAGTAGTGAAGTTTTCAAGCAGGAAAATGTTGAAAGAGATGAAATAGCAGAAGCAAGAGAGAAAGACTAAATCAGAGCACCAGCATTAAAACCTGACACCAGCAGCCTGGAATTTTCAGGTGAAATTTACACCAGTTCAAGGAGTCACTATAGGATATATACCCCGACTCACTGTTTTAAACATTATTTTAATAGCAGTTCATTTTCCAATTAGAAATCAGAGAGAATTACAAATTAAAAGGGTATATAGGTTCTGTACCGTTTCACTGTGAAGGGACTAATTTTATCAATAAAGAAACATGCAAAGATAGGCATGTGTAAAGTGAACATAGACCTGGCTCAGATACACACTTTGGCAGCAATTCCAAAACCCTTGACAGACTGCTTTCTCTGTACATGTATATTTTAGTATGTTTGACCTAAAACCTACATGCACAGCTGGCCTGTATAGGACTGGGAAGGTGGCACCAGAGCTCCTGAGTGGCTACTCTAGATTAGTGATCCTTTTTCTTCATCAACCTCTCTGGACAAAGGAATTCCATTTTATATGCTGGGCATGCTTCATGGTGAGCGTGGTGGAATGAGGCTCTTCTTCTTTACATACGTGCCCAGCAGCCTGTAAAGGCCTGAAGGCACTAGGAATGTGATTTCTCACCTTGTGAAGGATTACAGAGATCTTCAAGCACCTTGTCCCCAGTGAGTCTGTTATAATAGTGTTTTCATTCTGAAGAAATTCACCATTTAGAGGAAGAATTTGATAGATTCAGTTTTTCTAAAGACATAATTTTACCTTCTCTTTCACTCCAAACCCCTGAGCTAAGGATTTGTTTGTTTGTGAATAAGGTATGTTTTTCTGTTGTGCTCCTAGAATAGATCTAGATATTTTTCCCAAATGTTTTTCTATTACAGAAAATTACATTTTTCTATTTCAAATTTACTATTTCAAAAATAAACACTACAGACAAAATTTTCTATCCTGGTCGACACAGCAGCTCTCACCTCCTGTAGTCTGTTCTTCCTGAATGAGGGGAACTCCCATTGATGTGTAGATCTGAGAGAAGAATTTTGCCCTAAGGGCTCAATTTTGCTCTGAGATTGACATACGCATATCATCAAAAATAGAATAATCTATGCATTTGAGGAGCTATCAGCAGCTCCTCTGCAATGCTGTTGCTCTTGGAGATTTCTGACATCCTACTAAAATATGTGGTAGGCTGAGAGTTATCCTAGGTCTAATGCTTGTCCTAACAACATCTCTCCCAAAACAGATGAGGTAGAAATAAAGGGTGATCTCACATTGTTATTGTAATTAATCATATTATGACATATCAGGCAAATGTAGCAAATGTTTTTTTTCTTATAACACTTCCTTGATTAGGTCTTATTCTAGAGTCTCTTCAGGCAGGTACTCAGGAACTGTCTGTCTGCACAAGTATTTTCACATTTTTGGCATTCTCTGAGACCCATCGCGAAATATGGCATTTGTGACTTTTAGAGGAAAGAGTGTGTTACACTGGACATAAGACCCAGGGTTTCATTGTGGGTAGAAGAGTACTTCAGTGCCTTGCTCTGGGATGCTTTTGTATCTAGAAAAAGTTACCTGAGGGGCAAAAGTCATCACCTTTCCTTGCAGAGTGAATGTCTGTGGTCTTTCTTCACAACAGTTTTTCTCCAGGTTTTCCTGTTTGCCTGAATAGTGTGGCCACTGGAATCCAGTGAGCACAAGTTTGGGTAGAAATCAGTACTTTCTGTTGATTTTTCTCACTCCTGATCTGACACTTCCTTCTTTTCTGCTGGTGGGGAAGTTCTGCTTATCAGTTACTATCACTTTCAGGTATCACTAGACATCTATCAAGCCCACTCTTAGTCCAAAATAAGTTATCTTGGAGCAGTATAGCAGGAGATGGGTGTCATGATTCACTGCTGGGTGGGACTGGGTGCTTGAGGAGCAGGTTTCTTGTGTTTTATTTCTAAAACTTTTTCCTGCTATCCTGGAGCCAGTGACAGTGCTGGCATAGCAACACCTCTTAAAGAACTTTAGGTGCGTGTTGCTCAGAACTCTAAATCTGAGCAAGCTCCCCCTGCCTAAAACAGATCTTTATTTCAAGAAAAATTTTTAAAAATTTTCCAGAAGGATACAAAATTAACTCTCTCTGCCTTGTACTAGCACTTGTATCTGTGACAGCAGTTAGGAGACTGTCATGTCACGAAAAGCTTTCATTCTGGTTTTTAACTCCACCTGTGCTATGATCTGCCTCCCTGCTGGAAGTTTCAAAGGAAGGAGCTTCCCTTTCTTGCTATACAGCTGGAAGCTCTTTTTTTCCCCCTTCTTCTGTGATTGCAGAAAGGACCCTTTCTTATTGAAATTGGAAGGAATAACAGAACTTCCTTCTCTTCTGGAGGAGAGCCATTTTTTCCAGAGGAAGATGCTGAAGACCAGTTCCCAGCACTGCCTGCTGGTTCTCCTGTACTCTCTCAGCATCTAGCAATATCAAAAGTATTCTTCAGAGAAATTGGTTAAAACATCCAGTATTAAAAAGAAATGGGATGGTTTGTAGCTCCCAGAAACTGTGCTAATATGAATACCCCATTAATTCCTTAACAAAGGCCAAATAATCATAGTTTGGGAAGGCTGGTGTATGTAAACAGTAACACAGTTATACCCCAGAGACTGGTTGCAGGTTGGAGTGGGATACAGGCTGGCCTCCATGGAGGTGCTGATAGCGTGTATTCCTGTGTTAGCCCAACACTCACACCAGTTCATTCACTCAACAGAGTCTAGAGCAGATGCTTGGGGAGTAATTCACTTGCAAAGGGAGATGCTGTAGGGTGCAGATGTTGGGAAGGATAAGGATTTGACAGGAAGGTCTCACAGATGCAGATATTTAACAGAAAGACCTCTGAATGTAGACTCTGAAGAAGGAATAGAAATTATAGCAAGTTTTGATACAGAAGAAAAGAATTGCTGAGCCATTTTTACTGGGTAACTAAGAAGGCAAAGAGCAAGTGAGTTGGAAGGGGCTTTTATGACTCTGAGCAAAGGATAAATCCACCTCAAATAAAAGATGTTTTTACCAAGCAAAAAAATTTTCACAGACAAACAGAAATACCATGTTACAAGCAGCAAAAAGATCTCAAAATTTTTCACTGCAAGAAAACTGAAAAACAGCTTCTAGCTTAAACTGTAACATACTAACTTCTTGTGATTGGAACATAGTAACATGAATATGGTAATGTTAGTAGTTGTGATAGCCTACAGGTAATAGTAAAGGTATTGATTGGTTGTCTTGTATTAAGGTGATCTACAATGAAAAGTATAACATGCATTGTAACCAGAGCTAAAGAAGCTTTCAGGCAAACCCACAGCTGTGGTTGGAAAGCCTGCAGGCTGGGCTCTTGTCACCCAGAACCCATGAATTGCTGCATCATTTGGAAATAATAAACAGCATTTTAAAGAGCCCGTCTGGAGTTCCGCATCCCTCATTTCGGCTCTTACATATAGGGACCTCCAAGTGAGTTTTGGTGTAAGACAGATGAAGAAACTTCTGGCAGGATATCTGGCACCTTGCAGAATACACCACAGCATTAGAAATGGCAGCTATTTTGCCACAGATTTCTCCAGTGACTAAATTGACATCTCATTCTTTTGTAGCCATCCATGCTGGTAACCACTAAGTTTAGGCATCTGAAACTTCATCAAAATCTCCACTCCAGAGTGACTGTGCCGTGACTATTTCCTGGAATTTGATCATGTTGACTATGAGATATGAAACAGGATTAGTCAAGGACTTTGAGTGGTATTCCTTCTGATTTTGTAAGTGATGTTTATCAAAGATGTAGAAACTTTAATAAACATTGCAAAAAGCTTATCTTGTGAATATGGATTATAATTGGATTTTTATGTTAGTGTTTTTGAAAAAACCCTCTTATTTAAAATATGAATATTTGCATTCAATGCACTAAAGAGGTTCCAAATACAATAAAAATATAATTTCAGTTATTACTTGAATCTGTGTTCAGGGACCTATTTTTTCATGATATGACCTGCCTCTCTTCACAGTCACTGTAGTGATTCTTATTTGCTGCTTGGAGCTAAAACACACGTTCTCTCCACTTTCAATTTTGCTTAATGTAAACTTGAGCAAAAGCCTGCTATTTCAAACCTCTTTGCTTCCAAATGCTTCACAAACATTTGAAACTAAAGAACCATATTTTTCAGTAGGAAATATAACACATATTACAAGTGGGGCAACTGAGACAGAGACAAAATAGCATCCTGAGACAGCACATGAAATACTCAGTCTGCTTTAGGCCACTAAGCATGCTGCCAGGCAATATGGAAATGTATAAGAGCTATAAGGCAATTGCTAGGGTTATCAAAATAAGTGTTTGCCAGAGATAACACAGTATGCTCACCTTGGGAGTGGTTGGTGACACAGCTACAGAAACCTACTGTGTTGCACCGGCAGGTGGGTGTGATGGTTTTATCAGTATAAAACATTGGCTGATCATCGTACTCTTCACATCAGCCTCCTCTGTGGAAAAGCATGCACCTGACAGTCATAAATAAACCACTGATTTTTGTAAATTAAGCCTCAGGAACAACAGATCAACACATATGTGGCTGAAATACGATTTGATTCCTGGAAATTACATAAATGCCAAACTTGTTTCTGTTAGAACACAAGCCTTAAATATTGCATATTACTAGATGTAAACCTCTGATGGGGAAAATCCCACCCCCTCAAGTTGATGAGGCTAGTAATGAAGCATCTGTCATACTCCCAATGAACATAACAAAATATTTTCTGTAGAAAGAAAGCTGTTACAAATTTTTTTTTTTTTTGCTTTTGTAGGAATTCATATAAGAAAGAAAAAAATTGAAGGGTAATTTTGAATCTCTAAAGCAACAGAAACCTGAACTGAAAAATCCAGCAGGCTAAGAAAACACCTAAGACCAAATAAAGCATAAAAATCTGGAATCTTTCTTACATTTTATGCAGTACAGCTGAGTGCATCTGTAGCGGGCACTCTAGAAATCACTTTTTATTAAATCATACTTTTCCTGCCTTTAGTTTTTTCCATATGTGCTAAACCAGTATTGCTTTACTCCACTGATCAGATGAGCTTCTCCTAGTGGCAGAGGAGACTGCAGGCTGCAATCCTGTCTCCCATCATAATGGGATCCACTCTATAGGAGCACTAGAATTGTCACTGCTTGTAATCTTGCCTTTTCTACACATAGGTCCTGGGATGATGCTTCCCAGAAGAGTCTGGCTGGCTAAGATTCTGCTAAATTCATATATGGCTCAGAAAAAACCTTACATGCTTCAGAGTGGTTCAGGAAAGCAGGTGAGTGAGGGCAGACTACCGTGACTAAAAAAAAAAAAAAGAAAAAAAGCCTGTTGCTTTTAATCATCTTGTTGTCTGAAGACCATACTCTGTTCACTTATGAAGGAATGGGATTGAGCAAACTGAATGAAGTGTCTAGCAAGACTACTGAGCTGGGTATACTTTTAATAAACCAAGGCTCAGCTGGAAATTTCTGAAGCATTTATGGATTGAAGGACAGTTTTTGAGTATCAGCTACTGAAGTGTCTTTTTCCAGATCAGATTGCCAGTTGCAGACCACCCACATATTTATTAACAAAACCCATTGCCTCGCACCCTGCCTTAGAGCTGGATTTTAGTTATTTGCTGACTGGAGTATGAATATGACATGACTTAAGAAGAGACAATTTAGTCAATGAAAGCAAAAATCCACCTGTTTTCCTCAGGTTTGCCATACAATTCTGTCTCTGGAACACATGGCATGACCTATGGCCTCAGCCTCAGAATTAACTTTACTTCCCTTCCTGGAGCTATCACTTATGATCATGATGTTCAGAAAAATTACCTTAAGGGTATAGCAGAGATATAAGTAATTTTTCAGGCATAGTTTCAGTACTGGAAGGCCATTTAACTTCCCTTATTATGTCATGTATTTTGGATTTAACACTTGATTATTTAAAAACAAGAGAGACAGTTCTTCCCTCCTGGTAAAAATTCTGCTTTTTAAACCTCAAAGACAATAAAACTTGCAATGCTGATGTCCATTTATCTTATTTGCCAACATTAGAAAGTGTAATTCTATTTCTTCTTTTAGATCTCCTTTCAGCAAGCTCTTTTCCCATCACCTCTTCTTTTTCTCTGTCTCTTGGGGCTCAACCTTGTCAGTGTTCTAGTTCATTCACATTTCACATTGCTGGTCACAATAATGTGCTTAGGGTTATGAAATGTTGATGGATGGCCAAATGAAGCTTCAATGTCATAGACCTCTAAATCTATTGTATTTAATTAGGAATTTCTTAGGAACTCTCAATCTTTTAAATCCTTTCTTGAATAAAACCTATAGGGAGACAGGGTATTTTGTTTTCTGTAAGCACACCAGAAAGGGTAGAGAAAAAGTTTGGAATTGATCAAAACCATCCCCATGAATCCAGGTTCATCTCAGAGGGGATTGTTGAATGAGCTGCACAGGCAGTTATCTCTGTGTATGAGGTTGGTCACAGGACTTTTAATTAGTCGGTCTTGCCTACATATTACAATTACCAGCTTTGACAGTCAGGAATAACTTGCAACTTCTATGCATTTTGAGATTGGACCCCAAAACTGTTTTGTTAAGGATATTGCATTATGGAAAAGGAAGGATTATTTCAGTGTAGGTTTTCTTCATTTAATTTTTTTTTTCGTTTTTTATTTTTTTTTTTTGTTTGTTTTTGTTTTTGTTTTTGATTAATTATATATTTTTATTTTCTTTTCCTGATAATTCTTAAAGTGCCATTCTCTTCTGGAGCTTGGAATTAGAATCGTAAGAGCAGGATTGGTAGGACTGTGCTTCCCTTTCTCCACCAGAGTATATACAGGGTTTCCATGTAACACAATGACTAAAAGTTTAAAGACTTCTTCTGAAGCCAAACTCTGAGAAACACTTCATAGTGAAAGCAACTGAAAAAGCTCTAAACTTTCTTTTAAGTGTCTCCAACGTTTAGCTGAAGACTTTTCAGAGTTTTTTTTATAATTAAGAAGGAATACAAATTATCCTGGTATTTAAACTGCTTATAGTAGATGAGAAAATCTCTGTAGCAATCCTGTTTTCACTCAGTCTCTGAAATGGTCCATTGGCAGTAAAAATGATCACATGCCATCTCAGTTTAATGAAAAATATGTTTTGAAAATAATACTGACATTTGGAAGATTCATTTAGTCATTTTGCAATTGTGCACGTGTGACCAGCCAGTAAACTTTTCAAGTTTAGTAAAAAAAAAATTAAAAATTGTGCGCAAGTTTTTATGATTTGAAATGGTACTAAATATATGGCTATATCTTCAGCCAGCATAACCACAGTGTACCTTGAATGATGTCAGTAAAAACACTCTCTTTTGGTTTTGTGGAGAACACAATAGTCTATGCAGTTCCAACTTGAAACAATCATCCTTCTCTCTCACTCAGGAGAACTTTGCCAAATTCAAAATTTTAATACTTTTAAGCTGTGAGGGTTTAAAGTGATAGATTTGCTCAGGGTTGGGAGGAAAAATTTAATCTGACTTCTTGTTTTGGATTAAGAAAAGTGCTTCCAGAGCCCTGAATCTGAGTGAGGGATGGTCTCACGTTGGTCCATCACAGCAGCACTTCTCTTGGAATCTGTTGCTCTGCAGGGATTATGAGAACATGGAATTTGGAGAAAGAAAATTTGGCCGAGTCAGACAGTTTATTCCCCTGAAAGATGTGAATATTCCATAAACAGATGAGAGACCAACCCTTATGTGTAAATCCTACTGAATTTACTGAATCCTACTTCCCTACAGTGGGGAGAGTTGTGAATGCCTAAGATGAAAATTTTTGTATAAATTATTTCACTGTCCTGGAGTATGTTTCTGATTGGTAGTAAAGATTTCAGTCCTAATCAGGCGTCACAAGAACCTGGAGAAAGTGATTGTGGTGGTATGAATTAATTGGGTCTGATCATAGAGGTGTTATTGTCATCTAACTTCAAATTCAGCTTTGGCTTGTTAAGTGCCTTAACAAAATCTGAGTACAACCCTCCTCTTGGCAGGAGCTCATGGGCTGAAGATGCATCTTTGTCATTAATTATATTGACACAGTTTTATTTATGTGGTTGGGACACAAAAATTTCCTGCTCTACTCACTATGCCAGCTCTTGTAGCAGCCTCAGATCTTTTATTTGCAGATAAGCCTATATATGATGTTCATATATGTTCATATGGATCTTTCACTGAGGTGTACAACACATTCAAACTCTTTCAGAAATAAAAAGTGAGATAAGAGGTAACTTTGAGTAATTTTCCTTTTTTTTTTTTTTTTTTTTTTTTCCTTTCTCCTGGCTCTGCTTAAAACTACATTGTGTTAAGTTTTCCAGATGATGCCCTTCTGTCTTTTGGCAATTCTAACCACATGGAATTTGAAGACTGCTTTTATATATAATGGATTTTCAGATGTTTGACAACCTGCTTGGACCTAGATGCAGTTTCAGCCTTGCTCATCATGTTCAGAGATCTGTCATCCTGAACATGGGTGAGAAAGTCTTAGAAGCAGCAAGCCTGGGATTTCCATGGAGTGTATGATAAAGATGTAGTCAAAGACAAGCAGAGAGAAGTGATATTTTCCCACTTAGAGGTATCTGTTACGGTGTTTGCCTGCTTCTCTTTTATACTAAAGGTGTGAGTTTATTTGTCTTTCTTTTTTATTACTGCACCACTGATCTCGGACCAGATGTTGTAAGTCCTGTGCATGTTGAGAGCAGCAGGTTTGCTGGATGTGTGCAGACCACCTGCACCCTGCACATGTAACAGATCCACTCCTTCCATGAACTGTTAGATTTACGGAACTGGTGCAATGTGGCTTGCACACCTAGGAAATGACGAGAGGAATCGCCTAGATCTAGTTGTTCTGAGGGTTTAGAAAGAAGAAGGGAAGTGTCCTTCACTGTAGGAAAACTGACCTTCCAGAAGGAGGAATGTTTCCCCACTTGGGAAACTTATTCTGTGAGGTTTGGATGGAAGACAAATCCAGCGGCTGTGAGAAACCGTAGTATCTGAGGGAGAAATCTGTTCAACAGTTAATATGGCTTCAGGCGCTGCGATCCCCTGAGGCAGGAAAGCAACCTCTGTGCCTTAGAAACTCCTTCAAGGTGTCAGCCTTGTCAGTGTGGCACTTGTGAACCACTGCACTGGAAAGGCACAGGGCATGTAAAGGCTCCGGGTCCCAGACGATCAGTCTGGTAGAGAACCTTGGAAGTGATGCAGCTGTCAACAGCAGTGGGAAACGGGAAAGATACCAGGCGGGTTTCTTGTACACAAATTAATCACCAGGAGGTAATGGATGATGCTGAAAATAAAAAGGAAGGAAGAAAGCATCTCAAGTGGAATAATGAGGCAATGAAGAATTTCACTGCTGAGAAAACTTTGGATGACTGGGGGATAGTAGAAGATGTGAATGACCCCATACTCTTTATCTGCTTACAAAAGGCAAGGCAGTTAAAGGATAATAGCTGCCATACAATAGGTTGTATAGAAGTTCTGAGAGGTTCCTCTGGTTTCCAGTTACTTAGGTAGTCAGAATTAACCATGAAAGTGTTCAGGGCTATTTTACTCTGAAATACTTTTTTTTACTTCTTTTTTAATTTTCACTTTTAATTTTTTTTCCTTACATTTTATTTTAAAGAAGGCTGTGTTAAAAAAGAAGCTGAAACTCACAGGTGAAAGTCTGTGGCTGAAGAGAAAACTTCACAATTTAATGAAGAAAGAGCCTGATTACAAAAGGGATTGGGAGTGGATCTGGAACAAATCATCAGAACGTCATGAAATAACTCTTGACAAAGTACTTAGAGTTTGTCAAACTAGCCAGGTGCCCAGCTCAGAAAAAAGGAGAGGACATAATTGAGAATCCAAAACAGAGCAAAGAAAGATGCTTGATGAAGCTGTAATTGGAGTCCTACAAGAGCAGCATCTGGGGCTGCAGATTGTGTGGAAAAGAGCACACGCCATAAACTGGAAGAAGGTATGCACTAGATTACATCATTGTGAAATAGCGTGTAAGAAGCAGCATGCAGGAGATCAATGACAGCACCGTTTGCTCTGGGGGATTCTTCATAAGAGCAATTCATCAGAAGATGAATGGACTATCACCCTGAAAGCAAGTAAGACATTTATTCATTTTAAATTGGATACTGGTGCACACGATGGTGTGTTGATTGAAATAATGTTATCCTCCTGACAAGAAGCAGATAATGGAGAGTCAGGGGAGGTTTACAGGGGTAAGATAATAGCAACTAAAGTTAACATGAGGGTAAGTAAAGTAGACAGATACAGTCTGTATTAACTTTATGGAGAAAAGCATTCATTATAGAAAAAATAATGTCAAATCTTTGTTCTCATCAGGACAATGTGTTGATGAGAGAGGACAGGCGGACAGTATACCTGAGGAAGCATCAGGGGACACCCGCTAGAGAACAAGCCATATTTGAGTAGAACACATATCAGAGGACAGAGTCAGACTTTCTCAAGCCCCTCTTCCTATTCTAATTCCATTCCTCTGAAGGAAGAGGAAAAAAAAAATAAAAAAATGAGTTTATTACTCCAACAATCATAAAATTCCTAGGAGAGTGAGCTGTGAGTACACTCTTTATTCTCTAATGAAGATTTTCTCTAGAGAGAAAAATAGGGACAGAATGTTTTCTGTCTGGATAGACCAGAGGAATTGAATAAATATGAATAAAAGAAAAAAAGTCACAATAGTTGTTAGGGGATAATTTTCTGTTTGTCTAATACTAGATTTTTTCATATGCAGGATGTATCAGCAGGATTCCAGGGAAAGTCTTTGGAAAAATACAGCACATGTTTTATGAGTTTTCCATGTCTTGTTGAGAAAACCCTGTTTCTTTTGACTTCCATTTATGTTATGCTCAGCATTACATTTGTATTACAAAAATAAAAAAGTTTTGATAGCACAGAAGAAATCGGGGCACCACAGAAGATAGTTTAATATGGGAAAAACACTTAAAGAAACTGAAATGTTGGAAGAGAACAACTGGAAGCTCTGAGCATCCTGGAACAGAACCAAAGCAGCTGGGTTACTGTGATGCCAGCAAAATGTAAATTTTCTATAACATAAATAACACACCTGAGAAAGAAGGTTATTTGGCGAGACATATAGGTAACAGTGAAACCACTGCAGTTGACAAAGAAATAGTAGATTTCTGGGAATGATGGATTACATTAGAACAATTGTGCCTTATACTGCTGCCTGAATAAATAAATAGAGAATGCTCCTACACAATGACATTGCCTGACCTTAATAAAAAGTCTAAGAAGTAAAAGGAATTAATTTGGGAGGATGGTATGCCCAAAACGACGTTGTCCACAGGTGTTTCAAAGAAGTATTTTGGGATTTCAGTGTAATCTTCTTGCAGGAGAGTGGTCACAGCTAGAGACCAGTGGTTTATGAATAGTAGATGCTAACAGGAAATGAGAGTTAATAAGCTCAGATAGAAAAGGAGGCTTTGGCATGGTTGTAAAAGACTTCATGTCTTAGTTGTGGGAGGCCTTAGCTATTACTATTTTATTAGCTGAAATCGACTGCAAACCACTTATTGCTGTTACTGAAAATGACCTTGTGAACACTCCAGAGAATTCACAGCTTACTTTTTATTTTTTTCAACAACAAATGGATGATTTGTAAATTGAACCTGAACCTGGAAGAGATTTGGAGATGCAGACTCAATCTTCCAATGACTTGAAGTTCAACATTAGTATATTTTGCAAATAAAAATAAAATTTGTGTTCTGAGGTGAGCTAAGAACTTTGAGCTTCATACTGACTACTTAGGATGAGATCCTGCACAAAGTAATAAAGATTAAAATTATAGCATATCCCTCATCACTCTTATCAGTGCAAGTGGAGCTACTATCCCTGCATGAAATTCTGTTTCAGGAACGAGACTATTAAGTTATTAAAAAGTATGTGAAAAGTAGTCACAGGTGTTGATAGGGGTCCTTTGAGGAGAAAAATAATGTAGCAGAAAGAGGAGAGTTAATTTGAACTTAAATGAAGAAGCTCTTAAGTTCTTGCATATGGCAGAACTAAAGATGAAGGTGTAGGAAACTGTTATACTAATGGTACAGAGAAAAAACTGGCTGGAGCAAAGTACTTATACATTATTTACAGAGATTAGGGGGGAAAATACAAAAGAGAGCACTATGAACTATGTACTTACAATTATTCTGACTCCTGTGAAATGATTTTGTTGGGAGATAAAGACAAGGAATTGATGATGGATATCAAAGATCTTTTCTTTTCTGATACACCACATTTGACAGCAATGGGCCAGAATTAGTTATATGTGAATGTGAGTGGTGCAATACTGGCTTGATTGTCTGCATTGGGTTTGCATGGCAAGGTGCTGGTAGCAAGGGTACTACAAGGGTGGCTTCTGTAAGAAACTGGTAGAAGCTTCTACCATGTCCAGCGGGGTCAATGAATGCCATCTGGCTCCACTGAACCTGCCACTGGCCAGCCCCATCAGTGATGGTGGTGGTACCTCTGGAATAACAGATTTTACAAGGTGAGGAAACTGTACAGGAGCAGATCCTCAGAGGAGAGGAGTGAATTATGTGAAAGAGACAACTCTGCAGACACCAGGGGCAGTGATGCTGGAGGGGAAAGAGGTGTTCCAGGCAGCAGGGCACAGATTCCCCACAGCCTGTGGTGAAGACCATGGTGAGGCAGCTGTGTCCCTGCAGCCTGGAGGGTCCCACTCTGGAGCAGCTGGATGTTTGAAGGAGGTTGTGACCCCATGGGAAGACCGTGATGGAGCAGGGTCCTGGCAGGACCACTGGACTCATGAAGAGAGGATCCTGGAGTGGAGCAGGCCTGCTATTGTGACACTAGGGGGGACACAAGCTGGGGCAGGCTGTTCCTGAAGAACTGCACCCTGTGGGAGGAATCTGTGCTGGAGAACTCTAGTTCGTGGGAAAGATTCATGCTGAAAAGCCTATGCCTATGGAGGACAGTCTTCTTTGGGAGGAACCCCATGCTAGAGCAGGTCAAGAGTGTGTGTAGTCCTCCCCCTGAGGAGGATGGAGAAAACTGCAAGTGAAACTGAGCCCAGGAAGAAGGGAGGGTTATGGGAAGTGTGTTTTAAGATTATCCTACTCTGATTTGATTAATAATATAGGAAAAAATTTTTCCAAGTCAGGCCTGTTTCACCTGTGATGGTGCATCGCGAGTGATTTCTCCCCGCCCTTACCTGTATCCATGAGCTTTTTGTTATATTTTTTCTCCCCTGTGCATCCAAGGTGGGCATAGAATGGTTTTGGTGAGCACCTGGTGTGCCGCCAGAGCTAAGTAACTACACCAGCTATCTGCTAGTCCCAGTGAACTTCTGTCCATTAGATGGGTGAAAAATGGTGTGTAAGACAGGAAACAATTGCAGTGTGTTTAGACAATAGGCCTCCTGGCTATAACTGGCCAGGTGAAGCAGATGTCCTATCTTCTGACAGGAACAGGTCTGATCTTCCAGAGGAAGTGAGACACCACCTCAGACACTGTTGGACAGTTTAGTCATTATTATGACTTCATGTGTTTGCATTAATAACGGTTTTAATTATAGCTGTCCTTACATTCTGCCTTGGAATGGAACGTGTGGTATTTGGGGCTGTGCCTTCAAAGGCTCAGCAGCTTGGCAGGGCACTGTGAGGCTCTTGTTGCAGCAAACAGACAGCTGTTTGCAGACAGAGGATTATTCCCAGCACCTCTGGTGCCGAGTAGCACTGGAGACCACAGAGAGAAGAGCTACTGAGGGCCAGAAGACAGTCCAGAGGCAACTTGCCCTCCACCTATGATTGATCAGCTAAGACCGTGTGGGAGATAGGCCATTTGCTCTTGTTGGCAGAGGAGATGCCAACCCACCCAGAGAGAGGGATTCTGAGAAGTATCTGAAAGCGGAACCTCAAGGAATGTCCCTCCTCTGGCTGGCAGTCATTCCTGCGGGAAGAACTGCCTGCCTCCTAAGGAGGTGGTGAGTCCCAGTGACTGTAGTACCTCAGTCCTTCTGCCCAGATCCTCCTGCCCATTTCAGGCCTGCAAAAGGCCTTCAGGATTTGGTATATGGACAGTAGAAATTGTAAGACTTGTGTTAATATGAATAGACTGACAGGTATTGCAGGTGAGACATTTTTCTGGTATGTACAACTGAACTCTGGCAGGTTGAGATGGTGCGACTTGGTTCCAAGCCTAATAAACCAACAGAACGTGTGTTTACTATGAATGGGCTCATTCATTCCAATGTCAGTGTGTGTACACACGTGTTTGTGTGTGTGTGTGTGCATGTAGAGAGAAGAGAATCCCTCTTCTCCCTTCTCCTCATGGCTTATATCATACAGCATGCCGACATATGCAGACTAACAACTCCTTCATAAGGAATCTGAAATACAGAGTCCAAGGGAAGTTTAACAGCTTCATAGTGCGTAATTCTCTTTTGGCCACATTTTGTTTGTCAGGGGGAGCACAAGAATGAGGCTACACATAATTTAACACCTTTCCCTATTTAGAGCTTGTTATTTTAACTTTCTCTGAGATTGTTTTTTTAAAAACTGTTTGTCTGAATTTAGTGGTTGTGAAGGAAAGTGACAGCCCTAAAGACCATAGTTTTCCTTGCAGAACGGGCACGGGATGAGCTCCAGCAGAGTGCATTTCCTCATATTACCACCCTGATTTGACCTTGAATGACCTGTTGCAGGGCCCAGCAGAATTGTTTTTCATATCTTTTCAGTCCTTGGCCGTTTTGCAAACACTGACAGCTGGGCTGTGGCAAATGTGGCAGGGCTTCTGGGAGGCTGATCTGTGTCCAGATTGGAGCCCAACTTCTTTTACATAGGCACAGTGTTACAGAAACCTTTCAAATACTAAGGAGGCTGGTGAGCAGAGATAATGAGACAGATCTCAGGGTGAGTATTTCAACACCAGCAGCCTCCTTTCCCAAGGCTCTATTATTGCAGCTGTGCTTACGCTTTAATACTTGCTGGGCCTTGTACAAAGTCAGACCAAGGCACAAAAAAATGTGGGAGAATAAAATGCTTTAAGCTACAACTCCTTCCACCAGATCTCTTTAATAAAGGAGCAGAGCAGTGGGGATAAAATAATTTTCCCTATCAGGGTTAAATGTATAAAAGGACCTGGCTATTCCAATGTCCTAGCTAGCACAGCACATTGATCCTATGCTATTTGAAGGTGAATGATGAGAACTTACATTCAGCAAGTATGTAATGACAACAATGGCAACAAATTCATATGTTGCTGCAACCGCATGTTTTAATATATTTTGGGGGGTTTGAAAACAAGGTCCCACTCCTGAATTTACTTCAGCAACAACTTTTTAAAGACACCCAATCACTTTTCTCAGCAAGGACTCTTCAGAATAGGCACAATGTCTTCAACTCTTGTGCTGACATCACCACTGGGGCTGGTGTGGTGGCCACTACAGAGTTTTGTGTTCACTCCACCTGCCCCTCAAGGTGAATGTGCTCTAATAGAGAAGCCAGGTGGTCTCATGGGGCAGGTGGTATCCTCCAGTTTATACAAGAAGCTCTACTAAATCCATACTGCCACTGCAAAAAAGCTGCCAGAACCCCATCTGAAGTCAACTCATCAGTGTTCTTGAAATGTCATCCTTCCTGTGCAGGGAAGGAAGTGTGGAGCTGTACAGAAAGATTAGACTGGTCATGGGGTGGTCCACAGTAGGACTTTCATTCCAGCTTCATTGGAACAGAATCCTACAGGAAAGCATGGCCTCTATTCCTGTACATCCCTGAATTATGAGTGTTAGCATTTAGAGGAACCCTTAGTTTAATGCAACATTCAGTTCTTTGGAGTAATATGTGATGAAAATCTGAGTATGGATTTTGATTTAATTGCCTGGAAGCATGGCTCTCAGCATTTTTTCTTCTGGGTATCTGTTTGTGGCTGTAATTAAGAGAGAGACATTTAGGATCTGTTTTGCAATACCTTTCCAAATTCTAGCTTTTTTAGATCTAGAAGGTGTTTTGGGTCCGTATTTGTAGAAAACCGCTCTCTTGCATTTATTTTTTTCCACATAATATCAGTGTTAGCAATGGCTGGTGAGGAAACCACTATTATTATTCATTAACTCTGGTCTCTCAGAGGAACCATATGTGCAGAGCAGAGGGAAAAGAGTACTGTTGTTTTTTAATACTGAGTCACTGCTACTGATTAAGTGTTTCTTTTTTTTTTTTTTCTTTTTTTTTTTTTTAAGAAAAAGAAATGGAAAAAAGGTGTTTTTCTGAAGCCTGTATGCCAGGAGAATTGATTTTCTCTAGGTGCCACAATGTCTTCAGAAAGTTTTAGTCCAGTGGGCCACAGTGATATCAGCCAGCACTTGTTTTAAAGGATATCTGTAAAAAATTCATGGTTAGATTCCTGCATCTCAGGTCACAGGAGAGTGTGACTATTAACAAGCTCCAGCTGCTTGATGGAGTTTCACCAGCCATTTGTGGATCTTTAATTTTTTTTAGGAAATCTTTAACTGTCTTTTTTTTTTTTTTCCTGGAGGTATATTAAACCTTTAAATCTATTTTTTTTAAAGTTCACGTTAAATACTCCCTTTGTGTCCATGCCGAGGAAGTCTTTAATTACATTAGTTAAAAAAAAAAGGGAGAAAAAGAAGAGATCGTTCTGATTTTGCACTCAGTTCCCTCTGATTGTGCCATCTTCTCTAGTCATGTTTTTTATATTTATTTTCTCAGCAAGGGCCCTGTTTTAATACTGCAGCTGATGATCTAAAAATGCGTGAGCCATGTTTTATTACACACCAGCCGCATAATACGGATGAACGGCTCTCCTGGGCTGGCTGAGCTGTGCTCTGCTCGGAGCTGCTCCCCTCAATCCTCTGGCTCTTTCCCTTCCAGCTCCCTGCTGGAGCCTCAGCAGCCTCGGTGATTGTGGCAGCACTGTTCAGGCAGTACCTAAGTTCGAGGAGGTCCAGCTGTGGCTCCTCGCAGTCTCATCCCACTCCTCTTGCTGGAGCCAGCGCCGGCAGTTTGATGCCACCTAGGAATGGCACTACACCCTTCTCTGTGCTTCTCTGCTCAGCTGCCAGAGCTGGGGCGCACAACTGGCCCGTCTGCTCTGCCTCCATCACTGGTATTTCACAACAGGGAAATGCTGAATGAGAAAAACAAATAATAGCCGCGCTGTTTTCCTCTCCAAATTTAGGGGTCTAAAATGTTGGCTTGAAAATCTTTGTTTGGAAATTTGGGCCCAGATCATGAAGTGAGCAAACACAGTGACTTACTGTAATAGTGTGTTTGAATTTAAATGAGGGTAGGTAAAGGGATTTCTTCATTTAAAGTTGCAGTATCCAGAAAATGAGAGTCCTCTTAAAGATGCATACCATGAAGAAACTGCAAGAACAACCTTTTGCTGAGTGATTATTAGCAGTAAAGAAAATATGTAAATTCTTTCCTGCAGATTTGGTGTTTGCCATACGTTTGATTATCCTACTGCACACAAAGCCTGAATACCCTGTAAAAAAAGAATATAAAAATATAGCTACATCACATTCATGCAGTTGTGTACTTACTGTATGCATATATATATATATATATGTCTCCACACACATACAAATATACACATATACACACACACACATACACACACACACACATATATTCTATACGAATCATACTCTATGGTTCATCATTCAAGGTAAATAAGACAAATGCAGAAAATAATAACATTTTAGTCAGTACCTATTCAGGATTTTATAGGAAATCTGGGCCATTGCCATGACAATTCCAGAAATGGTTAGTTAATATCTTTTGTAGTCTTGTAAACACCTACTCATGTACTGCAGCAGCACTGAAAACTTATTAAGAATACTCATTCAGTCCAAATATACTTGGAAAACTCAGAACAACCTTCCTTCTTCTTTATAATTTTTGTTTTTCTCAACATAAATGTAAATGGATACAAATAAGTAAGTTCTAAATACCACTAAGCCATGCATGTCAGCAAAGTTTGGTGTGAAATAGGAAATGCACCTGGAACTTTGTAGCTCTTATATAAAATTAATAATAAATGTTTTCTTGCCAACATCAATATGTTTATATTATGGTCATGGGATTCTGATGCCTAAATTATTTAAGACATTAATTTTTTATCTCTGCTCAAGCCTACTACATCAAGTTGCTGAGCTCTGTATCGAAAGTGGTGGTTCAAATCAAATTGATAATGCATTTTAATTAAAGTAGCGTTAGGACACATCTCACAGTCTTTACTCAGGCAGAATGTACTGGAGTAGTGAAAACTAAGTTTCCCTCTGCTTTCTGTGTTCCCTGACACTTTCAGGTTGTGCCACTTAAGGCTAAGACACAGGAGAAAAGGTGAGGGCTCACTTTCATTCCCTGCTGTCTCCAGTTGTGTGCTCCTCGGTGCTCTTGTGTTGGGTGGAAAAATCCAAAAGACAAACAGATGATGATAAATTACTGATGGGTCTTCTACTTCTCCTTGTTGTAGTGAACATACAGACCCTACCTCCTTTTTAGGTGAGAGGATTTGTTAAAAAAATGCAAGTAGGAATTTATCACTACCAGAGGAAAAGATTCAAAAGCCCAACCTTCCTCATGGACAGACTAGGGAAGTTCCTAATGAGGCGGTTGTTCTGGAAAATAATGAGACCAAACAACCATTTTTTCCCAAAAAAAGTCCCAGTCATCACAAAGAAGTGGCCTGGGAGCTCTGCAAAAGTGCTTCTGTGATACTTTGAGCCCCATTGACTTAAGGCACTACCTTGAGTTATCTGAATTTGAGTGATACTGGCTCTTGGAGTGTATTGCATATGTGCTTTTCTCATACTGCTGGAAACTGTGATGCAGAGGAAGAGCTGAGTAGCTCCAAGAGGACAGCTAACCTGACCAGCATCTCCTCACCATGGCTCTGAGGGAAGAAAGGTCTTGGCCATGTAATTGCCTGAGCTGTCACAGTTTAAGAACTGTGGTTCATCATCAGTAATTGACCACTGATGAATTAATAGCTCAAGTATCTCCCATGTCTCTTCTGTTATTATATCAAACCTGCATTCTTCTACACTGCATCATTATCTTAAGTTTATAGGTATTTAATTCTACAAAGAATAACTATTTGTTACACCATCTGAATAAAAACATATGATTGCCTATGGTCAAGTGAATTAAACCTAGATGAACACCAGGTTCCCACCAACATATTCTATCAATCCTTCACCTACTGGATGGGAGAAAATAAAAGAAAAGGTTTGTAGTCATGATGAGGACAGGGAGAAAGATAATACCTGTTGCCATAATGGACAGACTTGACTCAGGGAAATTAATTTATTACCTATCAAATCAGAGCAGAATAATGAGAAATAAAAGCAAATCTTAAAAACACTTTCTTCCCAACTTTGCGTTTATTTTGGGCTCAACTTTGCTTCTTGATTTCTCAACCTCCTCCTGTCAAGCACCTCATGTGGATGAAGAATGGGAACTATGGTCAGTTCACCACACATTCTCTCTGCTTCTCCTTCTTCCTCAGGGGAAGGACTTCTCACACTTTCCCTGCTCCAGTATGGGTCCCCTCCCATGGGACACAGCCCTCCACAAAATTCTCCAATGTGGGACTATCTTACAGACTGCAGTTCTTCTGCATCTCCATTGGACATGGGAGAAGCTTCTGCCAGCTTCTCATAGAAGCCACCCCTATAGTAACCCTGCTACCAAAACCTGGCCACACAAACTCAACACATTACCTCAAACAATTATGAAAATCTAGCAGAGATTAAACAGAGGCTTTGCAGAAAAAAAAAAAAAAAAAGAACAAAATGGGCAATAGCCACCTGGTCATCAGATAATTGCTGATCCAACTAAACAAGCTAAAACAAAGGTTCAGGCAGGTCAAGACAAATTCAGATGGTGTCAGGGCTGCCCAGAGAAGTCATGGAGTCACCATCACTGGGGGTGTTTAAGAAATGACAGGATGTAGCACTTAGATGACAAGCAGTGCCAGGTCAAAGGTCAGACTCAACAATCTTGAAGTTTTTTTCCAACCTAGTTGTCTCTATGGTTCTATGATCATCATTCCCTTTTTCTTTGCTATATTGTGCATTTACCTGCAATTTATCTCACTAGGAGATACATTTCCATGTCTGACACTCTCTGAAGTCTTCAGTAGTCTGCTCTCCTGCATTTGCAATATCTTTCTCTCATGAATTCTCTTTTGTAGGCATGTTTCCAGACAGATGCAATTGCTTGCTAAAGATTCTTGGATTAAATTGCAAATCTTTTAAATTCTCTGGATTTAATACATGTTAGGCTTTGTCTGCCATACATCTGATGGTGAGTAGTCAATGTGTTTATCAGTTCTTGATGAACATGAATTAGCTCAGATGACTGTTAGTCCGTGAAAAACAAAAGGAACCTCAGATACAGCCCAGGCTCTGCCTTCTTAAGACATTCCCCACAGATGTATGTCATGTAACTCATTTTACAGACTTTAATTTATGAAGTTTTTACAATACTTCTGCATTTTTAACACAAGAACAGGTTTTAATATCTAGATTAAATCTCTAACTGTAATTAATTCCTGCTGCATTCAGCCTATTCATCATGGATGTGGAGAACAGCACATCCCCTTCCACCTTGATGTACTCTTTTCCAAGGAAGACTGTTCTTGCACGGCTATCTTTATAGAAAGCGTGCAGGAATTTGGGGTCTGGACTAAAACTCCTGTAACAACTTAGGTGGTTGCTACTCATGGCAGCATGTTACCCATGTTCTCTAGCTGAATGGCCTCTGTGATTCTGTATATCCTGATGGCAGGAATCAAAGTGCACTGGAATCGGTAGCAGGCTTAAGCCTTTACTGACTTAAGGGGCCTAAAAAAACCATGAGCCCTTGCTAGTGTTTACCTTAACAGATGGTTGCAAAATGATTGCTGCAGAAAACACTGTGACATTAGAATCACATCCGGCTTGGCAGTGCTGGAAGGGACTATACAAAATCCCATATAAAACCCCGAATGTCTGTGAATGTTTATAACTTAAAAGTCAGTGCAGGCTCTGAGACTGCTCAGACTCATGGATAGCTGTCTGAACACACTTGAGGAGAAGTGCTCCTCTGCCAGTCCCATCCTCTTTCTAGTTACCAGCAGAGATAACTTTCCTCCTAAGATCAGTTATTCTGGATCTCTGCTGCTGTGTGGAAAATATGTTAGGAAAAAGGTTTTTCAAATTGCAGCCTGTTTTTTTCCCCTCTCCTATGGCTGAAGCAACATGCATTTTTTTTTGCAGAATACCCAACCCAGAATTTCTAACTTGTGTCAGGTTCCTTCCCATAAGAATAGCAAGGTATGAGCTTATCCTGCTTTTTCTTAAAATAGCGTAGGTGTAAAATATTTGTTAATCCTCTGCAATTAGGATAGAGAGCAGGGCTTGAGTTGCTTCTCAGTGAAATCATAGTCACAAATATTTCTTGTATTACATTATGCAATATGAAGGCTCCTGCTAATTCCCTGTCTCTGTGGAATGGGCATGTGTTTTGGCTCTGTAATCTCAAAGTTCAAGACTAGCATTTTTCTGATTCTTATTGTCCTGCATCTTATAAACTGAGTATTTAAGAGTAGCATGTTTATTTATATATGTTGCTGCTAATCCAAACTGTCTGCTAAACTAATCCCTTGTTAAAATGAAATCAAGTCAGCTATTTTAGATTACAAAGTTAAAACAATAGCTCAGACAGACACTTCACACATCTGTTTTACTTTTCCTGAATAGGTATGCAGCTTTTCTTACATTCTTTCTCAACAAAAGTGCCACCAATTAGCTACAGTTTTCTTTCATTTTTCTCTTATGACCTAAGTCTTGTTTTCTTGATACTTTTACTGATTACTTTTGAAACGCTGGCTTTTTTTACATGTTTGTTTTCTTTCTCAGTAATACATTTTAAAATGGATAAAAATTTCATGCTTATTACTTGTTAATATGTTATCATACTCTATTACCCAAATTCAGACCAGAGGTAATTCCAATGTGGGAAATGCCAAAATAATACATTCTTGGAGATGCGATCTTAGACAGATATGGAAACCCAAAGTAGGCTTTGATTTACTTACAGTCTGCAGGAAATGAAGCATTACCGTCAATGTGGTACATAGAGATTTTAACCAAAGATAACTTTGTTTCCAGCTTTACCTGCTGCTTTGATTTAAAGTATTTTTCACATCATCTAATTTTTCATAAGCTATCACATGTTTAAGGTTTGGCTTTTCTTAAGGGACTGAATAAGTTTTTCATTTTGTGCAGAAACCCCCCTCTTATTTAGTGCATTTGCCAAACACTTTAAAATTACATCAGGTGAGGGTCGCTCTAGCCTCCTGGAGCCAAAAATGTGGAGCAGTGGGGTTTACCTCACCACTCTTTAATAAACTGTTTTTTGGACTAGTATTCTGAGAGGATGTGACTGCTTCAGCCAAGGTAACCTTCAGGCCCAGTTTGATTTGATATAATTTTATTAATCCACTTGTTTCATCAGCCCTCTTTGAAAGGTGAAGAAGAAGAGGTAGGCTGATCCTATCTCAGTCTTGTATTTAACTTTACATCAACTACTTGGAGATTATCAGCCAAGAAACTTTCAGGGCTCACCTCCCCCAGAAATGTGAGTGACATCACAGTGAGGTGGGAACAATTAAACTTCCTTTATGCCACGGAGAAACTAAGGCATAGAGAAATTGTATGAGGTAATTTCAGATTGCTCTTTAGCGCAGGGATTAATGCTGTATCACTCTGTGATGTGGTCAGAAAGCTGGTCCAGCTTGACTCCTTGAGCTTGTGGGAGCCACATCTGTGTTTTGACCACAGCTCTCAGCATCCCTCCTGAGGGTAAATGTCTCATGCCACTGAGCACTGTTCCCTTGTGGGTGCTCATGGGTACACATTTCCCTCACATTCCTCACAGGTCTTTTAGCCCTCATGCTGCCTTGAATGGTGGCATGTTTTTTTCCATGTTATTAATGACATGTGCAAACAGGATTTAAATTCTGCAGGATGTCAACAAGAGCATGCGGTTGCAGCCTTGGACCCAGGAATAGCTCTGCAGTACTCACACAAACTTCTACATGAGGTGTGAAGACACACAGCTTGCCTTTTCAAAGGTGGGCCAGGAAAGCATGGCCAGCAAGGGCAGGGACTGCACTCTCTCAAAGGTCTCCATCTCCTGTGGTAGCTCCTTAGCTGCTACCCTGCACTGCCTCTGATATGAAGCCACAGTTGTTGGCTCAAATCTGGCAAATACACTGGAGGTGGATAACACAGGAGATTGCATTGAGCTCATTATTCTTCTCTCTAATGAAGCCCAAACCTTACTGAAATCATTAGAGTGTGACCTTGTTAAGTCAGTGGTCTTTAAACCTAGACATCAAGACATCTTCATATCTTCTATCATTTTGTGTGAGTAGGAAGCTCTGAGTAAAGCCAATGAGAGGGACAAACAGCTCCACAATGAAGCTCAGCTAGTCCCTAATATTAAGTTTGATGTCTTCATGCCTTATATACAAGCAATCCCTTCTGGCTGCTATCTCTCAGGGTCTGGCTGGAGTGGCTGTCCAGACCTTGACAGACAAAACCGCCAAGACATATGATTAGATTTTTCTACCTCCTATATTTCACATATTCTTCATTGGAGGAGTGAGTTCAGCGAGTCAGTGGTGTAAAAATTATATCCAAATGATGCACGTTTCCTTCAGACCTGCACGCACACCCTGAGTTGCAGTTCCTGCAGGCAGAAGGGCAAATTAGTGCCACACAGGACTGCCACCAAGGTCATGAACTGAGCTGGTGCCAGAGTAGAGGCAGATGGGATCACCCTCTCAGTGTATTAAAACTGAGTTTGACACTGAGGACACATGTGGAAATCAGCAGGAGTTTGCCTGTGTGATTTTTATAAATTTGCTAGAGCACATGGAGGCTGTATAGCCTGGATCTGCTGTCATAGCTCCAGAGACACTCTACACTCTTTCAGGCCATGTGTCTCCCAGCACCTTGTGTCCTTCCTGCACTGATCCTCTAAACCCTGCTTAGATCTGTTCCCCAGGAATGGGAATCACTGCCTCAGTTGTCTGTCCTGACAGCTACATCTGAGCTACTCAATGCTCTCTCTGTAGGTGATGGAAATAAATAAGCACTTATAGCATGTGGTTCATATGACTTCTATTTTTGGAGGAAATTAACTTGACCTTATAAATGCCTATTTTCTTTTAATGAGGAATTTCCTTTTAACAGGAATTTAGGGTACCTTGCTCTGACACAGAGATCTTACTTTGGAAAACAATAAATACAATTTCAGTACCTTGAATGTGAAAAACACCACACAGAATCTGTGTAATGATAGGGTTATTTTTGTGAAGTATTATTAAAGCACATGTGGGTTAAAGTGTGCAGTGTTTTAGTACGCCTACAAAACCTTCTGGATGAGCTGTTATCTACTTTTCTGTTTTTCATGTACTGTATAAGCATGTTCAGTCCTTAATGAAAATTGTGCAACCGGATCAGGATATTAATAATTTGTCAAGATGCTTAAAAGGGGTAGAGGAAAAATTCAGCAAGTCTGCCATGCCCTCTTCTATGGACCTCCTCTTTTCATCAGTAAAAGCAGCAAATAAGAATTAGCAGGGGGTTATCTTATTCGCTTATGCTAACTCTCTTGCTGGAGAGGAAGATATTTGACTAGCCTAATAGGCATGTACGTAGTGTTAATTCCATAAAGAAACAAGTTTTGAGAAAGACCATGGCATTTGGAGGAAGCTACCCTCTGTCTTCTGATCAAATTAGTTTTTCCCGTGTTTATTACAGGAAATGTCCAGGTGCCTCTGGGAACTGAGGCAAAGAGTTGCTGCCAGCATCCTGTGACCAACAAATATATTGTACTCAGTGTGTTCTTGCTTGTGATAAGTGCATGTGCACTGACTGACCAGGTGATGTCCCAGCCATGCTTTTGCTGTGACATCCATTAAAACTTACAAGTGATTTATATAGATAATATGCTCAAGGAAGTACTGTATTGGTGGTTTGTGTTAGAATAATGTGATGAATTTCTGGCATTGATAAAAACAGATTCTAATATCTAATATGCCATTTTTGACAACAGTGCCCAAATATTAACCCTGATTGTTGGCATAAGTCACATTTAAAACATTTTGTATTCCCTTCTTAGACATATCCATTGTTCTTGTAATATAATTTTGCATTGTCAGAAGATATAAGTTGAAGGGTAGTGAACATGAAAAATTCAGTGATTCCTGTATTCCATTTCTAAAATCTGAAATATTTTTCACTTTTCATATTATCTCTTTTTTTAATTTCTTGTTAATTTTGCTTTTTTCACCCATGCGTTCTCCCTAGGCAGTGCTATGTAATAGGAAGATGTATATATGGCTTTCTAAGCTGCAGTGTTACCAACAAAACCACAAGGGTATTTTAGAGAGCAGTTTCTGTTAAGTAGTTGAACTTAAGTGTCACAAAAAGCTGTGACAAAGTACATGGCTCCAGATCCTAAACTAGAGGCTTTCCTACAGACTGCTTGTCTCTCTGGGAAACACTGAAGCAATAACAAAGAGAAATAGGGAAGGGACAACCAACATTACCCCAGACTTCTCACAGTTACACAAACCAAAATGATAGCTTGCTTGAAGGCAACATCTTTCACCTTGTCCAAAACTACAGAGTGGAATCCTTAGTTTATTCCTTATGTTTACTGATTTGTCTTTTTTTTACATAAAGGAATTTCTTTCCCATAAGTTTTGCTAATTGAGATGCTGATATTAAGCTGGGGTTTTTGCTCAATTCATTTTTTAAAAAAGAGAGCAGAAGACACTCTTTATAAGAAGAGGAGGACACTGCATGGGATGGGGGTAGGGAATAAGGAGGGAGAAGGAGGGAGAAGGAGGGAGAAGGAGGGAGAAGGAGGAGGAGAGACGATTGTGCAGATTTCCTGCCCACACTTCAAAAGGGGCTCTCTTCTCCTGTATTATTTCCTTTCCCATTAGCTTCACTTTGTTGGCTTATGGTTCCAAAATGCACCAGGAGTCAACTCCAGTGCAAACCTGATATTAAAAACTAACAGGCTAATGCCAGGGAAAACACACTCTGCTCCTGGTTTCAAAGACAGATTTTCTTTTTTCATAAGTGCAGCCATGCTTTTCTAATAAAAATTCATTAAACAATGGTTATGAAAGATGAAGGGTGGGGGAGGGGGTAGGGATATAATCAAGTGAGTCCCTTTGAACTCACTTGAAAAAATACAAAAGCAAACAACCAAGCTGTTAGTGTCACACGTTTCCCTTATGAACAGAGAGGCCTATCCAGGTTTGCTCACAGTCCAGAGAATAAAGGTGAGTTAGGCACCTTATCTAAACCTTTCCCTCCAAAACCTCTAGGATTTCTATTCGGTAAATGTGGATGTGGAGGCTCTTTTGAATTGCTTCAGTTTACATTATTGTGGGTCTAAACGAGCCTCGTAGAGACTGCTTAATTCGTTTATGTAAAGTAAAAACAAATGTAGGAGCCCTCGCTATTTTTTATTGTTAACATCCCATTGGGAGGCAGGAGAGTAAATATTTTAGAAGTTTAAAGCAATCTACTTAAGCTTAATAATAATGCTGGGTTTCAAGTAACAGAGAAGACTACAAGTCACTGGAAGATCAAAGATTATGCTGAGTTTTATAGCAAATCTGGGCAAAGATCTCCTGGGAGGGGTAAATCTTCAGAACTCTCCTTTCCCAGTCTTTCATGGTGATCATTTGACATCTACGGAACAAGAAAGTGAGGAAGAGAGAATTCAGGCAGTTCTCCTGTGTCCAGAGAAACAGAAGGCTACAAAACTGAAGGATTGCTGACTTTTTAGCTAGTTTATATATTAAAAGTTTTAAATTAAAAAAAAAAAAGAGAGAGAAAAGGCAAAAGAAAAATTACGGTGTCAGAAATACCCTTTCTTTTCCTGGGTCACTTTGTAATCTCCTATTAACTGACTTTTGATTGAGTCATCTCTAAATCAGATTTCTGGTAGTTTTCCTGGGTTTATGTTAAGTTCTTTTGCTTGTCAGCAAATATTCAGAATCATTTTCAGAATCATCTTTTGAGAGACATTAGAGAGACATATTCATTGAGAGATGCTGTCCCTTTCATCTGAAATGAGAAGAGTGCTATGTTTTGAGCCATGGGCATGACTGCACATTTAAAAAAAAAAAAAAAAAAAGAGGGAGAAAAGGACTGATAATGATTGATGCCACATAACAATTCTGTAATATCAGGTATGTGTGTCTGTGGGTGTGTTCAGGAGATTGATATTTAGGGAGCATAATCAAGAATATCTAATATAAGAACAGAAACTGGGCCACATTATTTTCCCATGGCTGACAAACTTTCCACTGGCCCAGCTTCCAATTATAAAAACACTGGAGTCCTCAGCCATTACACCAAAGCTTGTAAATTTCCTAATGAATATTTAAAATAACCCTATGGAGTTTTTTAATGTTAATGTATTTCAGCCTTTGACTAACACGGGTATCCTACAGGGTTACCATCGTGTTTAGCTACATGGTTAATTCCATTCTTTTATTTTAATGCTAAAATATAGTGCCAGAGAAAAAAAATAATAAATCTTTGTTTCATCTTCTCCTGGTGTACATTTTATGTTATTGTTTGATTTTTTTTTTAATGCCACAGTGAAGTTCCAGACACAGAGCAGATGCACACAGCCAGTTTCTTTCTAGACTGTCTTACAGCACAAAAGCGACATGTGCACTCTCCCCACCCCCAAAAAAGCAATTATTGAAAATCAATACCATAATAATGGTGAGCAGTGCTGTGTTTTTTCCTTGATAGCCAATTATGAGCAATTTACTAAAGTTGTCAACTCGTGGCAAAACAAATAGTGTTAATAGTATAGATTTCATAAAGACCTATCTGTCTTGTTATTGCTGCAGTCTGAGTGGTGTTCCAAGTTCAGGCTGGTAATGGAGCAATAACTCACACAGCGATGGAGAGAGTACCATCACCAACACTGGATGCCTTTGGAGCAGGGGGACTGAGCGCTGCTGCCATGCAATATGTCCAAATGTGATTCCCTTCCCATAAATAACCACTGGCTTTGTATTGGAAACATGGGCAACCATGATACTTAGAAATTTCTTGAGTGCTTTTGGGGTGTTTTAAGACAGTGTGATAAACCGTTGTGGTATTTTGAGAAGAATTTTGTGAAGTTAAGGCTGTTTTTTTGATTGCTGACTTCAGGCCTGAATGCTGGCAATCCAAGTCATGTGTTTGCATAGTATCTATCACAACAGGAACTTCTCAGTGCTACTGGCACACCATCATGAGCCACAGCAGTATGAAAGTGATGCTAATGCAGTGGATGAAAAGTTTGGTGTCAAATCAAACAGGTTTCTTTCTGTTGACGACAGTTTTCCCAAGCCAAGTTCTGTCAAAGTGCTTTGACTGTGGGAAGTTGTCTCTCATACATTGCAGCAAACATGACAGACTCCACCTTCTTGAGAGACACAGAGCTGATCCTGGAATTTCACACTCACAAATAAGTTCTCACAAAGCAGGTCCATGAACTGCTTTTCTGTGACAGAAAATGGCAGCAGAGAGAAGTAAATAGTTTCTAAAGTAAGTAAGAAATAAAAAGCTCTGTGAATCTGAGGTGTTACCACTGGGGGGAAAGGTGTGAAGGGGGTAGATTCCTTTCTCTGGTCCATGGAAAATTTACAGAAATGAAGGATGCTCATGTGGGGTCGGACATGCTGTGTATGTCTGCACAGCTGAAGTTCACAATGAGTGGATTTTTTCTTTATATCCTCAAAAGTGTGCTAAAATGTATTCTGGTGCCAGCATGATGAGAGGAGGCTCACCTCATGGCTGACCTGTCCCAGTGGCCCATGTTCCTGCTGGAAGCTGCCAGAGGAGGGGCAGGACAGCAGCGAGCACCCCGGCTGAGCTCAGCCCTTTACCTCTGTCCAGGCTTTGAGTTTGAACCTGAACTGTAAAGCCGAGGTGCAGCCCAGATGATGAATTGAAAAGCACTTTGGGCATGGGAATTCAGCCTGTACTCAGGTTTCTTTGTGTTTCAGCTCAGCTGTCCACCTCTCCAGGAAGCCACCATTCCTACTCCCAAGATTTGCCTCTGTGTAGGTGCAAAAACAAGGTGTGGGAACACAAACCAGTGTCAGCAACTGTTCACTTCTGTGAATATATGAAGGACGGCTGTCCACAGAGAGTTTTCAAGCTGTGTCCATCTTCTGATCTCTAAGAGGCACATAAGTGTGTGCATGTGTGTGTGTATATTTAGTATTTAAATTAACTTCCTTCCGTTTTTATCCCTTCCCTACTAAGCACTGGAGGAGTGACACTGGCCTTCCACTTGCAAGGAGCTGGCAGCAGCTGTGTCTGGTGCGGTGTCTGCCACACACATGTGGTGCTGCCTCATGGCTGTCTGGTGAGGGTCTGAAGGCAGCAGCAGCACTTGCTGGCAGTTTTTAGACACTGATCTGCTTTCTTCCAGTGCATCCTGGCCTCTGGAGCAAGTGCATGCTCCACTCTCCCTCCCTAGGAGAAGCTGTAAGTGGAAAAGGGATGTCTACACTGGGCACTCACTCCAAATGCTCCCTTAAGATGCCTTGTCACTTTTAATCTGCCATCCCCTTTCCCACATAGCGGAACAGCCACTCTCCGGCAAACTCCAGCTGGTGCTCATGGGGTGCCTTTAAACGCCTTAAAGTGTTTCTCTGCTGGAGACTGTGAACATCTCCTTTGCCATAATCCCATCTGTGTGTGGCAGGGGTGGGGAGTTGGTGTCTCAGTTTTCCTGGACAGTTTTAGCGAGAAAATCTTTCTGGAAAAGAAAGGGTTGATTTTTTTTTTTTTCCTTGTGCCTAGTCTGTTTCTAGCTAAGCTAAACCTGGCAAGCAAATTTTAGGTGCCTCTTTAAGCATTTGCAGATCTCACTAGCAAGGAGGAGGAAACTGCTTTGGGAAAATAAAAAACAGCCTGCACATGGAGGAGAAATTGGAATCAATTTCCATGTCAGGTTTAAGGTCTGTTTGAACACTGAGGTTTGAAGCTGAGATGCAGAATCAAGTATGGTAGTGCTGAAACCATGCTGAAACTCTGTTCCATGAGATTTCTTCACTAGCAGACATAAATTTTAGAAGCCAGGTAGCCTGAAGGGACTTCCATCGTCTTGGGTTGTAGAGGAAAGAGAGTTGGAGTTCTCAGAGTCTTGTCATGCTGGATTTGTTGTGACACTGAAACAGAAGAGGAAGTACGTCATTACTTAACAGAGAATGGATGGATGTGGGGATCTATTTAGCAGTTTAGAGCAATCTCCAAAGCCATTTAAAGAGATGAAGTGAGGAAGAACAGCCTCTTCAAGTGATTTCACGGATGAAGCTTAGTGAGACAATGTTAATGAAATTTGGCCAAGATGCCGTCACTAGTACAGCTCTTCCTGAGCAACAAATTCTATGATCTTCAACTGATACTAAGTTGTCAAAGGAAAAAAAATAGTTTTGTCCAAGGCAAAAAATAGTTTTGCCAACAACAATAGATGAATAAACTGAAGATGTGCCACCAATGAACTTAACATTATTACCAGCACCATTTTTCCAGTCATGACCAGAGCAGAGTTCATGAGGAACACAGCAGAGCATACAAGCAGCTCACTAGAACTTCTTTTCCACACACACACAGATACACGCGCGTGGGCGCACACACACACACACACACACACACATATACCAGTGTAGGGAGTCTAGAGAAAACTTCAGATGGAAAATAGAAGACTACAAGATCTAGGAAGGAAATGCCTCATATAAAAATCCATCAGTCTGGAAAATGTTGGTATTGCTAGTCACTACATCTCTATTAGCAGGTGAAGGGTTTTGTTGCTGTTTTTGTGTACGTAACTTTTTCTCGTGATTGCTTGCCTGAAAATCAGGTGGCATGCTGCTGATCCTTGTAGACTGGTTTTCTCTGCTTCCACATCTATAGGACAGCTGTCTCTCTTGGCTTTTCTCCAATGTTGGCTCCAAGAAGATATAAGCAATATTCAGAAAATCTCACTCTAGGTCCTTAATATGTGTTTTAAATTAGTAGCACAGACATCTTTTCTTTTGTGACCTCCTCTAGATGGACAAACAGAATATGAGCCCCAACTAGGCTCTGTGAATGGTCCTCTGGAGCAGCCTGTCTCTCCTTGTCTGTTTACACAAACAGGTTCTAGAACTTCTATTTTGGTGCCTCAAGTTTGCAGGCCGGTGTGATTAAACTTTCTCTGTAAGTTGTGTTCCTCTAAACCCATCTCGTCAGTGATCTAGTCTGTGAAAGGGTGCTGCTGGTAATGCACCGTTTGGAAAAAAACAGCAGTAAAACTCTTTGTCTTGAGTAATTTATTTCATACACTGCCTCTTTTCTGGTGTGTGAATTGTGTGTTAATAACTTGCAGTTTTCTCACATTTGCTGGTTATTTGAAACTATTGTCTGAATAATTTCTATGAATAATTCTTCATCTGTAGGTATTTCACACTCATTTCACTGGGATTATTTGAAAACTGAAATTAATCTTTCAAGCTGAGTTAGTTTTTATTGGTCTCATGGATCATAAATTGTATTTATTTTCATGGAATTGACCATTGAAAAATATAATGTACTGTCCCATGAAGAAAGACATTTGGGTGCACAAATCTCATCTGCTTGTAGGTTCTGTTTGGTTTGTTTGAATGAACTGTCAATCAGAGAAACAACCATAGTGTTAAGCAGTTCACCTAGCACAGCCCCCTGCAATCTCAAATACTCATTTGAGTAATGATTCAAATACTTACAGATTTTTAGGGTATAAATTAGCTGGGAAAAAAATTTCGTTATCCTTTTGATCAAAATGTAAGTCCTGAAAACATTAGCTCCTAATCTGGATGTTGCATGTAGAAAAGTCAAAGAGAAAAAGAAAAAAGGAATATAAGAAAGGTAAGATGTAAAACTGGAAGGAATCTCAGGTCCCTGCCATCACCAAATCTAGGCAATATTTTAAAGAGGAAAAGTTAAATATTTATAAGCCTTAGAGAACAGTTTATTTTGGATTAATTTTGCATATGAAAGTTTGGGTTGGTTTCTTTTTATCTTGGGAGGATCTGCTGTGCCTGTTAGACACTTCTCTGCAGGAGTACCTCAAGGAACTTCCTATTTCTTTTGTGAGTAAACTGCAAGCATTCATATCAGCTGGCTGCTTCTTGTCCAGAAATGGGACCATGTGTGGAAGTCCATTTTAATATTTAAAGATTTTGTTTCATAACGGCAGTACCATGTTTTGCAGCATACTCTCTTCATTCATACTGGAGAAGTATTTTTTCTAAATGTATGGTAATGCTAGTAAATACTAGAATGAGACAAAGTCTTTTATTCTAGCCTTCAAAATGCTTACCATCTTGCAACAAGCAATAAACAATTCAGTATCATCTACACCTCATCCAATTTAAATCCTGGGAATCAATTTTTATGAATCACTATTTAATTAACCAATTAATTCTTGTTTCTGCATTAAAAGTAGCCAGGTATTAAAGGTTCAGTGCCTGCTCTTCAAATGTTTTGAAATCTCCACCATAATAATATGAACATTTCCACTGTGTACCATGGAAAGAACATTTCTGTTCTCACTGTCTATCTTTTCTGGATAATTTGAAGACTATTTCCCCTAAATGCAATGTTACTGTAAAACAGAAAGATGTTTTGATGTGAGTTTTAGTTCTCTTTTTATTCACCGATCCCCAGCAGACAACTGGCTGCCCAACAGTCTGAGGCAGTAGGTTATGGCAGTGCTATTGCAGAAATGTATTTGGAGCAGTATGTCATGTCCAGCCCCACAGGTTTGCTGGATTAGGTGAGTAATACTGGGGACATACATTGCCTGCTGCAGGGTGCCAGGGAATCACAGAAGGGACCATGATGTCTGTCTGTTCTGGTGTGTGCTTATCTAAGTTCCAGTGATGCTAACACCATGGCTTTGTCAAACAGGCTGTTCTGGTGCCCCACAGTGCCTGCTGTTAGAAAGAGACATTCCTTGAATCCTTTCATCCATTATTTCTGCCCATAGTTTGCAAGTTCTCAAACACAAGTATGAGGAAGAGATTTTACATATTTACATGCTTTAAGGCCCATACTGAGTTTCTTCTCATGTTTATTCCCAAGTATTTCAAGTTCCTACAGTGCTTCCTTCATTTCAGATTATACCTCCTACATTCTCATCTTTGTTAGTCTTTAAATTCTACCTTATTACAGTGCCTGATTAACAGATTCTTGTGGTGACTTGCTCACTAATGTGAAAGGAACAGGAAAACTTCATATTTTGAATAGTGTTTTTTTTATATAAGGTCTGGTACACTGACTGCTTCCTTCAGAACTGGCATGATGTTGTTACCTTGAGGCTAATTCAAAGATAATTCCTGATAGTATTAATAACTTCTGCATTAAACCATTGCCAGTTTTTAGCTGACTGTGCTTGAGTACCTTAGCTGATACATGGCCATTTCACTCTATCATGCTGTATCTAGCTTCTGCAAAAAATTGCCAAAAACTTTACAATTTTCTTTAACTGTGTGTGAGCGCAGCTAGACAGAATATTTGGTATAGTATTATTGCCATGAGCTCAATGTGAACAAGTGCAACACATATTTATTACTTGAAAAAGATCTAGAACAAATAGCTTCCCTTAGTCCCACAGTGAGGAAAAAGATGGTTTTCAATTTCTAAATTGTCAATTTTCTTTCAATAATAGGTTCTCACGAGCTGCGTCCTGGTCATACATGAGGGAATCCCACCTGTGCATCACAGTGCTACAGGATTTTGTGATGGGAGATTGTGAGCTGGAGGAACGTGCACTGCTGCTTTGCTGCTTGTGGACACAACCCCATTGGGTTTAGAACCAGACAAGGTGGTGGGGTGGGCTAGTCACCTGTCTAAGCAATGGCAAATATTTGAACATCTGCAGAGAAAAGAGAAAGGGACTCTTCTCTTTTTCAAAACTTTCTATTCACTTCCCACTTGTGGCTTTTCTAGGCATTACACTGACCAGGCAAATGAAGAGCCAAACAGGACTAAAGGCTCCAGCAGGAAGAGGGCTCAGTGACATGAATCAGTCTCAAGAGGGAAGATGCTGAGTAGGTGTCAGGAGCCCATGGGCTTTTCCTTGTCTCTGCCACCGCCTTGCCTCCCATCCCATCTCGCACGGGGACTTTCTCTTGCTCTATGCTTGAATAATGCTTAATAGCAGCCTGTACATGCTACTGTAATATAAAATACGGTAATAAACCTCCCTCAGACATCTTTTGGAGAGCTGTTCAATAAACAAGTAGGAAACAAGATGATGTAATACAATACAATAGCCCCTAAATATTTATGCAGTGTGTATAATGATGTAGTGACCACAGAATTGACCTTACAATACAGTATATTGGCTGCAGAAATTATGCACGTTTCAGAAAAAAGATCAAACTATAATTAGGAAATCCCCTTGAAAGTAAACTGGTCTTTAACTATCTGCCCCTGAGCCGCCTGTAAGTAACTTGGCAAACAAGTAGATATTTTTGATGTTGGGACTTTCAACGGGAATGGGATCCAGCTGCTGATACCAGTGGTTACTGTTGTGACTGCTTTTGCTCTCTCAAATATCTTTTGGTTAATTTTGTGTAAGTGTGGACTTAGCTAGTCACCATAAACAGGGAACCATTTTAATTCTTTTTTCAGAAGGGGAGGTGCTCACCAGCTCCTTCCAGACTCCAGATTTGATTAATAGCTGTACCCACCTGCTTTGCCACAGTACATCTGTTTCAGTTTTTGCTGTTTTTGATACATCTGAAGTGTTTGATCATCTGTGTAGGTGTACAAACAACCACAGAAGAATGAAGATATGGAGATTTTTCAAGGCAATAACAAAGATATTTTCACCTCTTTACTTGCCCTGAGACCCAAAGTGTGGTAGAGCTTAGATGGTCAGTCACAGGCAAAGAAAGGATATTTTTGAGGTTTCAGGAAACTCTGAGACATGACTGTTTACTTGAAACAAGACCAGATACCAAGCTCTGACTTGTGCCCAAGTTCTCCTGAAGTGCGAGGAGTGAAGGGCTTCAATCCCTTTTCAGTACCTCAATATGTAAAGCCTCACCTCTGCAAATATAGGGGCACTTCAGACTAGAGAGGTGACTGAAACTCCTACAGACAGATCCTTATCTTTTTTGTTACTCAGTTTATGTACCAGTAACTGCAGATCCAGAGGAACAGGCAATTCGGAGCTGGATTTAACAACAATCACAGCAAGTGGTGGAACACATACTTGACGAGCTACCCAGCTTTGAACTCTGTGTTGACATGGCTAGATGGCTGCCTTTCCAGCCCATCCACCTGATTTAGTTTAGGGATAAAACTGGGGATATGCATATGCCTTCTGTGAATGGTGTGTACATTGTCATCTGTAAGCAGGTGGATGTGAGCCTACGCTGTCTTGGAAGGAGAGGAGAAGAGAGCAGTGAAAGCCTTGACATCAGATTCTGCTAATGCTGCTCAGTGCAAGATGACATTGACTCAGTCTGTTTCTGCAGCACAGAAGGCGGTTTTGCCCTTTTATTTTGTGTTGCTGACATCAAGGAGCCTAATTATGGCTTTCTGTTACTCTGAGATTCTTGGTAGCTAAATAGGTGTGTTGGACTTCCATCCCTTTCTTCATCCCATGCAAGGCAGAAAACCCAAATCATTTATTTTCTATATGGGAAGCAGGTGCTTAGTGAAGGGCATAAATCCTATAGAGACAGGGAAAAAAAAAAAACCCTGAACAGTCAGTAAAATAGATGCTAGGGAAAAAAAATACAAATCAGTAATTCTGCCACCAGGCACCTGCTGGCATTGTCAGCAAAATTTAGTAAGAGAGGTGTACTGAGCCACATGTTTTGCAAATGCTTTTTTCGAAGCCTGTTATAGGTCTCTCTGCATGTTTATTTATTACTGTCATCACAGCACTTCATTCAGGCTTTTAAAATGATTCTGAAAGGCATGAGGTTTAACATCCACAGGTCTGATGTCATGCTTTAACCTCCAGAAACCTACTAGCAAGGGCAGCAGCTGGGTGACATTTTCTGCATTGTTCCAGCAGCGTGTCTCTTAGGCCGCCTAGAAAACTAACTGGGGTGAGAGGAAGAGGTCATCTGCACACTCACACCATCAGTCCTTGACCTTTCTGTTGACAATATCCACAAGATGTCCTTTCTGACAGCTGCAGCACAGAGCTATTTTGTGATAGGGACACATGCCCAGATTGAAATCATCAACAAATTTCATCTAAGCTGCAGAGCAGCTAGCAGAAACTTAGCACCTCTTGGCTGCTCCAACAACTGCTCTGGTTTTGAACTAGTGGCCTTTTGGTGACAGGCTCTGATATCCTATTACCAATTCCCAAGCTATCCATCTCCTCTGAACACATGCACACTCAAAAAACAATTACATGTAAATGACTCTGAAGTGCCAAGTGATAGAGATGTGACTTTCACCTGGGTGGGGTGGCTGGTGTGAGACAGCATGAACTGGAGGTAAGCCAACACCTACAGTTTTGTGGTCTTGGCACTTTCAGAAACAGACTCTAGCCCCACGTCCTTGCTGTCCTTTGCTTCCTTTCACCTGCACCCTCCTCGTGGACGATAAAAATGAGATGCAATACATCACTTTTTTGATGGTTCTATTTTCAATAGAAATGGGAGATCAGGAACTTGAAATGACTTGTGAGATTTACATTCATCTGCTGTATCAGGTTGTTAAGAAGCTGTAGCTCTGGTCACTTCAAAGCACTTGTTATTTTGAAAAATTGGCCAGAACTTCAGCTGGTGTGCATCAGCACAACTCTGTTGCTTCAGTAGAGCTGATTTACTCCAGCTGAGGATATGGCCTCATATCATATGGCTGTTTAACTTAAAATATATATACAATACCGCTGAATACAGGCAGAGTTCAGTATGAGAGTAAAGGAGAATTCTTTGTAGGAGGATCTTGTTCCTGATAAAGACATTTATAGGAAATGATTAGAAAATTATGTGTCCCTACATTTTCTAAGCATGCCACGTTTGGATATAATTGTGTTACTTTGAATATTATTACTTCCATTTACAAAGTGGAATTCCAGCCCTGCTCTTTGAAAATTTGTCCCTTCGTACTTAGTAAATCATAATTATGCTATCACAGTGGTTACCAGTGTACCCTGAGGGTCAACGGACTGCTTCTAAGAGAATCATAGAAAGTAACTAAGAAAATCAAACCTATTGTTAATAATGCTGAATTCATCATGCAAGGATGTGCAGCACCACTGAAAAATGTTTCAGAGATTGTAATTTGTAAAAGGCTGGAAAGCATTTTGATGAGGTAATAATTCTCACCACCTTTCCCATTGTTTTTCTTCATGTTCTGGTACCATTTAATATTCAGTCTCTTTCTGACAGTGTGTTTATGTTTTCTTTCGTTTCATAAGACAGGATCTTGGACCTTTAAAATGTGTCTGCCTGATCTGCCTGCTGCCTATAAGGCATCAGTGAATGTTAAGGTATTATACCTGTAGTCAGAGCTGCAGAAGTGGCCATTTGTGGTGACACCTGAAAGAAGGGTTTTAGGACAGTCATTTGTCAAGATGTGATATTCCCATCCTAACAAATCAAGTGCTTTGTAAGTCAGCTGTGCTTTACTTGGGCTTTTTAGATATTTGCCTTTATTTGGTTCCTACCACAGAAGATCATACTTCTGTCTTTCAGCTGAATATGTGCCTTACATAACAGTGGTGATCCTGGTGAAATCCCTGTTAGAAACCCACAGCAAAGCACTGAACCACATTTATAGTAAAAATATAATTTCTTCATCAAACACTGCACAGTATAGACAAAATGCCTTTAATAGCACCCTGATACAATGCTGACCTGGATAAATGGGAACTCTTTGTCCCTGAGCCCTTTCTTTGTGCTGTGCTCAAATTCTACCATCAGCAAAGCCGCTCTCTGAAGGGGTTTGCTCACTTGCTTTTTCATCCTTCACTTCTCTCTGGATTCTTATGGCTTAGCTGGGACAGAGGGAATGCATTTCCTTCAGGCACCTCATCAAACAAGGACTTCAAAAAAAAAAAAAAAAGCTCACTTCTTGCTAGCTATTTTGAAATTGTGAAATTGGAGTCAATTTAAAATTTCCAGGACAGATTCTCACACAGGCTGACATATACATATATTGAATCAAAAATCCATATAATGAATACCAGGATGAGTAACCATGAGGATTAAATGCACATATCATTATGAGAATTGTAACTTATTCTTACATGCATTGTAAGGGAGAAACTTTGCTGCTTGGTTCTCTTCAGTCTGGAGCAAGAGTTTGTGTGAGGATTAGATAGAAGGCAAAGAAAAAAAAAAAAAATACACCTGAGGTTACATCTACAGCTTCTGTGAGTTAAATGCATTTATTTGCTGGGTGGTAACCTTACAAGGGGTATGAAGGTGCTCTGCAACTAAGTGTCAGAAATAGCTGATCAGAGTGATTTGAAAAAAAATATTATAGAAGGCATAAGAATGGGTAAAAATTGTCTATTTTCAATTGGAAAGTAGCAACATGTTCATTAGAAGTTATATCCCACACAACTCTTTCCCTGCAAAAAGGAGGATATTTTTTTCTTTTCCATTCTCTCTCTCCTGCTGTCAAAATGGAAAAAAAGTACATAAAGGAAGAAGAGGGAAAGAACATGAAAAAAATATAAATGTGGAAAGGCAAGAATAGTAATATCCAAAAAATAAATATATCTATTTTCACTGCAAGAGGAAAGAAATTTGAAGGAAATTAAAATATTCTTAATGTTTTTTTATCCAGAAATAGTTTTTTTACCGGACTTATTTGTGGTGTTTATAAACAAGGGCTCATCAAAACCACATAATAAAAAATACTCTTGAAAATAGTGGAGACTTTCAACTTAGATGTGAAATAGCAATGGAAGAAATGTCTCTGAACCTATTTAACTACCCACCTAGAATCCTGTTTTAGATTGTAACAGAACAAGTTGTTCCAATACCATATTAAATCATTCCAATTTTTTTTCCCCCAATAATGTGTTTTGGTCTTCTCCATTCAGGGCTGCCCAGAACAGTTGTGCACTTGCATAGCAAGCTTGATTGAGGAATTTATCGGGTTTAAAACTAAGCCAGGAAAATTGAAAGAGATTTCCAGGTTTCTCACCAAACTATTGGGTGGCCATCAGTGGGAGTCCTGGCACTCAAGATCCAAATATTCTGTCTGGAAACACCTTGGCTTTGCTTGTAGGTCTTGTCCCATGTTTCATTAGAGGTCTTTGGGATGCTGACTTTCCCTAAGGAAATTTTGGAAATGAGGTTTTCTGTATCGTGCACCAGGAGGCCGACACAGGACCTTTATATATGAAACAGGAAATATAGTTTGCTAAGCCAGAGCTCTACTTCTGCCTTGGCTTTGAATGTGTTGACTTCACTGTAGCTACCTTTCATTCACATAACAGCAGGAAGGAATATATTTAGTGTTGAGCCTCATAAAACTTGAACAAAGGAAAAATGAAAAAAAGCGTGTCAGATTAAAATTCTGTAACCTCTGAATTGTTTGTTTCCAGATATCGAAATGCATCAAATGACCAAAAATATCACCACAGCACCTACCTTCACGGACTATATTATCAGTTCTGTTTCCTCTGATTAGGCCGAGAAAATGAAGTACCGTAATTTCACGCCTATAAGGCACACCCTTTTGACTAAAATTTTTATCGGAACCCGGAAGTGTGCCTTATAATCCAGTGCACTTTATATATGGATAAAGTTTGGAAATCTGCCAACCCAGAAGTGCGAACTGCAAGAGCCGCGGCGAGAGCCAGCAGCGGATCCTCACTGCAAAAAAATGTGTGCCTTATAGTCTGGTGCGCCTTATAGCTGTGAAATTACTCTACTGAAAAATTAAACCCAAAGCCACAGAGGACATTTGTGCCACAGTTTGGACTAGAACTCAAATCTCCTTCAGGAGTATTTAATGAAACAAGCCATGCAAATATAAGTTTATTGTGAGTAATCTAGCAGGATCGTTTTAGTGATCCTGGGTGGACAGAAATGCTTGATGCTTTTTAAACTGGCATGGAAAACAAGGCAGCACTATGCAGTAAGTGCCCCTTGATCTGATTTTAACCATCTTACACTGCTGTATGCTATTTGCCCCGGCTGGGGTGAATGCCTGGCCTAAAAAAACTTGTCTCCAGTACATGCAGAAGAGTTTTTTGCGTACTTGCATTTGCTTTCAGATAATTTTTCACCATGTCCATCTGGACATTTTTTTAATGTATTCCTTCAGTACCATTAGTGAGGCAGTGCAATGCCATTTTTCTAAGGTCCTGAATGTTTACTTCTCCAGGTACGGTGATTATGGGCATGATGGAATGATGTCTTTAGTCAAGTGTAGATCTTATCTTCCAATGTAACAAGGTAGCCTAATGAAATGAGTTTTATTCAAAGATCTTGTCTCATAACGCTTCAGGAAAACATGATAAATTGAATGATTCTTTTAGCAAATGCATCACACAATGCACTGGCATATTGCTTATGAAGTTTAATTTTGTAATAGTTCATGGGGTATAATATACCTGTAGCTATTTCAGTGGAATGAATTTTACAGGCTCATTACAAAAGCAGAACTGTTGTCCCAAAATATTGCTTTTCTTGTTGAAGTGTTGTTCAGATTCAGGGCAATTTGCATGTATAACCTCCAAGGAATTGCTGCATCTCACTTTTACATTTTTTTTTCTTTTATTGTTCTATTATTATGAACTATGGTGAAACTCTTTTATTTAAATAATGGGAGACTAGCTGTTATTAGCAGCAGTTTCACTGACTGAATGTGGCATGCCAAATCTAAATCCAGAAATAGTTATTTTTTTAAACTAGGAAAAGTTTGGTTGTTTACCAACTTAAATAATGTAAAACTAGAAAATAGTAAAAATACTGTGATTTGGACATAATTTTGTTCTCTCAGATTACAGATCGGTGGTGTATGCATTTTAATGGGAAAATGACTGACCCAATTTACTTATGAAAATGAGAAATTACTTTCTCAATACCACAATGTTTCCAGTATTAATTCTGCATTCCCATTACTGTAGAATTGTGCATAATGCATGAAAACTTAGGGGGAGCCTTCGGTGTACATAACCTTGTAAATTTGGACCTTCCTGAGCTTGTCTCTGACGGTGGTGGCCTGGGAGAAAAGGACTTGTCACTCCCCTGCAGGCAAGACTTTCACCCACCCGGGATTTCCAAGTGCATTCCCAGGAGCAGTGGGGTGTCCCATCTCTTCCTTTCATGAGAACTCCCCTCCTACTTCAGCAGAACTGCCACATTTGCACTTTTGACAGCTGGAAAAATAGTAAAGATTGAGTTTATAATTTGTTTCAGTGGAAATGTGTGTGGGGCTGACCTAGGACTCTGTATAGGTGTAATTTAAGTGACGTAAGTTTTTGGCAAAGCATGCACTCAGTGTCTCCTGGTGCCTGAAAACTTATACCATTTCACCATCTATCCTTTCCTACACAGGAGAGCGTATTTTCAAGTGCACGGAGTTGCCATGGCTCCCGGAGAACTCCAGACTCATCCTCCAGTGTGTGCTGTGCTCATAACCAGCACATATAACTACCACCTCAGCAGCCTGAAAACTGTGTGAGAGCAAGAGCTCGTGCAAATCCAGATCTTGTGCCTGTTGAGGAGCAAGAAGCAGAGGTTCCTAGATTAGGGATCTCATGGCACTCCTAGGTAGAACTCTTTTCACATCGATTATGAAACCTCTGGGACCACCCCAGCTGATGGGGCTCCTTTCTTTTCTCTAGCTTTTTCTCAGCTCCATTAAATTCTCCCTGCCTTTTTCTTGCCTACAATATCCCTGGAATTAGAATACTTAAAAGTAACAAGGAAAAAAGTAACAAGGAAAAACTTAACAAGGTTTGTGAAAGCAGGATCAAAGAGCAGAACTGAAGTCCATTCCAATTGATGTGAATTTTTCAAAAGGTTAGAACACCACAGGCTCTTTTAATTCTCTCATTCTACATTGTTTGTGTTACAGTAATCTTTAGAGGAACCTTATGAAACTGGAACACCATTTTGTAAAGCACTGGCTACCAAATACTGGTTAGATCATCAACTTCATTGGACTCATTGGGCTCATGCCAAGCCCGAGTACCAAGGCTCTGAACCCATCTCTTCTGCAAACATCTTATTGGAGAGGAAACACCTGGGCTCAGGAAGCTCAGATTTGGAGCCTTTACAGTCTAGCATAGCAGCAGAGCTCATTACTGCCGATGTTAACGCTGCGGCAGGGGGGTTGATGGATTTGCTCTAAGTCATGCAGCAGGCTGTGGCAGGATTGGTCTCCTGAGACCAAGAGCCTGCCTCTCAGTCCTTTTCTGTCTGTCTGAGGAAATGCTGTCTGAGAATTGTGCCACTCAGGAAAGCAGTTTCCTTGTTTTGGTGGTGGGTTGAAGTCCATGGGCACAGTAACTAGGAAGAGCAAGTGTGGTACCTTTGCTGAGTCTGAATGCAGACTTGAAATGTTTTGGGTTCTGGGGGGTGACAGGCTGGAAAGCAGTGAGCTGTAATGTTTCAGTTCATATTATTTGACCTAGTTGTGATGAAATTCTCCTTTAATTGATTGACACAAACGTCTAATTTTTTACTCTTCAGTGAATAAATGAACTTTCAGTAACTTGTCTTTGAACATTGAAAACTGTCAAATATATATTTAAATAAATGTTTTTATATAAAATCTGCAAATTGGACTCTCAAGATTGTTGATTCTCTTTATTCGTTTTTTATTTAATTTCAAGGCACTGAAAGATGTTTCAGGGGCTGTACAGTTTGGAGTCTACTTCTCTAGATCTTTCCAGAGGTTATTGATTAGTATGTCCATGAAATTTAGCTTGCATCTCTTTATAAATAAAACTTATAGGGGCATTGAACATGGTAGAATCTATCATGGTATAAAAGAGTTAAAAAATCTCAATGGAATTGAGTTTGAAATCTATATAATATGTGTACTGTATTGCCCATATATACCACAGTCAGTATCTTTAATCACGTTTGGTGTTTCTGTCTGTCTGCATATACTTCACAATTTTTTCTTCTGTAGCTTCAATTAGTGTTTAATGAACTTAGCGAGAGTTAATTATTAAAAAGTGACTTCAGGGGTCAAGCCTGTTTTACATAGATCCGCAAAGACACAGCATGAATGTGGTTTTGCCACTATGAAAATTGTAATGAAAAGATCCTTATTTTGTTTTTTAATCAAGGACTAAAAAGCTGACCTGTCTAAGTATTTTTTTCCACAAGATATTCTCCGGCATTATTGCTGCACACATTTATAAAGAAGCAATCTGCCCTGTGTTCAGGTATTCTGCTCTTACTAATGTAACTGCAAGCATCCATTTAAGTCTGACAGCATCATTCAGTTCTTTTTATGTTCCTCCTCCTTGCTGATTTAAAAATGTTATGAAATTGAAGTAGACTGCCATAAGTACAGTAACAATATGTTATTTTCCCATTAAGTACTATGGGATATGGTGTTACATGCCTTGCTACAATGCTTCTGATAATTAAACATTGAGGAGGGGTGCTGAATGTAATTCTTTTTAATGACATCAGATTCACAATGGTAATGCAGAGTCAACATGCCTACAACATTTTAGATTTAAATCTGTAATTTTTTACAGGCAACATTTGTGTTTTGATGAATGTCTTTCACTGTCCTTTTAATATTTGAGCTGAATCTCAGGCTGGTGTGGGATAGACCTATATTGCTCTTCCGTTTGACCTTGTTAATACCTGAGCTGTCAGACATAATGCTGGCTTCTCGTGGCCCAGTGGGGAGCAGTGGGTTGTCCCTTATCTTGTCTGTAGTAAGGACAGAGAAGTGGCAGAAATCTCTTGTACACTTAGACCCTCCCATGCCCTACAAGTGGCAGTGCATGCAGGGAAGGGCAGCCTTGTCAGCAGTGCTTTTGAGTCACCATTCTGCTTGGCTATTTTTGGGGCATGGGTGGATTTGCCTTACATGCTGCTTTTCTGTGCAGCAGTATCCCTCAGATGCTACCCCAGCTTTCACTAACATTGTTAGGCTGACTAATGTTGCATGGCTGGTAATACTGCTGAAGATATTCAGATTTGCCCTACTGATCCCTAATGCTCTGTTCTAAATAATTTTGGGAGCATATTGCATGTTTATATTTGGCAAAGGAGTCTAGAGACAAGGAACTCTCTGCCTGACATCCAGAGAGGTCAGGCTCTCATTAATCTTCTGCCATCTTCAAGGATCATTGTTGATGGCTGCTTGGAAGATTCTAAGCTGCCACTGCAGTAGCTGATGAAGATGAAAGTCAACCTCCTTTGCACATAGGCATTTGGTGGTGGCTCAGAAGGAAGATTCAAAAATCTTACCTTTAGCTTTTCCCGCTCTCCTTATGCCGTGCAGGATAAATTTCACCTGAAGTGCAAAGGCAATTAGACGAAAATTGCTGAGTACAAGTGGTGTTTGTTGTGTTTGTTACTGTGCTGTTCATCTGAGCCTGCATGCTTTGTAATGATGGAGACTTGTTAATTTGAGATGAATTATTAAGTGCTGACAATAAATGAGCATAGATATGCAAACAAATAAGCAATGACAAGGATAGGCAGGAGAGCAGGGTAAGAAAAATGACAAGGCTTCCTGAGGATTGGACAAAGATGTTTCTCTGGGATTATTTTGACTGGTGTCAACCCTTCCTTTTATTTGGGAGCAATTTCTTTCAAAGCAATAAATATTTGAAAACTTCATATTTATTAAGTGTTAATTTTACCCCTAGGCCTTCTAAGCAAAAAGTTCAAAACACAACCCTGGAAATACACACAGGCTCCATCTGTTCATCTCCTGCTGCATGCTTTGAAAAGTGTCACCCAAAACCTTCATTATTTCTAGTGGTGCTATTTTTTTCAGGTTTTGGATCCTTGCTTTATCCTTCAGTACCTACACCTAACTTTCTGTAAGTGAGTTCTTCAGCAGCTGGTACAATGATGCCCAGTTGCTCACTACAGCTCAAGGAGGTCAGGCCATCACCTGAAGGTGGCTAATTTCCATTTCTATAATTAGATCCGTATTCAGGGCTTTGGCCCACTACTAACCAAAGAGAATTTCCCACTGCTGATACCAGAAAATTACGTACAAAGATGAAACATAGTACCATTTTCTTCCAGGAACCAAATAAAGAGACAGCACAATTATTTCGGCACCTCTTTCAGGATTTACCACATGCTCACAATTTAGATTTTGGGAGCACTATTTATTCTCCGTGTTGCTCTCCTGTCCATCTCCTAATGCTTTTCCTCAATGTTTCCCTTTCTTCAGCAGTTCCCCAAACCTTTTTTGTCTCACAGGCTGAGATGATCATAATTTGAATAATCAGCATTGAAACTGTTGAGTGCCACCTTTAGGATTAGGCTAAATCCCTTGGGAGGAACAGAGCCCTGGCAACTCACACTTTGCAGAGCATTATCTTCAGTTGTCTGCATGTTCAGCACCAAAGGGCTTACGATTTACTCAGTTTTTGAACTTCTTTTTCTAATTTTGCAGCTCATTTAAAGAGAACAACTGTTCAGGTTCTGCAGAGCACCTATCATATCCTAAGAACACCAAGCCAGTCAGATGCCATGAACAGGATACAAGCCAGATCTGCTTTGAAAGTCTTTTAAATTTTTTTTTTCCCCTTGGGAATTAGATTTCTGGTTATAGCGAGTGGAAGCATTATACATCTGGTATTTCAATGTTTCTGTAAAGTCGGCTATTTATTTTTATGAAATATGGATTTAAATGCAGCACTTAAAGCTTTAGATCTCACATGTATATTGTTCTTGCTGGGAGGATGCAAGAATTCGTCTTTCTGTGTTACACAGAAAAACCTACCTACTTGAGTTTTATCTGCTAGCTCTTTCCCAGTTTTAAAGAAGGCATAATTGAGGTATAATTTCACTGCTACCCTTGGACTTCCTAAACATCAAAATGACTCAAAGAACCTTGGTCTGCTGAGAGACCTGACCCGTTAGCCCTATGTATCATGCTAGGTAAAAAAAATTCTTGTCTTAGAGAACAAAGAGAGGTATTAGTACTCACTGCAAAGTCAGGACATGAACTAAACTACATACACAGGTAAAACCTCAGGGGGAATATAATCCTGGGTGGACAAAGAGGGAAGCTGCTTTTGAGGAAATACTTGAACAGGCAGAGCTTCATTCTAGGAGGTGAAATGGACCTCATTAGCCCAGCAAATAAAAGAGGAACTGTAAAGACTGTTTGTTTGAAAGAAAGCTGAATATTTCTCATTTTACAGCCACACTCAACAATGTTGGTAAGCTGATGTTGATCAGGATGTTGATCATCACAAATAGCTATTGTTTGATAACACTGGTCTTTGCCTGGGATGATCTTGTTAGCTCTGGTCCTAGGATTTATAAATTGCTGCAGCCAGACCACTCTGAATTTGTTATTTCCCCAAGTGCATCTTTGTTCTCCTCTGTTGTTCCTCGTTCATTCCTGGAGGATGCAGTGATCCGGGCAGACCACACTGTGTGACACAGGTTTTCAGCCTTTCTTAACAGGAGCGTGCTAGGTCAGTGTCCTTGGCTTCCTGGTTCAGGCAGTGTTGAGTCAGGATTCCTATGACTTTAAACTTGGATACTCAGTTTGCTCCTGGGAAGTCTGGACCCTCTCTACAGACTAGGCTGAGACTAGAGATACTTGCCTTGCAACACCTTCCAAAGGATGACAACTTATAAAACATGGAGAAAGTTGAGTCTTACAAAAATAAGCTTACAGAAACCACAGGGTTTCAAAGGGACCATTCATTTTTGGGTGCTTTAGTAGCAGCCATTCCTGAGGACCACAGCATCTGTCCTGTGTCTCTCTTCTAGTTGCTCCTCTGCCTTAGAGCTACAAGAGCCTTAAAAGGTTTTTTAAGCTTTACACCACTTTAAGAGTCGGTTGCATCTCACAGAGATCCTTCTCCTCTCCTTAAATGGAATAGGCATCTTATTACAGTTTTTACTGACTAGTTATAATGGATTTGCACTTAGGAATCTAAGTTCCTTTAACAGCTTTTTTAAATTCCAGACATAGGGGTTTGGGTGGAAAAGACTGGGAAAAGAACAAGAAGTCTTTTAATTAAGTGTGTATATTCCGCTTTATACCCTGAACTGGTCGTATACCTGGGAACAGGACCCAACTGTTCAGATTCTAGCTCCAGTTTTTCAGCCATACAGAATGCTCTTTTTGCCATTAGAAATATTAATAACAAAGATTTATCAGAATTTCACCTTCAAAGGGAACACTGAAAAAAGACAGGTGAAAACATGTTAATGCAAGGAAAAATCACTGACTCCAGATTTGACTTAAAGGTTAGCAAATGTAAACCAATTTTTCTTTTATAAGAGAATAGGTCATTTTAACAACATTAATTTTAGTGGCATATAATTTTTCTTTGTATTAGGCTTTCCTTTTGTCTCATCTGCTGTTAGGCATAAGAAGCCTGTTCTCAGCACACAGCCCTCAGTGCAAGGCATTTTATATCCAAGAACCTGACTTGTTTCTCCACTTTCAATTTATACCTCTATGCGAGATGGTAACATATTGAGATATCAGTCAAGCTATTAGGCTGGCTGTAACTATTTTTAATAAAATACAACAAAATGATAGAAAAAAATATTTGAAAAATGAGGATTTGACCTCTTTACATGTGTTATAGATTCTGAACATGATGTGCAAATGGTAAATTCTGAAAAGTTATCTTCCATATAATGTCATTTCTGCAGAACTCTCTTGCCTCAGGGTTGTGAATTATTGTGCTGTGAACATTATAGGAGAGATTATTTACAATAAATCGTGTAAAACCCCAAATGTTTTGCAATCAGAATATGTCAAATGCTGAGGAATGAGGAACCCCCTTTGGTTTATAACTTCTTTCAAGCATGAGCCAAAAACTGTACAGTACTGTTCCTAATGGAAAAGCATCCAGACCAATCTCTATAAATACTTATCACAGTCCCATAAACTAACCTATTAGAAGTACTTAACATTTTCATTTATACCTACAAAACTGTTGAAAAAACAAGTTATGTAGGTTGAGGTCTAATGTTTTGTCAACATTCTTTTACGCACAAAATAACATAATATAAAGAGTTGCTCATACAATCTTTTGGCTGACCATCTATTATCTAAAATAAGATTTATCTGAATAATGTGAGTTACTCTTCCTCCAGTTTCCAATTTATGGTGTTAGAATCATTGTTTTTTATTTCTCCAGTGCAACTGGTATGCTGCAAAAATCTACTGGAATGTTCTCAGGTAATAATGTAACAGGAGCCTTTATAGTGGTTGTGAAATTAATATGGGACTTATATTTGTAAAATATTAAAGTTTTTTTTACCACAAGGTTGGGAAATTATTTCTGATGCATCACTCATCTGTAATATTTGATATATATATTTATGCTGTGTATCAATGCTTGCATTTAAAAAGGGAAGCAGAAAACAGTGTGCTGGAGAGGATGTGGGCAGGTAGGTCAGCCCACAGATTCTCTTGGACTGCCTCAACTTGAGCATTTTGGTGGCAAATACAGAAAACTTACAGAAAACTTTTAGGAAAGTTGTTGATAGAGGTTCAATATGCTCAGACCCACAAGTCTACTAAAAAAGCCCAGAAATGGCAAGACAGAATATTAGCATTAACAGAAGGGAGAATATGCCAACATTATGAATGCCATCAAAATATAAGATATATGTGGTGTCTAATGGATCACAGGTCAGATTATTTCACCCTTAAAACCATTGAAGAAATGTGGGACTTGAGCCCAGTGAGTAAGATAAATGCTGAATCTAATTCTAAAACTACATGACAAAGTTTCTTGCAGTGTTGCTGCCGTATCCTTCATTAGCATAAAATTTTGTCTCTCCTGCTTTACAAATAATTTGCAACCTGTTACACTGAATGTGAATGTGGAGATGCTTAAAGCCCAGCCGTGATGGCAATGAGCAGAACAGCTCCTGCACTTGATTACCAGATATCCAAACACTCAAAAGGACTCTGCTGCTCACTTCAAAGCAGTCTTTTTGAAAGGGAAAAAAGAATGCAAGGCACCCCAGAAAATCTATTTTTTATAAATCACCTGCATGTATCAGTCATGGAGATACAGCATTTTGGTAGAAAAAACGAAGTCTTTCAAACTAGTATTGATTATTAGGCCACATGGCTGCAGCCCCACTTTGTTTCCAGATAGTTTCCTGAAAAGCCTTGTGCTTACACACTACCAAGGAAGTTAAGCAATTTTCTTGGAACCAAAGAAGTTGTCTTGGAAGACACTGTATGTGTTGTTATCCAAAAGTACACGGCAGAGGGTACATTTTAAAAGAAATTATGTGAAAAAAAATGTACAAATGTTATTTCAGTTCTATATGCCCACTTTGACATTTACTGCTTAAGACTGACTGCTAAATCCCCCACTTCCCTAAAATATCAGGTAAAATACCAATATGTAAAAGTAAGACTTGTGATATCCACATAGAAAAACAAATAATATTAATTTTACAGAAATTGTGATGAAAAATTTTGTATTAGTATTGACCTCAACAGAATAGAAGGATATTTCCAATCAGCTCATTCCTGCTGATAACATTTTACTATCCAACTTATTTTTATATTATTTGGGAGCTCCTGCACCAATGTTTTTCACAAAGATTTTGAAATGCTTTGACCAGAGAGCAGATTATTTTTACCTTACACAAAAATTGGTGTTCACTGACAAGCAAATCAAGTAGTTATGTGCAACTCTCCCGTATTCAAGCAGAAATTTCTGTAGAAAAAAAGTCTAAGATATTGCACAGAAAAATAATTTGCAGTGCATAGGACACCAGCACAAAGAATGGCAAATTAAAGGCTGCCAGGAACAAAGCAGAGCTCAATAAAATAGATTAATAGGTAAAATAGATTAGCAGAAGACACACTGTATTTTATAGTTGCTTGCCAGATAAGATATTTCTGTCTTTCTGTTAATAATCACCCTTTGAATTGTTTGGAAAATGTTGATTTTGGCTGCTACATGGCATGTAAGCAGCAGCAACTAGTTTTCCTTGTCAAAGTCCTCTTAAGGTTGCAGCATTTACTCTGGTGCAAATTTTTCCTGATGTGGAGGGAATGGTATTGCCAGGGTTATTGCCAAAGATAAGGGATATGTGTATGCCATTGATCAGCACTTAAGTGAAACCAGCAGAGATTTTCTGTGCTTTCTCAAGAACAGTTTCATGGTTTGGTTCTAGAGATGGTTGGTGACCACTTCTACTTGCAGAACACTTACCTCTGGTGACTGCTAGGAGTGTCCTCACCACAGGCACCCTCTGGGATGAGTGAAAGAGTTACAGGTCTTCAAAGGGACTCCAAGTCCTTTCCTCTGCTAAGACTACTCTCTAAGATGTTTTCATCTCTTAAATCTTTTTTGTGCAGTTGAGGAAGGACAGACTTCTGGTGTCAGAGTCATGTACCCCTTTCTTCCCCTCTATATTCTGTGTTCTCTTATTAAAAGGAAATAAAATGGTTTGGAAATGTATTCCAGACACAAGATTTTTTCCTTAATATATATTTCTGATGCAGCCACATGCTGGGTTCTTTACATTAAACACATTTGGTGATTCAAGTTTACTTTTGAAAACAGCCTGCTTTGTTTTCTGGTTTTAGTTGTTTTGTTTTGGATTTTTTTCCCCCTTTTTAAAACCATAAGTCTATTTTTTGTACTTCTTGTCCTTTTAAAGAATGCAGGCCTCTTCTTCCATCTCCTCTTGTTTATTTAGTGCTTCATGGAAACACACTGATTTTCACAGTCAGAAGCCCATTGTCAGCCTCCTTGGGTTGCCTCTGGCATTGTGGCTTTTAAAATGATGATTTCCATCCATTAAGAGGTAACTTAGTTTTGGTTTAGATTGATCTCGTTCAGTTTTAAATGTCTAAAGTTAAAGTATCTATGCCAAGCTAGTTATATGTGCTCCTTCTAAACTTAATGGAGAAAGGGGATCTCCAGAGGTTGCTCACCTCTACTCTGGTACCCCGTGTGCCATTCCTTGTTGGCAGTGTGTGGATGATGAGCTTTGGCTCTGAGTGGACCCTCCCTGCCCACGTGTGTTTTATATTTCCAAGCTGGCCTCCACAAGGAAGGGGTGACAAGCCTGCTTTGTCATAATGTCCCCAACACACATACTGCATTGTATGGTGGGTGCTTGGCCTAAATTGTTTGATTCAACTCAGCTTCAATCTCTCTCCTTGCTGCCATTTACTAAACTTTGAAATTCAACACTTTTTGGGCTATAAAATTGTTTACATGCACCTTTGCTCCCGGTAAATGAAAAGAGTGTAAAAAAATATGTTGAGCTGATGCACTCCAAATACAAATAGCTCTAATCACTCCTCTGATTCTCCTTTAAGCATCTAATTTTCCTGTAAAAGGCTACTCACAGCCATAGGGTTTTTGTTGGCTAAAGACTAAACACTTCTAATGCTGTTTTTCATTCTCAAGACCTGAAGTACAGCATACTTCTTTTTGAGTTTCACTCTTCTTGATTCCCTTCATATTATTAGAGCTTCTCTCTTGGGATCAGCAAAATAATATGTGAAGAATATTAGTGATATGGAAGCTTGCTTCAGGGTTATCTTTAGATATCTGAGTTGAGCTCCACAAGTGAGGTACTAAATCTGCCTTGGGACTATCAATACTAGAACAAGTGAAAATGTAGGCTTTACAAATAGACTGTAGTCCTTTTGTTCTAGGATAGGAGGAGAAACTGAACCGAGCATTGAAATTATTGTCACACATCTGGCTTTGCTGGGCTCATAGCAGTGCAACAGCTGACACAGTAAGGCTACGTATGTTTTATTTAAAATACTCTTATATCATAAGGTGTGCAGATAGCAGGGTAAGGCACAACATGAGGTACAAAGGACTGCTTATTTTTGAAGATGAGCATCCTGAGTGGTGATGGAAATAGTCATGCTATTAGAGTCTTTCACTGGAGTATATATAATAATAATTTTATAACAGCTTAGAGAAATGACAATACAGTAATATTGTATACGCCAGTCAAAGAAATTAAACCTCTGATTTATGTTATGTATTCTGTAATATCTTTTGTACGATTGGTGTTTCATCAATTAAGTAAAACTTCAGTTTTATAATTACATCCCATTATTGAGGTCCACAAGGAGCCCGACTGTTTTCAGGGAGGAAAGACAACCTTCACTAATATTTTTGCAAGGAGCTATATATTGTCCTCCTCTTAAGACTGATTGAGTAGGTCTGAAAATTTTACAAGAACCAGCTGAGCTTTGTACCTGTAAAAATCTGTGTAGTTTTTTTTTTGTGGTTTATTTTTTTGTTTTGTTTGGTTTGGTTGTTTTTTTTTTTACAGTAAAAATCCATACAGCAAACAACTTTTAACCTTCAAAATTATAAAGCTTAGGTTATAGGGACACTAATAATCTTTTTGTCAAAGTAAAAATATTGCATGTTTTTCATACTCTATTTCAGGAAGATTTGCGTATACAGAACTGCCTAATAATATCTTTTGTCTTCTAAGCCCTCTGTTTTAAAGATTTCATTCTGTTTTCAAAATAAAAATGCAAACAACTCTTTGGTGTAGTTTTTACTGAATATGCTGGGGTTTTTTCATATTTTTTTTTTCAATTACCTAGTCTTGCCCAATAAGTTTTATTGTTTTGTTACTAATAACTAATGAAGAACAGGTAACAAAAGCCACAGCAGCATCTTGTACTCATTAAGAACTGGATGAAGCTAACTTGCACATTGCATGAAGCATGCCATCATATGTAGAAAGCAAGAAGTGTCTGGGGCAGCAGACACTATTAATTAAAGCTGAAGCTGGACTTCTGTTGTGGCAATCATGACTTTCATGTTCTATTACTTTCATGTTCTAAAAATACTATGCCTGACTTGATGTTTTATGATTTGAGCGGGGGGACATTAGACACATTTCATGAGTGGCTGCAAGCCCAAATTCCCCTCACTAAAGGAATGGAGATGTTCAGCAAGGCCTTGGGGACATAAAGGGTGGCATAAAGCTCATTCACTTGGGAGTGAGCATCTGTGGAGGGGCAACAGTTCATTATGGGAACTTGAGCTCAGTAGGATGAAGTTGAAATAGCTTCCATATCCAAACATTTCAGAATATTTTGTAACAATTTTGTTTTGTATTTCTGAGGACTGTTGGTGTCCCTGGTCTAGGAGCAGCATCCCATTCCCATCCTCATATCTGTACTTTGGCTGGGGGGGGGAATCTACCCCATTTAAGAATTTTTGCCAACTCCTGGTGTTTGTTACAGAAATTCTCTTCAGCCATTTCACATTTCTACTGTTTGAGAGTGGTCAGAGTACAGTAACAAGATTGACCTGGTTTAGGGAACTTATTAACTCTGTCTTGTTGATGTAATGAATTTAAGTATGATGCAGCTCATCATGTTCTTTTAGAGTAGTGATAACAAGTTAGGCAACAAAACTGTCATTGCAATGCTTTCCAGTGTTTGGATCCTCCTGTTTAGAAGTGATTAAGAAAACTTAAATGTGAGACTGCTATTTCCTCTCTTAGCATGAATGGGTGCAGAAATTTGGTGATGCACAGCTGGAGGAAAGGGTTAGAAGGTGCTTTTCTGACAGGAGCTTCATCAGAGATCAGTAAGTTAATAAGATGCAATCAAAGGTCTTCTTTGAACCATATTTGAACAGATAAAACACTTAATGTGGGTTCTTCAAGCCAAATAATTGTATTTTGTGCTGAAGCAGAAGGGGAACACAAACACAGATAAATATTGCCTTTTATGTGGGGGCCAGTCAGAGTAGCTGAAGAGCAGTAAATTCCTAAACGGTTGGAGCATGATCCTGGTGATATTGATTTGGTCTTGAGGGAGTTTCAAGTAAAGGCAATCACAAGTAAAACTCCCTGGTCAGACTGCTTGCATCATTTTCGTTGTCACAAAACAGACGCTGTATAATTAATTTGTCATATTGGTAAAAAAAGTCACACTGCTGATCTAAGGAATTTGAATATTTTTAGTCTTATAATTTGAACTTTTGTTTTATGAAATGATGTTGATCGGATATTTCTCCATGTAGCTCATTTTCTTTTTAGATGGATGCAGACTCTTCTGTCCCAAGGCAGTGAAGTCATCTATGAAGCATCTTCTCAGTAAGTCCATCAAGAGTCATGGTTTAATGACATCATCCTCATGTCATCAGTGGGAGCAGAGGACATTTAGAATTGCATTAAATGACAATGCTAGTGTTAGGCTTAAAACTAGGAAAAACTAGCAAACTAGGCTTGTACTAGAGAAAGCAACCAATTGAGAGATCAGACAAGCAAATAATAACTTCTAAGTCCTTTTCTCCTTAAATGAAACTCTAAGTGTGAATGGACTTAAACAACCTCAGGGCTTTAATGCAAATGCTTAATATATATAAACATAAAAAATACATTAATGAACTTATAATGCTTTGTGAGATTTATCTTTTGGCCAACCTGTAAAAAAATTTAAACTGTTTTTTTTTTAATTGGTTGCTTCAAGGTCTCTACTTAAATTCCCGACATCCTTGTTCAGCTGCTTTCTGAAATGTCCCAGTTTTTCCAGGGCTATAATCTACTTTGACTGAAGACAGTCTGAAGAGGGCTGATGTTCCAGGGAACATGTGTTTTGAATTGAAGAACAATGATACAGTTTTGTTTGCACTCATAAATAATGAATCTTTTTCTGACCACAAGTAAAATTGTTTAAATTAGTCTCCTGATTCAGTAATTGATCTGAAGCGTTTGCTGTGTCAGAGCTATCAATACACTGATGACTGCATGCATCTCAGAGAGCTCCACTAGTGTTTATGAAGGACACTATAAAAACATAAAGGGGGTTAGAAATGAGCTTTGTGGATTATCTTCAGTTAATGGCATGGCAAATGTCATTTTATGGACCTAATTTACTGAACATTAATAATGGTACATTTGAAGTAAATCATTTTAATGGCAAGATTTATGTGAATAACACTAGCACTAATTTACCCATGGAATTTACAAAATCCATTTAGCTTGTGTAAAGAGGCACTAAATGGATGTTATGGCTTGGTTTTAGACTGCCACTATCATGGGAGCAGGGCAGGCCTGCTCTTCCTTTCTCCCCTGTGTTTGTGCACAGTGAAAGCCAGAAGATGAGTTCAGCAATAACACTTCAGTGAGTCAGAGAATAGTGCTGAGTGATCAACCCAGTTTTTGTGTGTGTCTTCAGCTAAGAGCAGCTGATTAAAGTTTTGCCAAAGCAATTGTGAGAAGAGGTGCTTGGAGACTGTACCTCCTGCACAATGTTCTCCCTATACTAAGCAGCGTTTATCTTCAGATAGCTAAGCTGGTGTGAAGTTTTTGTGTCCTTTAGGGGTGCAGAATGCTACTGGGAGATGAAGATGCTAGGGGTGAAGAAACCTCAATGCCCTTGCCCATTTTGATTATGAAATTATTATCTACTGGTATTAAATATAGAATAAACTACAGTATCTATAGTGTGAAGATATTCAGGATGACTGATGGTCCTTTGTCTTTCCAAGAGATAATCAGAAACTCTCATGGCAAGTAAGATGCACTGAGCCAGCATGACTTTATTTAGCAGGGGAAGCTCTTCAGCAGTGTGTCATAAAGAGATGGAGAAGTAAGTGCTGTTGAAGGTGTCATTTGTCCTTTATTGCTTTAGGCATATTCATGTACTCCTGAAATGCTGCAATAACACAGCAGAACCTTCTGTCTCCATCAAGATGACAGAGACAGTTTTACAGGAACAAATGCAGAAGTCAGATATTTTAAACCTTAGATTTCAAAATTCACTGTAAAAAACTTGCTTGATCTCAAGTCACAAGATAAATGAGTTTAATATAAATAGTTGACAAACCTATGAACAAATCATGCTGCGAAAAGAAAGAAAGCAAAAAAGAAATTAAGAGATACTCTGTTGTTTCTGTTTTTAAGTACATAGTAATTAGACACTGTCATAGTGGAGAACACACAAATAGAAGATAGATAGATAGATAGATAGATGGATGGATAGATAGATAGATAGATAGATAGATAACCAGCCAGCCAATGGAAGAAAAATGAGCAAACACTGTAGTATTTGCTAATCAGGTGTCTAGCATGAACATACAAGCTGATCAAATAATGCATAATTATCAGCTTAAAAATTATTGCATAGGGCATTTGATTACTCGTGGAAAGTTATGGGCTTGGCTGAGTGTGAGATTTTATGCATGTCTGCTGGAACGGATTGTTTATGATGTGACATTCTTTAATGGTAAAATGAAAAACAGCACTGTTCTGTGCCAGGACATGAGAGGGTCATAAGGGGAATGAATATTTATGAAGCAAAATAAATATGATGATGGAACTTCCCTCTCCTTTTCCCATCCCCCACTACTGATTTTTTTTCCTATATAGTCCATGACATGTAATTTACATTGGCTTATATATACCCTGGGACAGCTCATGTCTGTGTTTAGCTCTGATTATGGTATGGTGATGCAGGTACCCTCTTTGAGAAGTAAGTGCTGTTGAAGGTGTCATTTGTCCTTTATTGCTTTAGCAATATTCATGTACTCCTGAAATGCTGCAATAAGCCAGTTTTGCAGGGCTATGGTTCTATTTCATCCATCTATTTTAAGGAAATGTAGATACCTGTTCCCATTCAAACCTCTTGCCATAGGATTTTCCTGTATTCCATACTGTAATGCGTAATGTACTTACTCTCACAGAAGGGAGGGTTTTCTCCTCACTTTGCAAGTGAGAACCAAAGAAAGAGGCAACTAATCATTACAGAAGCATACTGTGGTAGGGTGAGAAACCAAAGAGTAATGCCTTACATTCATAGCCTGTGCATAAAGTAAAAGGTGGATTTTGTCTTTTCAATGTTCTCTAATATCCGCTCTTTGGTACTTCTCATCCACCTGCCTGCATAGGTGGTGCTTAACATCTTCCCTCAGTTTGTCAGGATGTAATTTGGGTAGATTTTATGCCATCTGTAATTTTAGACACATAATTGAAGTGCTTAAGATAGCTTAGAGCACTGAGATCCCCTCCATAGAAAATGGAGTGAAACACATTATTCTGGAAAATGGTTGAGCCCTCCCAAGTTCAAATTTAACTATGGAGATGACAATCTCCTTTCCACCAGAGGGAGGTCTGCACTGAGGAACTCCCAGGGTAGAGACTTCTGTTAGGTGTCTGAAGTTGGAATGGATGCTTGTAAGTGGAGTTTCTTAATAGTGAGACAAAACCTTGATGTCCTGCAGAGCTTCCTGGGATCATGATGCATTCTAGCAACAATTATCAAAGAGAACTGCTCTGAGGAAGTGAGGGTAAAGTGAAAGCAGAGAGACTGCTAACGCTCATCTTTACTCATTCTATGAGCAGGTATTGTGCGATTTCTCCAGAAACACCTCTTTCCAAGAAGTCTGTTTTTCAGTCCTGGGCACAGACAGTTGCCAACTTACCAAATAATGAGGTGTTTTTTTGTAATGTGCTCAAATGAAGCTGAGAAAAGAGCATTCCTTGTAAATACATTCTCAGAGGAAAAAAAAAAAACCCACCAGAATTCTGGATGAGACATGACACATGAAAGCACTCAGTCTGACTCATATTACCACTAACTCATCATCACCTTTCTCAATAAAACCAAGCTGCTTAAAAATTGTGTTTAAAATATTTTTTTCCCAGAGAGGAACAATATTTCAAGTGACAGAGAGGGAACACAGCAGACAGCAAAGAATTCAATATAGATAAAATACTATGGTTTTGCTCTAGTTTTTTTCTTTACCTATTTCTTTCAAACTACGATTTGTTTTTTTTCTGAATTCTTTATGGGCTGTGTTCTACAGGGGAAAAAATTGGCCCAAACAAAACAAGCGAAGTGAATTTCAAAGACAACCTGAAATGAAGAGTGAACATTTAAACAACTAAGAGGAAGCATATCCCTCCTTTGAACTCTGGGGGTTAGTATGAGCTGGCAATACTTTCTTTCAGACCATTCCTCACAATTAAATACAGCACTGATGAAAACTCAGAGAGGAGATCAACAATGTGATCTGGAAAGAGATTGAACCCATAATGGAGCAATCAAGAGCAAATGCTTTCTGAACATGGGGCTTTCACAGGGATCAAAATAATTGCTTCAACAGTCTGTTTATTTACTAGGGAAGGTACTTGTATTTATTACCCTACTGAGAACAAAGAGCCGGTGCTGGTACCTGGTTGTTTTATTTCCACAACTCTGCTATCACCATCAATAGCTGAGACAAGTTCCTCAACAGAAACAAAAAATGGGCCTGCCTGTTTGCCCATAGCTAGATGACATGAAGCAAGAGTATTATGGTGTAACTTTTTCTTGTCTCCAGCTCTCTCCCATGGAAGAAAAGAGCCCATCTGCACTTCCCACTTCCTTTGTTGCCCTACCTTCCTTAGAAAGAGCACCAGAAATCCTCCTTTGAGATGTTGCAGTGTAGGATCTCAGTTTGTGTGATCTCGCTGAGGAAAATGATAGCTGAGAATTTTAAAAAGGCAAAGTAGTTTAGTTATGTCACAAGATGAATTTTATTGTCAGGAGGTGGGATTCTAATGAAAAGTTTTGTTTTAATTTTGTATGTTCTGCATTATTTTGCTTCTTGGGATTGAGCAGGGATAATAGATACTTGGCTCTCCTTCCTGTGCGATTTACAGACAAAAGATAATTTTCTGACCTGAAACTGAGAGGACACCATTGTCCACCTAATTCTGTGTCTGGATGCTTATAAGCAGTGAGCATGGGGCACAGGGACACAAATCTCTAATCCAAGAGATCACTTCAGTACTTTTTTTTTTTTAACATAGGAACAAACCTGTTGCAATTGTGTACCTCATTGGATGGGGTCAGAGCTCATAATTTTCTTTTGAGCCAACATAAGGGGGGCTTAGGGATGCATCCACTCATTACAGCAGCATCAGGGAGCCAGAGCCTCCTGGTGAATCTTGCTCATTGTTTCAAATTCTATTTATATATTTCAAAGTGTAGCGAATGGAAAGATCATAAAATCATGGTGACTGTTCATAGAATTTAGGGAAAACAAAATAAACAGTCACAGACCCTCAGCTAAAAGAATGAAAAAAAATCTACAGTTTTTCTCTAACAAGAGATGTAGTCCCATGATGTACATTCTTGGTATAATTCATATCATATAAAATGAATAAACACAAGGAAAAGCCACAACATGAAGGGGAAAAAAAAGACCAGGAATGACTCATTCTCTGGCAAGGAACAATTGTAAGAAAAATTAGTATCTGCAGAACCTGTCTGCAGAGCTTCTTCTACTACTTAGTTACAACAAAGAAAGATTCCATCTTTTAAAACAAAACATTTTTTTAAATAATGAGAAATACCTCAGAAACCATCCATGACTTATTAGGGTTTTATTGAGAACAATTAGTTCTTGAGGTTTGTGTCAAGGTAAAAATTAGATTTCCCTTAAACTTATTCTGCCTACCTGCAGCTTTTATGTTTCCCATTCTATTGACCTACACACCTTACTCTAAGCAATTTACTCACTCTGTATATGCCCAGTATTTGAAAAGAATTTCTGAGTGCCATCCAACATAAAAACAAGTCTGACGTAGCTGAATGGTCATAGGCATGTCATGATATATGTGGAGTATTTTGTATTTTTTTCTGCCCATTCAGTGGCATCCACACTGCAACTAAGCACCTTGGTGTTAAATCAACTCTGACTAATGAAGTCCTTGTCTGCCATGCAGTTTTCCTTAATTGGGTACAAGGATTATGTTTTATTTATTTGCCCTTTGTTTCTCTGAGTTTCCTTTTCCAGCACCTCTTTTCTCAGAGGATCCTAATGATTTTTGAAGATCCCCATAGTGGTGAGTTTCCATCAGGACACAGCTTTGTTTCACAGTATTGTTTCAGAGGCTTGCCATGTTCCCTCTAATGTGACAGAACAGCTGTGCCAGGTAGTCCCTGGGAGTGGTTGGCAAGGTCTTGCCTTTTTTTTGCTCCTTTTCTCACTCTGGTTTGGAAGCAATTTTTTAGGGTAAAAGAGAACATCCTTTGTCTCTGCTGTTCCTATAAGTATAGATGTATGATAGGGCATAGCCAGCTGAGAGCAGATCCTGTGAAGAGGTTCCTGGGGGTCTCTTTGACACCTCCCCATGCTTAGGAAA
>VRYO01002772.1:58362498-58395435 GCA_009812075.1 Sialia sialis | reverse complement strand
ACCAAACCTCCAGATCTCTGGTGATACCATTGTGAGCAATGATGGAAACCCCTGCATAATTCAGTGCTCACCACATAACCAGGTTTTTAGCAAAGCAGTCAAGTAACAACGGACGTAAACATTAACATTTCTTCCTGGAATCAATGACAACAACCTATCAAAACACAGAAATTGTATTCAGGCAAAGGTGATGAGTAATTTCGATCTCTATCAATATGCTTTTTATATATTTGGCCATTGAGATCTTTCCTATTACGCTTTCTGTAACACCCAGGAATCTATGTGAGAAAAGTAATAATTTATTAAGGACAGTCTGGAGAAAGTGAGAATTAACTCCTTCTTAAGTGCTTCAAACATTCAAGAACATTTCTAATAGATAACATGGAAGTCATTATTTTGTATATTTGCAGAGAGAGAGCATTTGTGATGTGTCATATACACCTTTGGTTTCTGAGAAAACAAATAATGTGAAGGGCAAAAAAACATGATATAACCATTGTTCCAGACCTTTCTGTTTCCATATTTTTGTGTCTCCATGGGACAATTATGTTGAATCTTGAATGCATTAAATGTTATGCATGAATCACATGACTTGAATTCTGGACCAGGCAGAGATTAATTGATTTCTAATGGAAAAATATGTGCCTGACGCTCTCATAATCTCAAACCGTTTGTCCTTTCCTGCCCTAGAGAGTAATAATCTCTTTTCTAGCTGAAAGTTAAATCTGGAACATTATTTGCCCTTGTTGATACAAACTGTGCAAGTATAATGCTTCCTTTTCACCTGCATCATAGGGTAACATTTCCAATTATTTTCATTTGGTTTGTGGTGGATCCTTTAACAAATTTAACTTCTAGTTTTAAAAATCAGTTTTATGAAGAGCTGTCCTTGTTGCAGACAGGCTGTGTCCTGCTGCTGTTGTGTTTTCTGCTGTGTTTCTGTGCCAGGGGTGCAAACATCTAGCTAGTAAACAGAATAAGTACCTTAGGTTTGTCAGGAACAGGCTGACAAAACGTGTGTCTGTTTTTAGGGAGTTGGTAGTGTGTGTGCGCCACATGTTCTAACACCAGCTTACCCCCCTGAGGCTGTGATCTCCTGCTTCCCTCACAAGGCCATTTAGAAGTGGTCTAAGTCCAGCTCGGGGCTTTTGTCAAGCCTTTCCCAGCATATTTAAGATCTTCACATGTGATGTATTGCTATTCTTACTTTTCAATGTATGGCTTGCCAGACTGGACTGGGCTGAGTGGGATAATGTTTTGATCCAGTATGGCAGTGTTTTGTTGACATACCTTCATCATGACATGGATTTGACAGAAAAATGCCCTCACTTTTCCTGCTGGACCACTTCTGACAGCTATAGCATATTGTATAAGAAATGAATATGTCTTCACTTTGCTTTTCACTTTCATTTTTGGTCTTTTGCTGCTTTTCAGTCTATTTAGAAAATCAGCTCTTCAGGGCAAGAGCCGTCTGTTCTAACACATTTGTAGAGTATAGCTTCTGTCAGTCAAAAGAACAAATGAAAAGTGCCTCACTTCTGGTTGTATTCATAGAGTGTGTCTTTCTCTGGGGACAGACACGGAGCATCTGAGTCACTTGCACTGATATGTAATGTTTGTAATGCTTGAAGGCCACGCCAAGTCCTTCTGATGTGTTCTTGGGCAAAATACTGCTTCTTTGCCAGAATGAGTGCCTTTGGCCTCTCTACTACTGTTCTTGTGATGCAGATCTGCCTGTCAGCAAATAACCATCTCTCCTCCATCTTTGGTGGCAAAACTACAGGTGCCAGACTTCACTTCCTAAGGATGCCTTGTGATTCTAGAGAAACTCAAATGATATTCTATTTCATGAAAGAGGTGGTCATGGTATGTAGTTGTGAAGTGAGGGATATTTTTGAGGAAGGAATCTGCTTTCAAAAAATGTTTGCCAAATGGGGTGAAAAGGTAGCACCTTGCAGTTACTGCATCCCCTCCAACCTGGCCCAGTTTTGCCTGCACCTATTGCAAGGTTGCAGTCCTGGGAAGGTGTGTGCTTTTTTTCCAGCTTTTCCTTATACTGGGTACAGTCCTAGTGCTGAAGCTCTAACTTTTCCTGTGAAAGATGTTCAAACTTTTTAAACAGCTATTGTTCAAAAGATTTTTCCACTTGTCTGACGCTTCAGTAATTGCCCACCCTGTTTACAGACATGCCAAGCACAGTTCAGAGGCAGATTCTGAAAAATTATTCAGTCATCGTTCTTAGTAAATTCATAGATTTAATTGAACTTATCTTTAGAACACACATTTTGTTTCCCAATAAAGTATTCTTTTTGTGACCTCCTAATTAATAAGATTAAGGGAATTTAGCCCAGGAAACTGACAAAAGGCAGCATTCTAGGACCCTCACTGAATATTAATATCCATCTTGTAGCAAAAGCAGAACACTTGTTTGTGTATATTGGAGCCCCACTGGTTTAGGTCTTTACTAGGAGAACAACAAAGAAGAGGAAAAAAATAACAAATTACAGCTGAAACAAATCATCAGCATTGCTGTTTTCAAATTACTATATTTCTGGGGAATTTCAGTCAGTTACATGAAAAAGAAGACACCAGTTTCAATGGAGCTTTGATAGTCAGGTTATGTTAATAATGGGAACTCATGTAAAATGCATAAGGTATACCTTACAGATGAAGAAGATTGCTAATAATTATTCTGTATGCTAAGAGTGTAGCTCTTTCTGAACTGATACATAAAGACTCCTTTACATCCCAGTCTAATTACTTATAGACAGTTGAGCACAAAATTACTTTCATCTGTTTGAACATGTGGAAGGAAAGAGATTAGAGAAGTACCTTTCAAAACAGCTGGTTGGCATGTTAAAGAAGAAAACCTACTGGTTCCTTGATTCTGACTGAAAAGTGCATTTCTTTATAATTAGACCTATTAAAGTAAATGTCATGCAGGGGGATTCTCAGAGGAGGTGACTGGGGTGCACAGCATGAAAAGTCAGTTGCTCTCTTATGACTGCTCCAGAAACTGGAAGTTTTCAAAGATGGGGAAAGATGGGACTAGGTGTTTTGACACCCTGTGTTTTTCCCTGGTCATTTTGTGATTTCTTTTGGTGCCTTGGCTCCCATGAAAGAGGGGTGGGAGTTCCTGAGGTGATAAATGGCTGTGTGCAGTCACCACCCTGACCCTTCTTGATCCTTTTCTTTTGCAGTCCTTAAAGAAGAAGACTGTGAATGGTGTGGAAAATAATCTCTTACACAGGAAAAATCATATGGAGTGACATCAGAATCACAGAATAAATTTTGTTGGAGCCTTTGCAGTTCTTCCGGTCCAACCCTCCATCCCTCCAAAAGGTTGTTTGTGTCTTTTTCCCGTCAAATTTTGACTGTCTTGGAGAATATCTTAAGATCAAGTCTCAAGAACAAGGGAAGACTCAAAATAATCAGTTTAATCTTGTATTCTATCCCTGACAGTCACAAGTGAGTAGTCACACTTAGGGGATGATTAATGAGAAAGTCTGAAGTAATCCTTCCTGTTGCACGCCTCAAATATGTGATTTTTGAGTTTATTTTATGCAAATCTGGCATCTGGGGCATGTGGCTTGGTCTTTTTTTCTCATCAGAGGTATTAACTCTTTAGAGTAGATATGACCAAGATGGTGCATAGGCAGAGTCTGTGCTAAGTCCAGATTCTCTTGTATTTCTTCCCTAGATGAATTTTCACATGCATAATGACAGAAAATTATAAATTAGACTTTACAAGAGATTACAGTAATTTCACAACTATAAGGTGCACCAGATTATAAGGTGCACTGCACTATCGTTGGCAATTTTCCAAACTTTGTCCATATATAAGGTGCACCGGACTATAAGGCACACTTTTTTTGTTGCATCTAGGATCTGCCAGCAACAAAGTAATGAATAAGTAACAGAATTGCACGATCACGGGGTTTGCTGGCAGGTGCTCAATTTGCAAACATTTTTCACAGATCGGCGTAGCCTTTAAATACAGCCCCAGGTGCCGTCTCCATGCTGCCGGCCCCAGCACTCCTGCCCGCCCCTGGCGCCGGCTGGCGCGGCTCTCACGGCACATGGCTTGGCTCGCGGCTCGGCTCTATGGCTGCTGCGGCTGGCGTGGCTCAGCTCTGCCACTGGCACGGCTTGGTTCTGTGGCTCTCATGGCTCTCACTTCCGGGTTGGCAAATTTCAGAACTTTGTCCATATGTAAGGTGCACCAGATTATAAGGTGCACGTCCGGGTTTCGATCAAAAAAAAAAAGGGTGCGCCTTATAGTTGTGAAATTACTGTACATCAAATAAACAAGAGTTCCACAGCCTTAATATGCACTACTGCCCTTTATAATTAGAAAAGATCCAGGAAGATTTCTGCTCTTTGTGTCCGTCTGGGTATGCTGGTAGTTGGACACTGAGGTCTCTCAGTACTTGAAATAATAATGAAGCTGCTCCATGTAGTTGCTCACAAATCTCAGCTCTTTCTGAACTTACCTTAGTTCCCACAAAGGCCTTTAGTAATGCTGTGTAAGGAAGGATATCCTGGCCTCTCCTGAGCTCATGTCAAGAGGCTTAGCCTCTTCTTTGAGAAAGAAGAAGGCAATATGGTGTGTCGCTCCTAAAGATGACTGACCTTTTCATTAGTAAAGTTATTGAAGAGGACGTGGTGGAGCACAGAGCCTGCTGGATGCTTCCTGCTAAACCTCTAGGGCAGCACAGGAGAACGACTGTCTCACAGAGCCCTGACTCTTCCCAGGGACCTGCACCACACAGCAACCACTGAGTGCTTGACTAGGAATAAAAATAACTGACAGCACCAGTCATGCGAAGTCGTGAATGAGTTGGCCTTTTCTTTTTTTTTTTTCTAACTTGTTTTGGACTTGAACCAACTTTGAATTCTTTATGGAAAGAAGATACTTCTGATTAAAAGATACATCTTGATTTAAAGGACAGCTAGTGTGTTGTACACATAATACATGGCTACCAGGAGCACTACTGATTGCTGATAATTTAATTCCTATAAGAGACTAGAGAAAGCTTATTACCTGGCAGCCAGTATTCAATCACTATTTTCTGAAATAAATAGCCTATCAGACAGCTAATGATAAAAAAGAAAACGTGATGTTCTTAACTTTGTGTATTTTTAAATGTAATATACTGTGCTAACAAAGACATCCTAAATGCTGTCTTCCTTCTAATCCTTTTCAATGGTTTTTCCCTGTGTTTGTGGCATGGTTTATTTAAGTAAATGGCATTGTTACATTAATTTTAAAATCTGACATATCACTAAATAAGATAATAGACCATGAAATGCACTAAAATACTGTCTTCTGTGTTATACTTACAAGGCTCATGGTTGGTTTTTATTGTGCTGTAGAAAAAGAAAATATCTTAAAATAAGTAAGTACCACCAGTTGTGTATTTTCTTCCTTTCATTATCATAGTTCTTGGAACCATAAAAACCACTAGAGGAGCAAAGACTATAGAAACACTCATGGATCTTGGCTGCAGAGGATTAAATACTGCAAAAAAAAAAAAATTCTCATTTCTCCAACAACCAAAACCCACATATACCTCCATCCCTCTACAGAAAACTTTTAGTATGGCAAAATGTAATAAATGGATAAGTAGTGAGGTTGATAAGGGAGGTAGAAGGGAAAAATCACATTCATTATAATTAAATAATAAACCAAATTAGAGTAAATATTAGAAAATACATCAGTCCTTTCAGTTATCTGTCTTTTACTGATATAGATTGAAGTCTGCTGTGACATTGATTATAGATCAAATGTAGAGTTGGCTGCGAATTTTCAGCATGACATTGTAAACAAACATTTTTTAAAATCAAAGCATAATTTTAATAAAAATTTGGAATTTTTTGGTATGCTATAAGTAGGAAGTGACATATTATGATATTCAGTTGAGGAATTAGAACAGCTCAAATGAAAACATTTTATTCACCTAAGAGATGCAAGGTGATGCATTTCAGCCTAGGTGAACATGAACATGTGCCTGTCTAAGATACCCCACAGAAGCAGAGGAGCTGCTATTTGTTGTAGCCTATACTCTCATGCTTGTCTAATTGGGATTTTTGTCTTGATGAGACTGCTACAATATATCATTGCACATTTTCATTGCCTAAGAAATATGTTAAGCTGAAATAGGGTAAATTAATCCACAGATCGGTCCAAAAATGTCATGTTTGGGATTTGGAGGAAGCTAGCTTTCCAATGAAAAACAGAATGGGTTTTGAATGCACTACACCAAATTAATGCATGATTGATAATATGATATACACATTTTTGATAATATATGATATACACTTATTCCTCCGCAATGTAAGTATGTAGTAAATAGGCAATGTACATACGCTGTATTGAATTTTAAATTATCCAGGTTGAAAATGAGGACTGAAATCAACTTCTTGCATATTTATAACCACTTTTAAAAACAGAATGAGAGAAAAGAGAGGAAAAAGTTAGCGAAAATAGGGTCAGAGATGGGAGTATATTGTTAGACAAAATTTTTATGCAGGGATAATAATGAAAAGGTAATGGGATGGTTCCTTACAGATATATTCTGGGGTTCTGGAGATTAAGAAATCTGTCCACTTTTACCTTCACCTTCCTTTGTAAAATCTATTTTGGCTGTAATGTAATGTACTAATAAACACTAAAGGCATTTTAGAATAAATCAGGTCATAGCTTCTGCTTCCTTTTGAGTGTCCATCTGAAATAATTAGCTGCAGAAAAGTATATACATAAATATATATGTAACACTTTTGGAAGAAATGGCACAGCTGCTGCCAGCTATGCCCCCTGGCACTCCGAGAGGCAGAAGCTTCTCCTGGGTTTTGCAGTATGCTCTGAAGTAGAGCTGTGTTTTAATTGCTCCATCCATCCCTATTAAGGGACAGGCAGAAAAGGGGAAAAAATCTAATGAGAAAACAGATATCATATATACATTACACTAAATACCTGTGGTTAAAAGAATATTACGGTTGCTAAATGACACACTGAAAAACCAGGAAATACATGGCTCCTGGTGAAATGTTAATTTAACTTCTGCAGCCAACACCATTATGCTATAGTTATGGGGACTCCTGCATCACCTAATGAACAACTGACCAGTCCTTCATGACTTTTCTACTCTTCACAGGTGGTATGGAGATCCAAGCCTTATTTATCTTATAAAATACAAATCCTGTTCTAAGTTCAGGGTTATTAATTTCTCATAATATTTCATTTAGTCCTCCTACCACATTCGGTTAATGGTACTCTTGGTACTCATGATAATAATATACAGTGTCTTCAAGAACATTCAATAATGTATTTCTGCAAAATCCTGGGAGGTGGCCAGTGATCACTATTATTTATTATACGTGTTCTTATGCACACAATATTGTTCATGAGCAAAGAAAAAGCACACTCTATATTCAAAGCCAAGAAGTTATCGTTGTCATGTCTGAAATATTTTCAGCATAATCCAAGAATCACTTGTGCAAATTTCATTTCAGAAAGGAATATTTTTTTACACAATAATAAAATGTAGTTTTAAGTATTGTGTGATGCTTAGTTTCCACCCCTTTTTCTGTTATTATGCTCAACATTTTCTTTCTCCTCTTGCTCCCAAGTTTGGTTGTTTCATTTTGGTCTTAAGCATGTTGGGATAATGCAGATTTGTTAGCTTCTAGTCATTCACTTGAAGAAATATGATGTTCATCTTAGTAGTTTCCTCTTCCTCAATGAAGGATTTATACATGCTTGTTAACATATAATTGCATATTCACTCTTTTCTCCTGGGTCTGCAGATTTAAGTTATGTCCAAATTTGCTGGATACATGCCCTTTTTGTATGTTGGATGTCATATCTTTGTTCTCAGTTATACCTAAACCAGTTTTGTCCAGCCCCAGGTGTGCATGTCTTTGACTGACTCTAGGTTAGCTGCTTACAGCTTGAAAAACAAGTCTGTGTACACATTTCTTATCATCTCATGGAGCTATTCCTCTACTCTCTATCCTCTCTACACTTCACTGTCCCATCAGGCCTGGATTTCTATACACTTCATAATTATATATGCTGGAGTTATAAAATCATAGTGGTATTCCATATAAAGATAAACAAAAATAAAACAAATCAGCCAGAGGTATCTCTTACAACTTGATGTTAAAAATAAATCAGGAGAAGCAAAGCTGCCAGCTGGCCAAGAAAAACCCAGGGCAAGACAGGGGAAGCCTGGCAAACTTCAGTCTCGAGGTCTGGAAAACTCAGTGCAAATCTGACAGTTTGCTATCAGCAAGAGCTATACCATATTACAGGGACTGAAATTACAGTGTGCATCCTGAGAAACAGTTTAATTAGAAAGAAAATGCTACGTTTCTTCAGCAGTTACTTGAACTCATTGAAAGTTGTGTTTTTTTAAACTTCAAGGAGTGTTAATTGACTGCAAGTACTTTTAGTTCCTAATTAGATCATTACAATTCTGCTGTAAACAAAGGCGGTGATGAGCAGACACATGCTGAGTTAGAATGCTATGTCTAGTAAAAATTAGAGGATTTTGCAGCTCTGCTCAAAGCCCAGAAATTCAGAGTAAGTTTCAATGGTATTGGCTGTTTTGAGCTGCTCTGGGAATGCAAAGCAGCCATAAACTTGACTTAAATGGCCAGTAAAGTGGGTTTTACTGCTGCTTTGTGTCACTGAATTGCTCCAAAGCAGCTGGAATATCCCATGAATCTGGCCCCAGATGTTTATGTGGAGTTTATTCAAACTATTCTAACCTCTTTGACGTGAAATCTGCTGGAAACCTCATGAGAATTAGATCTCTCTCCTTCTTCTGCTCCCAAACAGAAATGCAAAATGAATGGTTAGCTTTTAGTTTCTCTACTCTTTTCATTTAGAACTTAACCAAGTATTTTGGCATTTCTCCTCAAACATAATATAATTTTAATTCTAAGAAGATCCACTGTGTTTGGGTGGTAGTGACATCACCTTACTTATACGTAAATTGGTTACTTTACTGTTGCTGATCTATATATCATCTATCTATATCTATCTATATCTATCTCTATATCTATATCTATATCTATATCTATATCCATATTTATCTATATATTTATTTATTTTATTTTATATATATTTTGCAGGGCTCATCTTCTATGATGTGGTCTTACACCTAATGGTCCTGATTTTCAGTTGGGTTGCAAATATCTTGGGTTATAATCTTGTTGCCTATTCTTTTTCTATTCTAGTTACTAGGTTATCTACTGCTGTGTTCCAACAGGTGGTCTTGTGTGGAATTGGTTTCCCAGGAGCTCAGGCTTTTACAGTTGATTTTAGTAACCTCTCATTCTCTTTATAGGTGGTGGTCCAAGAGGTGCTACTACATCTCTTCACTCATCTGGATGAGTTCCAATCAAAGTTAGAATTCTTTTATAACAATGCAAAAGTTCTTTAACTGTTAGTGAAATTTACAGTACCTTCATTCACACTAAATCCGTACTCCTACTAAATTGGCTCACTCAAGTCAGGGGACACCCCCGAGGAGTAAGGTACTTCTTGGCACGAGTAAAACTGTCACAGTCTGTCCCATTCTGGTGCCAGCTCCATTCTGGATCTGTTCTGCTTTTATAATGACATTCAAGTAGCAAGAAAGAGACAGCTGATCTGTATTTTTCATCGGGTCACAGAATTCTAGGGTGTTCAGGATAGTCTCTATCAGGACACTTGTGTCATCTTTTCTCCTTATCAGAGGCCAGTCCAGCTTTTCATAAGATATAAATAATGTAAAATTATATAAAAATATTTCTGGCTTGAGTAATTTGTAGCACAGCCAAGCAAAACACTAGGGATTGCATTGGAAGAAATGTCTTTTATTTTTTGGCAGCACAAATGAAATAGCTGACCTAACAGAAAATATCTCTAATATATTTGGTTTAAATTTCCCAACTTTTGTCAAACATTTGTAAAAATATTGAACTTTAAGTTTACACTTTGCAACATCCTTGAAGGAACATACTGCATTCTCCAAATTAGAGATACACTAACAGACAGAGAAAGGGCTTCTTTTTGTGGCCAAGGTGAAGGCTAAAGTAAATATTGATTACAGACAGGGTTTTATACAGCAGTGTTCAAAGGGAGTTAAAGAGGAATTTTCTTCAACAGGAATGATCATTCTAATCCTCTGTTTATCCTGTGTTTAGTAGCTTTATTTTAATTAATGTATTTGACAATAATAAGGGCTTTGTACAGGTTGCATAGTGAAGCTTTTAAATATCTATATGAAAAGCATGACCTTAAAAAAGAGGCAGGAGGGACAGAATAGGTGAATTGTTAACAGATGAATAATTGGTTTTGAGAAATGTCAACAGAGCCTGCTTGTCTACACTACAGCCATTCCAGGAGAGGTAAATAGAGGTAGTCTTTTTGCTGCAATTATATGTGTGACATTCAGAGAGATTCTTCTAATGACTCACATGCCTGACATTACTTGGTCTACAGTGGGTTGGGGCCAAATTTGAATCCAGTAGCACATTGCATCGCGACCAGGTTATTAGTCAAGGGATGTGTTTATTTAAAATAAAAGTAGCTCCAAATTAGGTGCCAGTTATTTTCTTAGTCTATGTGTTGGACCAATAGATAAGACCTTCAAATAAAGGGAAAAACCAGCAGAATGTTCACATATGGTTTTATGAATATTTAGTACCCAGCTATTAATAGAAAGGTTAAGGATATTCATCATTTCCAAATTTCGATTTGGAGGACCTTGTTATGAATAGGGTCGAAAAGACTCCACTTTTTAAGAAGAATTGAAAGGAATTCACTTTGTAAGCAGCCAGGATGGATAGAAAGTGGGAGAGGATGTGGAGTGTGTGTGTACAGTTATACAGTAGAAGGAGTGTTAGGACCATGGTTCATTGCCTGATGCTGCACTCCACTCTGCTCTTTCTCTCACATTGAATCCCTCAGCGTTTTGTGCTGCAGAGTTTCCTCTGTATGAGTTTTTACATACACTAGAAGCAGTAATCCAATAGCTCCGCTATCACTCTATTAGTATTCCACTGATTATTGTTTCATTGAGAAACTGGACATTACTATTAGGACTTCTGTCCTATTTTATCACTTGAAGATTATAAATTGAATCACTCAGTCATGCTGCAAACTGCAGAGATCATCTCGTCTAACTGAAGTACCTGTCACATGCTTTTTAGATAAGAGACTTTATTTTAAGACAGGCATCAGGAGAAATTGACATGATTTAAAAGTCTGCCAGTGCTCCTTCCTAATTTCCCCAAAGTGTCACTAATATCTGAGTTCAGACAAAAGAGTCTAGGGTTACAGATTCAGGCGCTGCATTGTGCCTTTACCAAATATCCTCACAAACACCAGCCTGCTGTGCTCCATGCTTATATTTGCTCTCTTTCCTGTCATTTCCCAGTTCAAGGCCCACCAGCACTGCAAACCAGCAGTGTCCCATTTATCGCTCTTCTACTCTGCATTAGGCAAAGCAGTGATACTTCAAAAATGTCTTTTGACTATCAAATTAGGCTTCAAATCTCATGAGAACTCCAATTTCAAGATTACACATGTTCAAGAGAAGGTCCCACATGTAGGATTAAACTTTCTAGGAAGCAGACATCAAACATCATGATATGAGAGATTTTCCTCACCCATGTGAGCCATGTGTCAGCACTATGACCCAGGTGAGCACTTTTGTTACACACCTTTGTCTGTAAAAGTAGGCAGAGATGTTTAGTAGCAACCATGTCTGTACCCAGCAGCCTGTATAGGAACACAAACATCCCATTACTTTTATGTAGTACTCTATACTGAATTTTTCCATTAATTCTGTACCTCCGTTAGGAATTAAAAATGGGTTTAAACAAGCAAGAAACTGGAAGCTTTTTTGCTGCAATCACTGATATTTTACAACTGTGCAACCAATGCACCTTTTGCCTTTTTACCAATTATTTCTCTCCGAGGGCACTATAGGAGGAGTATTTTAACTGATATGAATATGACTTGCTTTTTAATTTCTTATTGGTCACAGTCTAATCATTGTAGGTTTTTATATTGTATTATGTTAGCTGGTGCAGTGTAAGAATCCAGTTAGAGAAAACAGAATTATTAAAATAATCCTACCCATTCGGTGCGCTTTTTAATCTGTTTGCGCTTTTTAATCTGTTTACCATGTTCTTCAATTAATTAATTGATGCTTCTTGGAGATTCATCCCCCAAGATCCTCCATTACTTTTACATAACTACACTATGCACATAATGTTTTTCCTGGTATGATTCCCTTTTGCTTCTCAAACACATCTCTGCTTGGTGTTGGCAGTGTGAAATGTTTGATGGAGTGGAATTTATAAACATTATCCTTTAGAACTTTAGAACTGGTTGAAACCAATAGTTCACTTTTCTTCCTTACAGAAATGTTTCCAAGGCTAAAAACTTTCATGGTATTTCTAGCTTCCTGTTTCCCAGGAAAATAAAAAAAAATAGAAAATACTAGCTGTTACTGAAACAGCTTGTATTCTACTTCTCTTTCACCAGTATTCATTATTTATCATTGTCTTCACAAAATTAGGCCAGCACGTTGCAGTATTTGGACACAATTTTAAAGTAGCACTGAACATTAAAAAGAGGAACTTTATAAAATAGACCACATCTGAAACTATATCCTTTTGGTTTCTGGATTTGAAAAACTGTCAAGAAAAATAAAGGTGGTTCAGTAACTTTGAAAATAGATTGAAGATTCTGGATTATTAGGTAGTCCTAAGTAAAACAGATATTTTTATGTTCATTTTAACTCCTGCAAATAATCAAGCTACATTTGTGTTCAAATCTGTGGGTTTTTAAAGGAAAGAAATGCAATTGCATAAAAACATGCAGAAGACACATTAGAGTAGCAGCATAACTTTGCTCATGTTGGTAAATGAACTGATTGGGAAGTGTACAAGTGTCTAGGGGTATATTTTAGCAGATTGGGAATCTGGGACTCATCCTCACTCCCCATCAAAATTAACTTTAGATGCGCACTAGCTCTTCCCTACACATCTGCATCAGCCTATTTTTGATGAACAAAGAAATGGGCAAGAGATTTCCCACTTAACTAACCCCTCCTTCCCCCAAACATAGATAATGTGAATGTATTTTCTCTATAACAATTCTGAACACACTGGCACTTAATAACTTGATGTTAGCCAATTAGGGTGACACAAGAGTGGTATCACAGAGTCAATTGAGCACATGTGTGTTTTAGCCCTGAGCTGAAGTCTTGAGCAACAAACAGAACTCAAGGGCTCTCAAGTTTTCCTTGGTTATTATTGTGGCTTTTCTTTCAGATGGTTATGGAAATCTGAGCTGCACTATCTATCAGAGTCTCCATGAAGCACAGTTGTACTTCACAGAGTTGTTTAAAGGACTCTGTACGAATTACAAGAAACCTCAAAAGTTGCCACAGATAATTGACTGATCATCCCTTAGGACTCTGGAAATATCACTGGGGAACTGTTCAGCTAAGATTTCTTGTCTGAAGACTGTTTTATATTGTGTCCATCTGAGAGCTGGTGCCGACAGGAAAGAGCAGGGTGAGAACTGGCCATTGGTGTGCTGAGGCAGAGAGTGTAACTGCTGCCCTGTGCCTGATCCTGCAAGAAGAACTTGCTCTTTGGGTCGAGAAATTGCTGTACATTCAGTTCTTAGAGATGACTGAGGAGGGAATAGATACATGAGGAAATTCAGAAATTTAACTAATGGAACCCACTGCCTATGAAATGAAAAGCTGGATATTGATGCATGCGGGACTGAACACTGAAAAAGATGGGAAGGCCACTGGAGGTAGGAAAGATGGGACGGTCATAAGCTTGGTACTGAACTCAAATATTCAAACTGCCTCTGTCCGCTATTTCCTCTGGTCTTTAATCAGAGGGCTCTCTCTCCGAAATTTTTTCATAAGTTTTTAATCAATGTTTGTGTGAAAGGTGTGCACCTGTGGGTTGACTAAAACATGAGGATTTTGAAGGGAATCTTCACTATTATTCAGTCTTCTATGAAGTTTTTTTTGTGAACAGTTGGGCATTTTGTTACAAAACATATACTCTGCTTTCTTATAGGCATATATATATAGTGGCAAATGTCTTTTTATCTGAGCCTTCCTTTAATAATACGTTTACTTTTCCATTTTTTTGCCATTTTACTTCTACTGCTTTTTGACCCTGTCTTTGTTCCCCTGCTTAATAATGTGTTAAATGTTTCTGTCTACTGCATCACTTGCAATGAGACCCTTCAGTAACATCCTATTAGACACCTTGCATGAATACCTAGAGATGAACAACAGAGGTAGCTGAAAGAGCACACAGGCAATTCCAAGACAGAAGTGATGTGTGACAAACTGTCTCCACTCTGCTTACATAATTGTCTGAATCTTGATTTAAGTTTCTCATGCTGCCAGAAATGAATTATGCCATAGAATTTGTGCTCTTCTTATTTGAACTCTGGATTGTCATTAGTGATGATTTGTGCCAGATATCATTAAAATTATGCATAAAAATATAAATGATCTGCAAAGCAATTACAAGCTTACAGTTCCAGACCATTTTTTGGTCACTCCAAGCTCTCTGTATTTTTAATGAGATTTTCACATACAGAAAGATAATTCCTGGTTTGATTCCTTGAAACTAATTTCAGGACATTTTTTCCAATTTATTTATTTTTAATTAAAAAATGTGCAAGTTAGTTAGGAGCTCAGTGTGTACCCAGAGAATGTGATGTCCAAGCACCTTAGAAAACCTGGACCTGAGACAACTGAAGCTGAATGTACTTGAAATACATGGCTCTTAGTGGAAATGGAAATAGCCATTTCTTCAAAACACAGAAGACCCAAGCTGCTTGTTGATATGTTTTATTTCTATGGTGTATTTAATTCAGTAGAAATATGATTGCTAGACTTAATTTTAAACAGGTATCATGTGGGCAGATATTATACAATTTCTCTACACAAGATCTGCTAATGCATCTCAGCTTGAATTTGTAAATCTGCCAAGTTTCACTCATTCAGAGAGAGGCTTCCTCATTTGGGATTAATTTTAAGACTCTCTTAAAAAATGTCTCCACTCATGATGAAACATTTTGCTGTGTGTGAATGAGATGTATAAAACCTCATTCTAAAGGCCAAATTCATCTCTGGTGTAACTTCCAGGGAATTCCACAATGCTTTGAAATCTTCTTCATTCAGATGATCACTGCTCAAGAAGTGTGAACATATCTTCAACTTGATCCCTGTGCATTTTGCACAGAGTGCCAGTCATATAGTGGTTTTCTGAAATGTTCATTTGGAGTGAGAGATGAGGTAGTCACAGATCATTTTCATTTTAGCCTAAGCCAGGATGAAAACTCTACTGATGAGGTGAATTTGACATACAGCTTAGCTATACATACATAAGAATAATATTCACTTTACAACATATATAAACATACTTAAAATAGTAAAACATCCCATTTTTCTTTCGTCCTTTCTCCAAAATAAGCATATTAAGAAAGCAGTTAAAGCAAGTAGCTAGCAAAAGGAGCTGCCACTGTTGTAAAGCCATTATATATATATATTTATATATATCAGAACTAAGACATCCACCTGTCTTTTTGAACACAATAAGCAATCAGCAGTGAAACCAAACAGAAAACAAAAATCAAAAAAAAAAGGCCCAAAACAAGCCACGTTTGCTGATAATATTATTCAAGACTAAAGATTCCTTTTGTCTTCCGTGTGATAGTAAAAACTCTCAGGCTGATAAAATCAGCAAGGACAGGGCAATTGTCATTGCTCATTTTATGACCTGCGGCATTGCTCCAGTGCCTCAGACTGCCTTGGCACCATTAGTCCCTTGACTGCTTCTGCTGATCTTAAAGAGGCTTTTGTTGGTAATCAGTACAGACTCTGGAATCCCAGGACACCACTGCTAGTTATGCTGAGCTAAAATCATAAGGAGTGCAAGCAATAACAAGCACCAAGGCCTGTGCTGACCCTTAGCAGCTGTTTATATCCAATCATAACTGAGCAAATGACTTTCCAAACGAAAAGGCATGTTTTTGGAACTGATAATAAATCAATCTTTAAAGAATGAGAAATACTTATTAGTTTTATTCTCTGCTAGGTTGTAAAAAACCAAATAAGAACCCCTGCCTTAGAGCCAGACGGCTTTCACGTATAGAGAGAGATTTAAAGGGGTTGCACATCAAAAGGGGGCATTTTTAATAGTGCTCACATGACAGAAGAACACTACTGCATTTCTGAAAGTGATACTCTCCAGCTTAATGAAAGGTAACTTACAGAAAACCAACTAAGTTGCCACCAAATCTTTGGCAATTAGTAAAAATAAAACTTTTAAGTTTTTAATGGGGCAAAGACATAATAAATAACATAATTCTGATAGTGTGAATTTCAGTGTCAAGGATAACGTACTAAAGCTGTTCTTACTTCAAAAAGTTTGACGGTAATTAATAACAGAAGAGGTTTTTATGGCTGCAGGCAAGAGAAGGTAACAGTGCCTGCATGAAGGAGAGAGGACATGCTGCTTCAGTGCCAGGAACCCTGAGCCAGTCCTGCTCCCTGCCCTCTGGGAAGCCTTGGTGGGAATTTTGTTCCTGTGCCTGGCCCAGCAGCACAGCTGCTGACAGACCCCAAAGCCTCCTCCCTCAGCTGATGCACCAAGGGCGATTCTGGTGGGTGAGGAACTGGGTGGACAGTCATGTGTGACACCCTGATGATGGTAACCCTTTTCTGCTGCACCTTATTTTCAGTATTGCAGAAATAGCTATTTTTCTCCTCTTTCTCTGCACCAGATTTGTAATTGAATGGAGCCTATCAGGAACAGAGTGGAGGCAGGATTAATCAGTCTGAATTGGGTGTTTACTCAATCTGAGCTGGCCAGCTCTTCTGAGTTCAATTTGTCTCACCCTCAAGATGACAACCTGCTCAAATGAGCAGCGCACTAGAAGTACCTTTTGCTGACCCTAAGGGAAGCTGATGACACCTATCCCAGGCAGAGAGTTCTGTGTGGCAGGCATCTTGAGCTCAGGTGAAAAAAAAAATAAAACAAACTCTAAAAGCCTTCCTCATATTTTCCTTTTGTTGGTTATGAATGCTGGGTCAGGAAAAGGTTGAGAATATTAGACCAAGATGAGCAATATCATGTTTGTAGCCATGGTGTTGTTTTGAACTTTTGCAGACAACTACCACACCCCTCTGATGTTTTCTTCATAACATACCAACTGCTGTGAGATTGGCACAACAGTGTAATATTAATAGAAGAAATCTGGTTTGAATAACCTTAAAGTCAATGTTCTTGTAAATCTAATAAGTACTTGGATATTGGCGTGCTAGTCCCCATCTGCAGGATTTAAAACTCTGAAATTCATTTAAGTCTCATAATTAATAAACAAAAATCCTCAGACATTATTAGTTACACTATATTTTTATGATGCTATCCCTAAAGGATATTGCAGTCCTTCAAAAGTGGCCAGATCCCCTGCTATAATGTTGTAGGAGGAATGTTTTTCATCACCAGTCTACAGAGAAACCAAAGAAATTAGTAATACAGGCCAAACTTTGAAATTCCTTGGATATTTCCTAAGGACCTTTCTTGTGTGATTGTAGGACATGAAAAGATGAGAGCTATCATGGCAGTGGCACAGAAAGAGCAGCCTAGTCTGTAGGTTCAGTGCTAGGGGAAAGAATGTATGGCCCACGCTTGTAGCTGGAGTCTGAGCATACAAAAACTGCTTCGGGGTGAATTAGCAGGTGCTTTCAGAGAGCTATTTAGCAAAGCAGCCATGAAATAATGTGTGCTGGCCTGAGCTGGCTGGTAGAAGAGGTGAGGCAGAGGTAGGGAGCAACACTGGGGACCCCAGTGGAGTCAGTGGGGAGAGTGGACACGTTTGCTTTCTTCCTGGCATAATTTGCCGTGGCCACTGCCAGGTGCCCAGTAATAATTATGATATGCTGATTGGCAAATGAAGTAGGCTAATGATCAGATGAAGCAGATGCTAATGAGATTAGTAGGAGTACGGTTTCTCTGCCAGCCAAGTAGCAAAATACAACAAGAAGGTGAGGGTATGGGTAGGTGCCCAGCTGACCTTTCAGAAGGCCTTTGTTCCCAAAAGCAAGATAGTAATTTAAAGGGCTGTGTGTGGGGGAGATGTTGTGCTGCCTTGCAGTAACCTGCACCCCTCTCATCAGGAGACTCTGCAGAATAAATGTGTTGTCTCTGACAGGGATGAGCACCTCTCATCTGCCCAAGGTTACTGGCTGGTAAAAGTCAGACACGTGGTAGCCATAGGAGTATTTGGTATTCCAATTAAACTATTCAGGAAACACAAGGGGTTCATGTGGTTTTTTCTAATAATTTTTCCTATTGTGTACATGTAATGTAGGGACTGAACCTTCCCAACATAAAAAACAATAATGGTCACAAATGGGTATTTTCTAAGAACTTTCCAAAATTTATTGAGAGTTAAACTGGAGACCCTTGTGGGTGGCCAAAGACAGATTTGAGACATGCAAATAACTTAGGCAAATGAGACATACTGCTGTACTGTCATTTGACTTTGACAGCACTTGTTGATATATTCTTCCTCAAAAAATGCTGAAATAGTCTGTGAGGCCCAACAGTTTATTTTTGGGTATATTATAAAAACCCCAAACACACACAGGATTTTCCTATTTGGATATTTTCCTACATTTTGTAGAATTAACTAAAGTTTTACTGCAGGACCTCTGGAGTCAGGCCTTAGGACAATTGAGGATTTGAGAGGCTGCTGTAGGAGCTCTAAATCTCTCTTATCTTTTTTGAAGGAATCTGCATATTTTGCTACATTGAATTTCAGATTTCCCTTCCAGGAGTTCCTAAGGTCTTAGTAAAGAACTCAATGCTTGGATAGGTCATTCAGGCCTAACATAACTATTTTTTTTGAATGTACATTCAGATACTCTTGCCTAATTCCAGAACCACCCAGAACCTCTAAGAACTTCCGTGTTTGAATAGAGAGGTTCCCAAAGCCCAGAATCATGCTTTTCTGTTTTCAGACCTGACTTGATTTTGTAAGGCTCATAATTTGCTATCATGCTTCTGCTTCATCCTAACCAGCTGCCAGAAAGTGGTTTTTTCCTATCTCACTTCCCTTGAGCACTCAAGATTTTTGATAATGACCTTACAGCTCTCTTGGAGAGAGCTTTTAACACAGCACAATGGTGGCCACTACTTTCTTTACAAAACCAGATTGAAGAGGAAATGTTAGGGATCTGATTTTGGAATAGTGCTTGCCCGAGAGCCACCAAAATTTGACAATCTTCTTTTGCCTATAGGAACACCTACTTCTCAGAAAAATACCCCAATCACCAAATTATGGAATTTGAGACAGTAGTCTTAATTCCAATGCTTGAATAAAATTTTAATTTTAAAAGTGAGAAGGAATAAATTGGCACTGGAGTCTTAAAGAAATTCTGTGCCTGGAAAGACACTCCAGCATGTTTCAACACCCTTGTGTGGGCTTTACAGCAGACAGCCTTTAGCAGCTATAGATACACTTGTGCATTTTGCATCCCATCACTTCAGTCAGTGTCCAAAAAATAAACACTTTGACTGCAAAAAAGACCATTACTTCTTTAAACCTCAAATGTTTCAGGAGTGCAAGAGCTGTTGCAGGCTGCTGGCCCTGAATTTCCCTTAGCTGTTTTGCAATCCCACCTTTTGGGATGGAGTAGAATGCATGTTTTTTGCATGCTTCCCTCTGGGATCTATATCAGATTTTAAACTATCCCTGGAGAGCACTATGGATTGACAAATGTTTTTGAAGTTCTTCCTGTGTAAAGTTTCTGCCAGAACTGATTCTATCTAAATAAGATTATCCAAGGGTAGGGTGCTATCAGTTACTGAATTCTGCAGGAGGAGCTGATAACTTGAAATCTTCCTTCCAATCAGGAGTTTGAGAGTCTTGCACCCTGCTAAAGGTGCAGGGGACAGTTAAAACTTCAGTGGGATAAGCAGGATTTAAACTGGTGAAGCAGCAGTGGGACTGTAGAACACATCTTTCTACCTATGATTTTAAACATGATTTTGGTTCATCTACTAATGTTTCTCCTTTAATTTTCCCTCTATTTTGCTTGTAAAATTGAGCAATTGGAAAAAACTGCTTTCTGGATGTGTCAGGCAGTTGACAAAAAATGAGGCTCTAGGTGAACTAAATATAAAAATTCTGTGGGTTCATTTTAATGAAAATATTAAGAATTGAAACATATTTCTGTGTCATTCAGACCTTGTTTTGAATACTGTGGGGTTTTTTTGGGAGTTGTATTATATTGATCAGTTAAAGTGCCAACGGATGTTTCCTGTGGGTTACAAAAGTGCATTTGTGTGGCTCTTACTGGTATGGGCTCACCATCAGGGTCTGACAGGGATGAATGCTGTGATGAAGTGGCTCTGGAGGAGAGGAGGAGGGGCTGAGCACTCCACAGTACTGCTCTCATCCTGGGATCAAGCCCAGACTGCCCACCCAGGGATGATGCCACTGTCACTTGTGACAAAACTGGTACCACAAAGAGTGCTGGAAGATGTACTTTACTTTCTTCAGACACTGATCCTGCTTGTTACCTTTGGCAGTAGGGCTCACAAGTGTTGATATGGAGGTGGACCAAAGGAAGTTTAACAACTTCCAGGGAGTCATTGGCAAAGTGAAACAGAATATAATTTACTCAGACTTCTTTACTCTATGCTATGTGTCTTTACCCTCATCCCCATCATACCTAGGTAATAAACACTGTTGTCTGTTTCATTCAGCTATGACCTTTTTCTTGTAAATAAATGAATTATGTGAACAAGCTTGAAGACAAATTCTAAAATATTAAAAGCTGTCCTTCTTCTCAAATCTAACTCTTATGTTAGTTGTTTACATACATAATTTAATAACATGCACATATTTTTTATATATTATTCTGACAGTAGTAAATGAAACCAGATTCAGTAAAAATATTCTGGAACACAGAATCTCAAAGTACACATTTGCATTGGTAAGGTGCTAGTGTATATTTTGTAGGGCTTATATTGCTACTCGTTGTGGTTAGTGGTTAGCATGACTATCATGTTTTTGCAGTATTACGTATCCAAGAAATGTAATTTTTTTCTATTCCTTTTAAAATCAAATTACAATGTGACATTCAATAAAATATCTTTTGTGCAGCTAATAAAAATGAGATCCCATCTCACTACTTTGACAAATAAACCACACAAGTCAAAATACTGCCTCTGATACAGTTTATAGCTTAAGCTTTCATGTCAGCCTTTCCTATAAAAAAGCCCCATTATTTATTAATAGCCTTCTATGTCTTAAAAGTTTCTTTTTCTTGTGTGGAGAAAAAATCATTTGCCTTTTAATGGGGTGTCAGATTTGTTTTCCAAACCTTCTAAAAGGTTATCGTTGTTACATATGGACAAGTGCTTTTTTCAGAATCAATGTAAACTCTGTTACCAGGGTAATTTACTGCAGTCCCCTGGTAGCTGTACGGAAAACTTAATTTCACCATTTTGCAAAGTGGAGGGGTGGGACTCTTTCCTTGTGGTTAACTATTTTCACATGGAGTGAAAAGAAAATGCATGCTTCTAGCACATACTAAATATCTGATGGTCTCTTACCCTCTGTTTGAGTTCAGGGCACACTGGCAGTCTGGTAGAGTTCATGGCATAGAAAGATGACTGACCCAATTAGATATACCATAAAACCTTTTGACAATTAACTCCCAACTAACCAAAAAATTCAGGCTGATGCTAAGAGTGGAAAATAAAAGCTTGTTTAATTTCTGTCCATTACCTGCAGACATAAACAGACAAATATCTGAGCCATATTTTTGATGACAGAGAAGTGTGTACAGAGGGAAGAATATTCTATGAAAGATCCAGAGGTGTCAGCTTTGAGTCTGTCTTGAAGTCTGAGTTGAGAAATGACATGAAACACAAGAAAATATCAAGTTCAGGATTGTGCATTTAATTAGAGCTTGAATTAGCAGCTGCAGTGCTTTATTTTGAAAAAGGCAAAAATAGCAGTATTTTTTCTCAAATAAACACTACCTAAAAGTCTTCCAAAACCAGAAAGCAATAGAAACTACCTATGAACTTAGCAACATTTCTAGATTAAATAAATTACCTTTTAATAGTAATTTCTATTAACTTGTCTAATTGCCTAATGTATTTGGAGGTGCTGCCTACATCTACACACTGAAAAGTGGGTTTCAAAAAAGGCTTCAAAAGAGGAAGGAGGTTTCAAGTTATCAGCTCCTCCTGCAGAATTCAGTAACTGATAGCACCTACCCTTAGGTAATCTTATTTAGATAGAATCACCTCTTTAAATGCCACAATTAATAATTTTTCCAACCCCACTCATGACTGTTCACCAGACTGAAGACAGTTTACTAAATCTTTGCTGTGCTTAAGAGGAAACAAGCTGGTGATCTCTGCCACCAAACCAAACTGAGAAACAGATGACTCTAGAATTACTAAATTTTGAAGGTCGCACTTGTTCTGCACAGGGAAGGGATATGCAACAATTGGCATAATAAAGGTTTTCATAAGGTAGAATGGAAAAGGGAATGCAGATAATGGATGAATATCATGTCACTTTAGATGCTGGGAATCCCATGTTCATGCAGTGTTGATACCCCCAGGGATTTTCCCATGGCATGTTGTGCACATGCTGTCCATGGACAAGCATGAAAATTCAAAGACTTCTATTCATCAATTACATTTTAGAACAACTGTCTAAAACATTAATTAGGGGGGAAAAAGTCCAATATCAAGCAGTCTGAACTTGAACTATGAACTTTAATAAATAGTATGGTAGACATTGGTAAATTTGTGGATGAGATTACATAGTATTCATTGTCTGGGCAATAAAGTACTAAATTCAGCGATCCTCTGTGTCCTATGTCATGTATTTTATGAGGAGTTCTCCCATAAGAAGTTTTCAGTACGGCGCCATTTTCATATTAAATAAAGGCTTTGTCAGACTCTCCTGGACCATGTTCAAATACGAGTTTTTGAAACAAGATGTGGGATCCAACATCTTCAACACTTGTCTGGCTGCACTCTGAGAAACCTACTTACATGCTGAGAGCTTCTGCAAAACCAGCTGATGTTCACTTTTCAGCAGGTTCAGTCTGTAACTCTTCTCCCTCAGCAAATCCTAAATGCAAGGCGGATATGTGTGTATAATTACTTTGGAACTTTGATTTCCAAGATCAGGAACACATTTTTGGCACTATGTTTGCCCCACCATCTTCATACACATGAGTCTGTGAGATGCTACCACATATTATTTATTAGCGCCACTGACAGCAGAAGGAAAGATGTGCCACATGTCATTCCTCCAGCCCATCTCTGGGAGCTTGACTTCTGGTCTCTGTTTCTTTTGTGATATATGAAAGTACCAGGCATACTGCAGAGCAGAGGCATTCCATGGACTTAAAACTTGGTAGTGTAGCTGAATACGTGGTAGAGGAAAGCTTGACCTATGTACATTTACAGATAAACTTTACTTCATCTAGCTCTTGTAGCGATTGCTTGGATGGCCCCTGCCTGTTCAGACTGAGACAGTAGGGCACTCTGTATATTGATGGAAATTTTCAAATAACTTAGTCTCTGAAAAGAAAATATTTTCCACTGAATGTTAACAAACAGATTTTTTTTAAAAAAAACTGAATAATTTGTTCAAGAACACATAGATTTTAGATGGTGGAAAAAGATGGGTTCCCAGCTGAGATGACACTTCCTAACAAATACCGTATTGCTTTACCAAAGCAGAGGGCTTGTCTGTCATAGCATTGTAATCATTATTTTAACACAGTGAACTTTATGTTAATTTTTTGTTTGTTTGTTTAGAAACTCTTTATCTCTAGAAATGATCCTTGAAATTCTAAATATTACTACTACTTCTTTTGACACACTGTGGCAGTCACACAACATGAAATATTTTTGCTCAGATGACTAGAATTTGGCAAAGTTGCAATATCTGAAAATTAGGTCTTATAATGGGAAGCATTAAACAACTATAACTCACTAAGCATCTCTATCTACATAAGCTCAAAAATACAGATGTAAAAGCAGGGAAGGTGGCAAATACAGCACTGTGTTTCCACGTGATTGTACTGATTGTACATTGATTTTATCTGAGTTTGCAGCGGGGGAATAATTGGAAGGTCGGGTGACCCACCCAAGGTCACCGACTGGCAGCCAGTGACCAAGTCACTATCACTGCCCATGGAAGTTCCCAGCTCTGAGCAAAGTACGAGGTAAGTGACACAAAGGGACATCTCTCAGTTTCCATTATGTTTCTAATCTCTCTTCACTACAGTAATGAATGATAATGAGTTGCAATCTTTTCTCTGGGTTGTTCTTGCTGCCGCATCGGTGACACTTATTGTTACAATAAAGATATAAGTGGAGAAAAAAATTGTGCTAAGTGATATTATGAATAAATAAACCTAAATAACTTACAAAAAGAACGGTGGTTGCAATGACTGGTTAGAAAGGACTGTCTTATTCAACGTGTCCATGTCAGACAGGTTCTCTCTCCATGCAAAAAATAGACACAGTTCAGTAAGTTCTATTCTATGCAAGCAAATCTTACTAATGGAAGGATGGGCAAGGACAGGTACATAATTGACCTGATGATATTTACTACACAAAGACAGAAGCTCAGTTAACCTGGCACTGAGGATCAAGCTCCTGTTACGCAGTTGCACTTTGGTGCTATAATATTAGCATTTCAGACTCCCAGCAATTTTCAGAATTGCTCATAACTCAAGTCAGGCTTTTTGAAGGAACAGAGCACTCAGCAAAACTGTTTCAAAAGGTAACAGATTTTCAACCCTGCTCTGCACTGAGTTTCTCCTGCTGGGCAGAGTGAGCTATGGGGCCTTTTGGGTGCTGAAGCCTTTACCAAGGTCTGATTGAGAACATTGTGCACTTCAAGAAGAAAGGGAGTGAGAAGGAAGTGGGAAAGAGCCTTCAGCTGCTTTGTCTTTTTCTTCCACTCCACCCTTCTTTGGCTCCCATATCTTCTTCCTCTGATACTGTATTTGCAACTCCAGCCCAGTTCCAACCATAGAAATAGCAGCTCTGAGCTGGAGCTGGAAGATACCATGGAAGAAGAGTGTGGGTTAGGAACAGTTTTGACTAGAGATGGATAAAGAGACTGCAGTCAGAAAGCTGATTCCCCCTGGTGTTAGTCTTGAGGCATGTCCCACCCTTGTGTTCTCATAACAGCATTAGCCAAGTTGGCAGCTGGTGAAAATTCAATAGCAATAGAATCCTTTGTGTATTTTAGCAGGAGAATATTCCATATGTTTGATGCTATCCCCTTAATCATCTTATGCAATGTTAATGCTCTTGTTTTTCCTTGCTCTCCTGCAATCCCATACCTTGTGTTTTTTCATCCAGTTAGCTGTAAGTACGTGCGTTTGTGTGTGCATATGCACCGTAATTAGTTTATACTAATTTTTAGTGTATCAGATCAATTTTTTCTCCCACCCCAAATTTATGATTTAAATTGTTATCATTCCTCTAATTCCTTATTTTGGTAAGTCATCTGCTGTTTTCCTTTCTATGTAAAATTAGCATTTGATTCCTACATGAACCACTAATAAGCATGACAAGTCCTGCAAGGAATCATGAGTCCAAATGGTTGCTTAAAGTCCTGGGGGTAAAGGAAAGGAGTAACCAAAAAACTCAAATGATAGGGTCGTCTGCATGGTCTGTAAACCTTAAAACTGTCAAAGTATGTGATTTGTGTGATGGGGTAAGGTTCAATTTGGGCTGCTTATGTTGATGCAACTCCTCCCATCTATGCTGTCACTAAAACTATATTCTTTCTAGAAAAAACCCACTACCTTGCAGATCTAGCGTTTTACCATGACTTTGGTTCCGTTGTTGTGCTTGTTCCTTCCATGAGTTGTCATTTCTGAAGAATGGAGGGAGATATATTTTGTTATTAAAATAAAATTTTTTATATTTAGCTACCCATTTTCCTGGTCTCACTTGAGAACATTAGTTTAAAAGACCATTATCTGTTTAAAAGAACAGTTTATTACAGTCCCTATTTTTCTTCTACCATTTGGGTTAATAAAAATGTTTAAAATGTAGCTAAAATATTTAACCTTTAGTTTGATCAAGTCTGTTTTATGAAGTAAGATTTTTTCAGTGGCTCATTATGGTAATTAAATTAAGCAATTTTAGTTTAAAGCATGCTGGCAGCTTTGAAATACCTGGTCCCTCTCTCTGTCCATTCATGCTATAAAGGTTTAACTTATATGAAATGCCTCTAAAAGTCTTTGTTGATTATGGTTTTGGTGGTGTCATTCATCCCAATCCCACCAAGGTGGTTATGCTGGTGAACCATGACTCTTAAAAGACTGCCATGGTGAGGGTGGAATTGCTATTTTTAAAATGCTTATTTTGAAAAGCTTATTACCTCTGTTCTACTATGGTGTATCAAGTTTTTCAAACTTTAGAGAAAAGGATCATGCAAGTTCTGCTTTCTTAAAGGACAGCTTCTGTACTTAGGGTAGTAAGCAGCAAGCAGAACTGTCTAAATAATCAATTAATTAAATTTTTATTGTTTCTGTGGATTATCTATATAGCAACTTTTGGGTTTCTTGAAGAAATTTGTTATTCTAAGCAGATTCATGCTACCCTGAAATATTTCTGGTCCTACAGATTTGTTTTGAGTATTTAATACATGAAGCTAGACCTTTGCTGGTTAATTTATCAGCCACATCACACAATATTGTCTGTGTTTCTATCTGGAATGAGCATAATTCTTCAAATTGCGTATCTGCTGGGAATACAGTGTTTCTGAATTCACAGTTTGTATTCGACGCGTATACTGTAATATTCATTTAACATTAATTTTCCATGAATGTTTCATGTACCTTGTACTGGCTAATAACATGAAGAGATTCTATGTATCCAAAACACTTCTTGTGGTGTATTTGGGGAATTTTTAAAGCTGTTATTACTATCCTTCACTAGTAGTTTGCAAACAGAATTTTTCAAGTTGCTTCCAAGCTCCTCTCTTGGAACCTGTTCTGCATCCTTCACAGGTCACCATAATGTGGTTCTGAAAATTCATACTGAAACTGAAATGTCTTCTGAAAGTTGATGCAAAAAGAGCACTAAACCCACATTCTCCTCTATTTTGTGAAGCACCAGCCCAGCTAGGATGAATAAATAGGAGATTATTTGCTTATTCTAACAAAAAAGTCGGGAGAAAAATAAACCATGGATTTTTTATATGAATCCTTCTTCTGGCCTTTTCCAGGGAGGGCTTCTGTTTTTCTTCCAACATATTGGGTATGTTCATTTAGCTTCTACATAAAAGTATTAATATTTATAAAATAAGCAATTTCTTCTGTCTATGTTTCTGCATTTAAGATCCATTCCCTAATTTTTTTCTCCCTTTCCCCCTTCACCTACAGGAGTTTTTCCCTTTCCTGTGGTCATACTGGTAGAAAGGGCTCAAGAAGAACAGCTTTCCTCTCTGGTTAAATTCAAGCAGCAACAGCTGCTGGATGTTGGGCAATGTGGGAGTGGCTGTCCATCACCCTCCCTATCAGCCCTTGGTATCAGGCAGGAGTCCTGAGATACTGCACACCTGTGAGAAGGGCCAGGTTCAACCCTCACCCTGTATGCAACACCAGGACCCCCAGTGATGGTTTTCAACTATTTTCTGAGGGATAAGGGTCTCTTAGGGATACAGCCTTCTGGACACATGGCTTTGATGGGGCTGTCATCAGCCATCTGAAACAGCCCTTGTGGGAATGCCATCAGAGCGTGGTATGTATGGAATCACTAAAGCACCTGTGGAAGTGCACTGTGGGGAGCTAGACAATCACAAGTCTTACAGCACTTGCAGGTTTTATCATGATATACTTGCTTATAAAGGTAATTTCAATAGGGCTTCACATTATTCATTTTTAGGGAAGCCTGGCGGCTGTAGAAATCCTAAATCACAGCTTTTGCTTCCTGCTTGATGCTAATTTGGGCTAGCTCCAGCCCACTGAGTTCCTTTTCCATTGTGTCATTTAATTACACATTTACCCACACTTCTCAGCTAGTAAGAGCCTTGATATATGGCCTCTTAATCTAATACTGATCTATTAAAAACTACAGTCAGTATTTTAAAGTGTTAGACAACAGATGGAATTGACAGTTTTAATAGGTAGCAACTAACATCATCTCCCAATCTACACCTCTGTATTGGATTTCAAGCAACTGATATCACTGTGGACATGTGCAGATATGGAGCTTGCATTTAAAGGCAGAAATTCAATCAATAGCCTGTCTCTCAACAGAGCTTACTAGATTATATCAGTTAGAAGTGACCATCTGGCCTAATCTTGGGAGTTCTGAGATATCATGTAGATCTTTTTCACTAATGTCATTTTTATTTGGTTAACATTAATAAACTGTAGCAAACATTGCAAATCTTGCAATCTGAAGCTGTAACTCAATTTTTGCCTTTTACATGAGACAAGTCAAACATCTGCTTCTCTAGGGGGAACGTGTGTGAGAGCCAGCAAAAGAAAGATGTGATCGCTCTGAAGATTTTACTGTCTTTCTAAGTGTTGTGAAATGATGGAAAGTGGCAGTCTTTTTTATTTACTAAAAGAAGAGTGTGTTACTAAAGGGTATCCAACAACTAATGTGATTATTTCTATGAATACAAAATATGGGGGGAAATATGTAGATGCATTCTGGGGGGTTAAAGTTTCAGCATATTCTATGACTGCGATAAAAGAAGAATGTGCATTACATATTCATCTACCAGATTTATGCTACAAATAAAGTCTAACTTTTAATCTGGTACAGTCAATATATATCAAATATCTGTGAAGAGTCGTTTAACGCTGTCACAGCCAGAATGCATAAACTCTGAAAAGCCTTTTTTAATACCAGAGTCAAGAACATACTCTTCTGGTTTTTCGCTCCTTTAAATTTAATTTCAAATTCTATTTTGTGTTTGGCTGAACACCAGCACTATTAGAAGTTCAGAAATGTTCTGTTCATAAAAAAAGGAAAATAAATGTCAGTGTCCCAAGTCTAATTATAACTTTGTACTCATAAGTGGCACAATAGTGATTCAATTATGAAACTTATTTTGATTGGATTTTGATCTTACAAAATAAAAATCAGGAGCTATTTCTAAATGGATCTGATATAATCAAACCCCTTGAAATTCTGGATACTCCTCTTTCTTGCTTTTGTTTCATTGTTGATCAAGTAAAATTTTTAAAATTTTGAACAGCAGAGGGGTCCATAATGAAAGCCCACAGGTGGGGAGGGGGAGAAGCAAGACAAGCAACACTGCTAAAAAGAAACAATGCCAGAAGAAACTGGAAAAAAAAAATATATTTGGGAGCTTCATTAGAGCAGTACCCCTCAGGGCATCCTATTGTAGAGTGCTGGGGACCCAGAAACCAAAGACATGTGTCCTCTTGAGATTGGTGGTCAGCACAGTGATAAGCTGGACAAGTTATTTCAGCCTAGTTGCCCTCATTTCCCCATCTGAAAAGGATGAGAATGATTGCTGCTTGCCTTTATTTCCAGAAACCATTGTATCATTTAATGCCTTCTAAATATCCAGGCTGTGTTGCTATCACAAAGTGTTTCACTTAAAAAATGGAACCAGCTGACTTTGAGAAAAAACCCCACCTACTCTGCCTTCCCCCCAAACAAAATCTGAAATACAGACAAGCCCCTTAAATCCCTAAAATAATAGTATAGGGTAGAATTTCAGAGTTTGTATTGAAAAAAAATTTCAAAACTGGGGTGATAATAGAATCCAGAGTAACTGCACAATCATGGAATAGTGCCCCTTACAAGTTAAATACATTTTTCTGGAAGAACAAAATTTTGATAAAAACTGCCCTTGGAATATCTTGAATGCAGCACTTTATTTTTTGAAAATTGTTTAAAAAATTATTTTCCTGTTGTTTGATAAGAGCTGAAAACCTAAAGCGGATTTCAGTTCCTGGATTTTTTTTTTTCTTGGCAGCCTTCCCTCTAAAAATTCTTATTCAAAGTAAGTAAAAAATATTGTTTCTTTCAAAATGCATCACAGGCAATGTTACATTTTCAGCCAGATCTAACAAGGGAACGGAGTTTTGCATAGCAAAGAGAGTCCTGAGACATCTCCTTCTCATTTTTTTTGCTACCAGTGAATCCAGCAGAATCCTGAAATTTTCACTGGCTGGCTCAGTGACAGTAAGATTTTTGCCATATTTATTTACAAGAAAACTACTGAATAGTTTTGCAGGAAGAAAACCCCTAGATTTACCCATTGCTAGTAGTTTATTGAATAGGAGCAGAACACAGCCAGTGGCTCCTTCCACTCTATCAGGCTATGCACATACAGTACTTTTTTTAACTTTTTCTCACTGTAGTTAATAAATCAGGATGCAGATGAGAGATTCATAGTTAATTTCCAGTAGCTAGCACAGCATGTCTCAGCCTATAAAGTCCTGGAAGTCTTGGGCTGTGAATTCCTTGATACTGACAAGCCAAACAGCTTAGAAATGATAATTATAAGTTACAAGTGTCTTAAGGGTTGTTCTTCTGACATAAAACTAATTTCATGTTTTTATTCATAATGTGAAATAGACGAGAGGATGGGGCCTTATTTAGATTGAGCTCTCAGAGATATCACAGGCTCTGTGTCCTGATTATAATGGGAAAAGATCACTTACTTCGTTCCTTGTAGCTGGCTGACTATTTCTGTGTCTTTTTTTTTGACAATCAGGTTAACAAAAAAGCGGAATTTCTTTCACTTTTCATTCCAGCTTTTTTTGGAGGCAAATATCTACTGGTGACTGTCGTTTTTCCCTTAATTGTAGTCATACCAGAGTGTATCAGGTTCTCTCCCGGTGGACTGGTTTTAGCTTGACACCTCCTTTTGCATGAGTGAGATTGCCACTCCCTGAAGAGAGGAGTAGGAAGGTGAGACCTGCAAGGAGCCACTGAAAAAGCAGCTTCAGAGCGTGAGGAGAGTTCCTGTCACCCTGAAAGAAAACATTATATTATGGAGACAGCAGCTCGCCACCCAAAATTTGGCCAGGGCTTTGAAGGTTGAAGGTATTTGAGGAGCATGCTATGTGTGTTCCGGCACCCCAAAGCTCATTACAGCTGTCCCCAAAGCCAATACCAGTCACATCTGGCACACATACTGGCAGCTTCTAGGTGGCCCAGGGTGAACCAAAGCACAAATATGGGGCTAAAGCTGAATCCTTTCACAAATGTGTGTAGAAAAAACATGTCAAGCTAGATGGAGGAAGGCAGGCCAAGGTCTATAAGACACTAGTGAGAGAGAGAATGGGTTTCTGTTAGTTGAGTGAGCCTTCCTTCCTTCCCTGCCTCAGGAAACAGATTTGCCTTGTGTTAACTGCTGGGGATTAGGAGTTACTCTGCTTCAGCAGTTGAGATGTGTTGGCCTTTAGGTGCTTAAAGGAGCTATGGTAGTTTCAATCTCAGTTTTGCACATGCAACTGAGGATTTGCATTCATTAGAAGTCCAGTAATTCCCACATGGACATGCATTGTCAGCATTGGTAAATTCAGACATTGAACAGGTTTTAGCTAGGATAGGTGAAGTTCCTCACATCTCTCTCAGAGAATTCCATGCATTTATAGCTAATGAATTCAGATCTTTCTTCAGAGAGCTTGAAGTGGAAACTATCTCACAAGCATGTTTTGAGGTTGTGCAGAGAGAAAATTAGGTTTAAAGCCCAATTAGAACTTAATCTAGCTACTTCTGTAAAAGACCAAAAAAAAGTTTTGACAAATAAGTCAGTAAGAAAAGGTCAAGGTTACAACATATGAGCAGCAAAGAAGGGACTCTATGTACTCACTGGTTTTCCCATGCTGAGAGAGGTTAGTGGGAAATTAAATTTAATTTTTCATACAGCCCCAACTTGCTTGAAGAATAGAAATCCTTTCTCTTTTTTTTTTTTTTTCATTCAGCATGGCATAAGGAGTTTAAAGAACCTCATCACACTTTCTGCAGTCATCCAAGATTAATTTAAAGAGGACTCTGGATATGGATTTTTATGGCATAAGGTCTCCACCACAGAAATATGGAGAATTGTACAAAGTTATCTGCAATTTGCTTGTGTGTGGTTCTGAACCAAGGTGTGACTGAACTAGATGCTATGTTTATCTCTTTGGACAAGAAATATTTGTAATACCTCTCTTGACATCTATTTATGCTGTTGCTTTATGCTATTATTATTATTATTACTCTTATTATTATTATTTCATAATAAATTATTATCAGTAAAAAAAATGTTGCTTTATAACACCATTAAAAGTTGTTAATTGTCTTGGGTGGTCTTCTTCTGTGCTACCTTTCACTTTGTTTTTCATTTTGGTCAGGTTTCTCTTGTCCTTGTGAGACTCGCTTGGGTTAGACTGTGATGCATGTCTTGCTGGGCTGAGCCAGATTGTGGATGATAAATACCAAAGAAAAACAATCTGCAGCTGCTGGAAAATCTACTGCAACCTCTGCTATTGCAAAGACAGAACCCTAGAAGGTCAACTGTTGGAAGGGTTTCCAAGACATTCAGAAGGTAGATTTCTGTAAGGCGAATGAAAATCAATTGCAGAGTGTGTTTGAAAGGTGAGATTTGGTTAGTTCATTATACAGAGAGATCAGTTGGAAGAGAGTTCTCCATCTGGATTAGTTTTTGCTCACAGCAACTTGCTTTCATATCCTGGACTGCTGGTCCTTTCTGAGCCAATTATATTAATATATCTGGAACTTCTGCTTAATAATAATAACAGGTGAAAAATCTCTAGGAAGCTTATACTGATCCCTACCTTCTTGAAGAATATATTTTTAAAATATAAA